>OY740785.1:61749309-62099309 GCA_963514005.1 Raja brachyura
CAGTGGCTCCCCATCCCGAAGAACTCGCATCTGTAAAATAACTGAAGGTTGTTTAGTCAGAATGTCTCTAGTACATCGTGAGATATTAGTTATCCACCAATAGCTTCGACTGTCAACTGCATTAGTCTATCGAAATGACCTGCATGTTATTTGAGTGCTTGTTCTTTAGCTCATTGCACATTCTGATAGTGCAGAGGCCCGAACTGCATTCCAGGGAAAGCCGCCACTAATTTGCCAATAACACTGGCTACTCGTCGGATGGAGGGTTGCTGTTCATCTACCAGATTGCTACAGGCCTCCATAATTTCTAAAGATTTGGCCATAGGCAAAGTCACTGACATGTTAGTTGAATCAATGATGAACCCCAAATAGTCAATCATTCTAGATGGTACTAATTTGGACTTAGTTGGATGGATGAGGAAACCTAACCTCTCAAACATGTGTTTGGTAACTGAAACCGACAATTCAACTGCTTCCTGAGTTTTGCCTATGATCAGAACATCATCCAAGTATGCCATCACAATGTGATTCTGAGCGCGGAGTAGTCCTCATACTGGTTTCAACAATTTTGTAAATAACCTAGGGGCTGAGGTTAACCCATTGGGCAAAGTTTTAAATTGCCACAGCTGTCTCATCCAACTAAATTTTAAGTATCTACGGTATTGGTGATGAATTGGTACTGAATAATATGCATCTTTCAGATCTATACTCGTCATATAAAATCCTTTGGATACCAGTTGCTTAGCAGTACTGAAAGTTTCCATTTTAAAATGTTTATACTGGACATAAGAGTTCAAACGGGTTAGGTCCATAATGACTCGACACCCACTGTCCTTCTTTTGCCTGGGGAATATATTGGACACAAATTGTTGAGGCTGATATGCCGTCCTTTCAATTACCCCTTTTTTGAATAATATTTCAATTTCATCATTCACCTGTAGAGTTTCTCGTTTTGAAAACAGATTTTCTTAGTGTTTTGTATGGGTGGATGTACTTCAGAGATAAACTCGATTCGAGACGCCCGGATACTGTCCAGTATAAATGAATCTGATGTAATGCTGCACCATTCATCATAGAACAGTTGCCACCTTCCCCCTACTGGTGACTGATCTCTTGTCCTGGACAAGTTCAGTTACTCGTACCTCCATAGTTGCTGGATTCCTCTGTCTCCTGGTCCTGTTGGGGTATGCATTGGTGCGTGCCAATGGCGTGTAGATGGAATTACCCGGCTTGGTCCTTGACCCGCACCAGCATCTGTAGCCCATCTGAAAGGGTATGGTCTGCGAGGCGGCATCCTGCCCCCGGGATGTGTTTTGATTAGGCCGATTGTTTTTGCCTCATCGTCCAGGTCTTTCACTTGTTTCGCTAGATCCTCCCCGAATAGTATGTTTGGTGGCTGAATATTGGATGATCTGCATAAGGCTGCGAATCGTGGGTTGAGCGTAGGCTTGATGGCAATTTTCCTTAAACAATTGATTTCAAAATGGGCATTACACAACAGGGCCAACATATCCTGCTGTATGTTTGATAGTGGTGCCCCTTGTACCATTCGCCCAAAAGCCATTATTCCCGCTCCAACCAGTTTTAAGATTTTCTGCAGCCTCAACTCATGCGCCCGCATGGATGCGCCCATTTGCCCCTAGATGGCCTGGTTCACTGTGGGCACTTTGAGCAATGTACAGTTAACAGGTGTCTCGTATCTTCTCGAGGTTTCATCCATTATGGATTCCTGGAGCTGGTGAGAGGCCATATAGTTGATATTCCTGGCCAGGTTCTCGTCCATCTCCTCACCAGTTCCAGCCGGTATGGCGAATTTACTTGCCACATCCGGCACACTTGGAGTGAAGCTCGTGTGCTTTGGTGTATGCTCCTCCGCTATATCACCAATTTCAGGGTCAGAGTCATACTGCCCTGGCTCTCCCTGCTCATGCACAAGGGAGGTATCATGCAGCCCTTGACTTGGCACTGCTGGTATGGGTCCCCATGCAGACTCATAGGCATATGGTTCTTCCTGCAGGTATAGCTCTTCTCTATATGGACCTCTGCTAGAGGGTGCTGCTGAAAGCTGCTGGGGAACCACGGGGGTATAAAACCCTGGCTGGAACACCTCGTGGTTGAGTATTTTCTCTAGGAGGTGTTCCATTTATCCAGACGTCCCCAAACCTTTTTGTTGTTAGGAGGGGTGTCTTCTTGGCCTGACTCATCAGAGTCGACAGGCCTTGATGATTTCCTCTTGGTCTTTCTCCCGACAGGAGTGGCCACAGTTCTCTGAGGCACCGGAGTTGCTGCCGCTGGCTGTACTGCCGGCGTCTCTGGAGCTGGCGTATGCCCGCTGACCGCGGTCAGGCTTTTTACTTTTGTCGGCGGCACACCTCGCCTTACTTTTAGTTATTTTTCCCATATTGGAATTGTTCCTGCTTGCTCCTGCAACCAGCCTCACGGAACCAAGCAAAATCGCAGCAAAGTTTAAAACACTTACCTGTGAGTTTTTATCTTACCGCTGGTGGAGCTGCGCTCTCAAGCCTGTCGCTACGCCATGCGTCTGACGTAATGATGCCCATGCGCACTGGCGGGGCTTCTTCACGGAATTACTCACGTGACTCCGAAGTAAAATTCCCGGGATGGAGGGACTGTCATATGCTGAGAGAATGGAGCAGCTTGGCTTGTACACTCTGGAGTTTAGAAGGATGAGAGGGAATCTCATTGAAACGTATAAGATGTTAAGGGTTTGGACATGCTAGAGGCAGAAACATGTTCCCGATGTTGGGGGAAGACCAGAGCCAGGGGCCACAGTTTAAGAATAAGCAGTAAGCCATTTAGAACGGAGACGAGGAAACACTTTTTCTCACAGAGAGTGTTGAGTCTGTGGAATTATCTGCCTCAGAGGGCTGTGGAGGCAGGTTCTCTGGATGCGTTCAAGAGAGAACTAGATAGGGCTCTTAAAAATAGCTGAGTCGGGGGATATGGGGAGAAGGCAGGAACGGGTTACTGATTGGGGCTGATCAGCCATGATCACATTGAATGGCGGTGCTGGCTCGAAGGGCCGAATGGCCTATTCCTGCACCTATTGTCTATTCCAAGAATTAAAATTCACCGCTGTCCAGGTTTTTACATATTCTTTTCACATCCTGCCTTTGGCAGTTCCCTTGCATTTCCTAATGCTTTTGCACTTTTTTTTCTACCTTAAAAGCAAGTGTCCGACGTCCCATGGAGCTTCTGAAAGGTTTCTCAACCACTTCTGGTGTGACGTGATCAGCACCCTTTTAAACGCGGTGCATAGTGACAAGTGGTGCATAATAAAGCAACTTTTACTGACAAGTCAGTAGGTAATCCCGATAGTGGGTTTATATTTCACCCAAACAGTTAATGATTGACCGAAAACTCTGGAACAAGTTTGCACCTTATAATTCTGCACAGTTACACACGAGTTAATTCTGGCCACGCTCCAGCTGCGAGCGTTGCACAAGCAGTGGGAGCCGGTGAGCGAGTTACCTCCGCAGCGCACGGCGCCCAGTCCCTGACCGCTCGCCTCAGGACATACAGCTGGTCGAGCCCGCGGCGCCATTTGTTGCTCGTTCACCTGAGCGACGCCACTTCTTGAACACCCGCTCACTCACTCATTCACACCCTCGCCAACCGGCTCGCACACGTCCACCGACCATGGAGAACGGCTTGTCTGAGAACATCTACGAGAACCCCGATGCGGGCGCGGACGTCCACTACGAAACCTCCATGCATGTGTTCGTGAGGGAGGAGGTCGCCGCCGAATACGACGAGGTGGCCCGCTCCCCTTCGCCGAGCCCTTCGTCCCCCACTCCCTCCTCTTCCTCCTCCTCCTCGGTGGCTTCCAACTCCGTGAGCGGGAAGCTGGATAATCACCACAGCGGCTCGGAGCGGGAGGCTGAGCAAGAGGAGGTGTTCGAGAGCAGAGAGGAGCCGGTGAGCCGGAGCCGCAGTCCCAGCCCCGACACTCACAGCCGCAGTCCCAGCCCCCACACCCACAGCCGGAGCCCCAGCCCCGACACTCACAGCCGGAGCCGCAGCCCCGATACCCACACCCCGCACATCAACGGCAGTCCCAGCCAGGACGACTGCGACCAGCAACTACAGCAGAATTTCGACATCTCCCTCTATGTCAAGGTAAGGGCTTTCTTTTCCCGCTTATCCCCATCATCCCCACAACTTCCAGGCGCATTTCCCCCCCGCCACTCCTTCTTGTGTTTGCAAAATGCTTTTCGTGTTGCCGAGTACTTTGCAGGTGAACGCAAACCCCACCCCTCCCCACTGAAACTATCGGGGCACTGGGGCAGTGTCCCCACCTGTGGCGTTTGACCGTGTGTGCGTTGCGATCCGCCTGAGCAGCAGCCGGGCGGCGCCGCCTTGAGCACCACCTCTCCGCTGGGAGCCGCGGTTTCCCCGGATACCAGAGGTATACACACTGTACCTTTCTGTGTGATCATTCCGAGGTTTTCCTGCACATTGTGAATCCACAATATAGACGTGAAACTCTGCGATATATTTAGAATAAACCAAGGGCAGTTTCTATCGTGACCTTTACCGAATTGCCCCCCGCATTCACCTTGGTAATATTTTAGAACGCTGTCGTAGAGTGAAATGAATGATAAACTGATTTGTAAAAAAAAAATTGAGTCGTGTTTCATTCGTATCATCGTACACAGCTTCTGCATAGGTTGGTATGGTCAGTCAAATTTCAAAACACGCTTAGTGGTACTTTATGTACACAGTTAAATGACTTCCTACTCGGAGTTTAGTAACTTTTTGCCAACTACAATTGTGACTATTCTGAATTGCTAGGAATAGAACGGCTGTATTTACCACGTCAAAAGTTATGCACCTGAGCAATTTTCCATTAATAATCCTTTTGCAGCAGATAAATTGAATTGTGTTAACTGTAGAATTGCGTAGTTCTTCACTGCGTGTACCGTACATTAAAAGATACCGCCACGTCGTGAGGCACAGCTTCTATAATTCATAATATATCCCAGCATTTTGTGTCTTTGAATGCTAATCGCCGCTTGTGAATGAATGCGGCTCGTTGAAAGATTGTCATGTGAAGCTGGCAGCGTCTTTCAAAGATTTGTTGATTGCGAAGTTAGACAAAGCTGGAGTAACTCAGCGGGACAAGTAGCATCTCTGGAGAGAAGGGGTGGGTGACGTTTCGTGTCGAGACCCTTCAGAGTGGTTAGGGATAAGGGAAACCAGAGATATAGACGGTGATGTGGAGCGATAAAGAAGAATGAATTAAATATATGCAAAAAAAGTAACGATGATAAAGGAAACAGGGCAATGTTAACTGTCTGTAGGGTGAAAATGAGAAGCTAGTACGACTTGGGTGGGGGAGGGAAAGAGAGAGAGAAAATGCCGGGGCTACCTGAAGATAGATAAATCACAATTCATACAACTGGACTGTAAACTGCCCAAGCGAAATATGAGATGCTGATCCTCCAATTTGCGTGGATTAGAATGGATAGCCTCACTCTGACAATGGAGGGGACCTGGGACAAGGGTCTGTGTAGGATTGGGAAGGAGAATTAAAGTGTCCAGCAACCGGGATATCGGGTTGGTTCTCGAGGGCTGAGCGAAGGTGTTCCGCGAAACAGATTGCGAGATCTCTTGTCCGTAATCTTTTGTAATCGTTCAAAGATCAGCACTTGTAGAGAACGAGAGTTCAACGACGTGATTACAACTTTATTGTTGCCTTTATTGGGGATAAATACAACTGTAACTGCAATGCTCGAATTTGGAGCTTTAATAATTTAGCTCCTTCGATGTGATCAGCACAGCCTGGCAGAAAAATCAGTGTCTTAATGCTCTTAAGGTATCAAGAAAAAATAAGTATTTAGGTTTGTTAAAGTGCATTTTAGATCTTCATCTTGTACACAATTTCTCTTATCCTTCATTTGGTCTTTAGGGTCAAATAAAGGTATTACGGTGTCATTGATAATGTTCCAGAAATATACAACTTGATTATGACACATGTGCAAAGTCCTTTTAGAGTTTTTGTAGTTTGCTTTATGGAGCAGATGGGTCCTATAAAATTCTCGGTGGCAATTCTGAAGTACTAAAAACAAGCCAAACAACTTGTGTAACTTTTCAATACAGACTTTTAAATAATGTGGTTGATGAGACAGTACAAGTAAACTTGGAAGTTGGATAAGTTTTCAAGAGATAATGTCAGCACTGTCAGATTTGTTTACTGAGTTTTTTTGTGGTTAATACACATCAATTTAAATTGACGATATAGGGTATTGGATTAGCTCATCGGATCAGGCAGCATCTTTGGAGAATATGGACAGGTGCATTTTGGGTTGGGACCCTTTTTCAAACTGATCGCTGGGGAGTAGGGGAAGAAAGCTGGGAGAGAGTAGGGGCAGCACAAAGCCTGATGGGTAACAGGCCAACAAAGGTGAGGATGGTTTCTGGTAATAGGCAGGTGGTGGAACAAAAAACAGAGATGAAAAGACAGAAGGTATGATACAAATGGATTGAAGAGTTAATAAATCGTGAAGTTAGTTGATGAAATATAGTGAAATGGCTAAAAGTGCGAGTCCAGGTGGGGAACAGCAAGGAGGGGGAAGTAGAAGTGGTGGGGGGTTGGGGAAAAATGAAGAGGGGAAAGGTTACGTAGTTATTTAAGAACATTGACAATTTTAATATTCGTACTGTAAGTTGCAAATGGACTATGAGGTGTAATTCTGCCTGTGTGTGTGTGTGACCTCACTCTATTAATGGAGGAGTCCCAGGGCAGAAAGGTCACTATGAGGCTGGGACGAGGAGTTAGAATGGATAGCAACCCGGAGATCCTGTAGTCCTTGGGAGACTGACCTGATGTTCTGCAAAACGGACACCAGGTCTGTGCTTGGTCTTGCCAATATACAGGAGGCCACATCGGGAACACCGGATATAGTAGATAAGGTTAGATGAGGTGCACATGAACCTCGGTCTTGCCTGAAAGGACTGATGGGGTCCCCGAGTTGAGGGAGGAAATATAGGGACAGGTGTTGCACCCTGGATAGAGGTAAAGGTCCTTCTAGGTGAGATGGACTCCAGCAGTCCATCCAGGTGAGAATGATTCTAATGTATTCTGTTGTTTGTTTTTGATGTGCAATTTCTGTCCTTTAATTTTACTCTCAACCCATTTGGTTAAAATGTTCCAGCCCTGTGACTAAGATAAACATTTATTTGGTTATTTATTAACCAGCCAATTGATGATAATGAAATAATCAAAACATAACTTTCCCTCCCCCCCCCCACCGAAAAAAAAGAATCATCTTCTCTTACAGCTGTAAGAGCTTACGGTTTGTTAATGCAGAATTATCATTCTTTTCCAAGATTCTGTAATTGTGTTTTCCGTAAGCCTCAGTGGACATTCATTTGCAGCCTACTTGATATTCCGTTTTCGAATGTAGACAAAAATGCTGGAGAAACTCAGCGGGTGAGGCAGCATCTATGGAGCGAAGGAAATAGGCAAGGTTGTGGGCCAAAACCCTTCTTCAGGCTGATGTGAGGGTGGGTGGTTTAGGGGGAGGGGGGAAAGAATAAACGAAGAGGTGGAGCCAGCGGGCTGAGGGAGAGCTGAAAAGGGGAGGAGAAAGTAATGACTACCTCAAATTAGAGAAGTCAATGTTCATACGTACCGCCGTGGTGCAAACTGCCCAAGCGAAATATGAGGTGCTGCTCCTCCAATTTACGGTGGTCCTCACTCTGGTCATGGAGGAGACCCAGGACAGAAAGGTCGGATTCAGATTGGGATGGGGAGATGAAGTGCTGAGCCACCGGGAGATCAGGTTTTTTATTGCGAACCGAGCGGAGGTGTTCAGCGAAGCGATCTCACCAATGTGGAGCAGCTGACATCTAGAGCAGCGGATGCAATAGATGAGATTGGAGGAGGTGCAGGTGAACCTCTGCCGCAGCTGGAAAGACTGCTTGACTCCTTGAATGGAGTCAAGGGGGGAGGTGAAGCGATTAGTGCAGGATGAATTGGGGGGGACTATACAGGATGAATGGGAGGAGCAGTAAAAGATGAATGGAGAGATCACTACAGGATGAATTGGGGGGGGGTGGGTTCAGTACAGGATGAATGGGGGGGCATCAGTACAGGATGAATGGGGGGGGGGGGGAATCAGTAAAAGATGAATGGGGAGTTCAGTAAAAGATGAATGGGGAGATCACTGCAGGATGGATGGGGGGGGGGGAATCGGTGCAGGGTAAATGGAGGGTGGGTCAGTATGGGATGAATTGGAAAGGGGGTCAGCACAGGATGAATTGGGGGACCAGTGTAGGATGGATGGGGGTGGCAGGGGAATCAATGCGAGGTGGATAGGATGATAAGCGCAGGATGAATAGGTGGGGGGGGGGGGGAAGAGAGCACAGGGGATGTCAGTGCGGACTGAATTGAGGCGGGAATGGGGATCAGTGCAGGATGGAGAGGAGGGGTCTCGGCATGGGGGCGTGCGAACGAGAGAGGGGAGGTGGGGAGGAAGGATGGTCAGCGCTCATCGGACACGGATGGAATCATAGCCCTGCTGCCTTGGCCGTCCTTGTCCCAAGTGCTGCTGCCGCCAAAGCGGGAGGCAGTTGGGATCCCCTCGCCACCGCCTCCACTCCTCCGCCAGCGAACAGGAAGGTGCGGGGCCGAGCGGTGCAGGTGCCTCAGACAATGGAAGGGGGCCTCCCCCTTCCTCCCTCCCTCCTTCCCTCCAGCCTTGGTGTGTGGGAGGGTTTGTTTCGAAAGCGGATATGGTGGATTGGCAACCAGCAGCCGCTATCAGGGCGTGCGGGAGGAGCAGCTGCTGTCGCTATGCAGGGCACGCCGTTCGCTCCGACCCTCTGTCGCCTTGCACCTAATATCTTTGCCCCGCACTACAGCTTGTTACCGCCGCCGATGCAAAACGTCACGTTCTTTTTCTCCCGCTGAGTTACTCCAGTTTTTTGTGTCTATCTTCGGTATAAACCAGTAGCTGCAGTGCCAAGCCGTGCAAAATGACTCTGCATTTAGGTTGGTCGGCGGCACTTTTGGTGGTCATAGGCACCCGGGCAACTGCGAATTTTGAGCCCTGATTTCCTGCAGTTGCAAGGGAAAGTGCCCGGAGAGGGGGTGGTACGGGTTGGAAGGGACGGATTGACCAGGGAGTTATGGAGGGAGCGGTCTCTGCGGAAAGCAGATGGGGAGGAGATGGGAAGATGTGGCCAGTGGTGGGGTCACGTTGGAGGTGGCGAAAATGTTGTTGTACGTGACAGCTGGTAGGGTTGAAGGTGAGCACAAGGGGGGGCTCTGCCCTTGTTATGAGTGGGGGGGGGGGGCTGGACAGTGAGAGCAGAGTCACGGGGTATAGAAGACCCCCTGGTGAGAGCCTCATCCATAGTAGAAGAGGGGAACCCCCGTTCCCTGCAGAATGAGGACATCTCCGATGCCCTGGTGTGGAACACCTTATTCTGGGTGCAGATGCGGCGTAGACGGAGGAATTGGGAGTAGGGGATGGAGTCCTTGCAGGAAGCAGGGTGGGAAGAAGTGTAGTCCAGATAGCCATGGGAGTCAGTGGGTTTATAGTGGATGTCGGTCAGGAATCCATCACCTGCGATGGAGATAGTGAGGTCAAGAAATGGTCCAGGTGTATTTGAGTGCCGGATGGAGGTTAGTGGTGAAATGGATGAAGTCAGTGAGTTGTGTGTGGGTGCAACTTTTTCCGTTTCTTACCTTGCCAGAGATGCGATTATTTTCCGGAATACATCTCTGGTCGCTCGGCCGCTTACCATCGATGGAGCTGGAGGCCTCCTCGGACTCGCCTTGAGCCCAACCGCGGGGGCGTGGACTTGACATCAGAATCGATCCCTTGCCTGCGATCACTCCAACCATGGCCTGCAGCCTTTACCATCGGGAGCTAGCAGTCTCCGGTGAGGCCTAGTTGGGAGCTCCAACATCGCGGAAGGTTCGACTTGCCCCGACCCGGCGTCCGATCACAGGCGCGGGCAAGCTGACATCCCTCCCCGATGCAGGAGCTGATCAGGAAGCAGGAGGGCCAAACGCACCGGCAATGGGAGTCAAGATCGTCCTGTCAACGGAGGGCTCAAGGCCCACGACCGAGGAGAGCTGAGGGAAGAGATTTAAACTTTTTTTTGCTTTGCATCACACTGAGGAATGTGGAGGTGTCACTGTGGTGGATGTTTATGTTAAAAAGTGTTTTGTGTGTTCTGTTGCTTTTTATTTGTATGACTGACTTGGCAAATGAAATTCCTCATATGTCGCAAAACATACTTGGCTAATAATGTAGTATTGTGATTACAGAATATGCCTTGAGGGGCATAAGGCCTGTAGTCTGAGTCAATTTATTCTTTTGCAGCACTTTGATCTTCCTTTTTCACTGTTAAACAGTGAACCTAATAACGTGAACTCTGTGTATTGCAGAACTTGATCCGTTCATTTGGATTATTCAATTCACATTATTGATCTTCATTAAATCTCTCCTCGGTCTATTCTTTGAAGTAAAGAACATCAGCTCAGCTAATTTCTTATCATTACTAATATTCTACAACCTTTGCAACATTGTTGTAAATATTCTTTGCACTTTCTCCATTGCTTTACTATCCTTATTGCAGTGGGACTAGAACAATGTTTAACACTCCAGTTGCATTTGGTCTTGGCCATTTAAGGCAAATCTTTAATAATATTTTAACTTTGCTTAGCTACCTAACCTGCTGTTGACAAGGAAATCGCATTCAATTGTGCTTCCACCCCTCTCGGCATACAGGTGTTTTTTGTGTATACCCTTGTTTCTCTTACCATGCTTCACTTAATAAAAAGTAGTATCATTGCCACATTTAGTATTAAATCCATGCAATAACACCTTGTATTTCTATAGCGTGCCTTGTGTTCAGAAGCCATTTTATAGACCATGCCCAGAAACTGTAGGAACATTGCGCTTCCAGCTCAAGAATAACGCAACATAAAATATTGCCCTGAGGCTGAGAACTGAAACCTCTTTCCTTCACTTTTCCCCTGTATTGGGTGTCAGGATCAAGTGGAGGCCACACAAGGTGTCTTGCATATTCCATTGTAACCTAGTAAACATTTTAATTTTAGTGGAATGGCATAGTGTTTTATTTTTATTTTTTTACATGTGCTACTACCTGCAAGTTATAACTCTTCCTGCACTTTTAATGAAAGGCATTTCCAAAAATATCAGTGGACAAATTTAGCAATAAACATAATCCAAATAAATGACCATAAAGCAAGGGTTTCCAACCTGGGGTAAATTTCACTTGCCCAGGGGGTACATTTGTTGATTCTGGATTTAGATATTTTTTCCTCATTGAATGACTGTCTTTGGTTCTGGTATACTGGTATCTGTTCATCATTAGTTATTCATATATAAGTGAAATAACATTGTTATATGTGCTGTTAAAGTTGCCAGGGGAATTTGGGACGAAAAAGGTTGGGACTCTTGCCCTAAAGTGTGGAAGTACAAGGGAAATGGGCATTGGCAAAAGAGGGATTAGAAGTGTTCAAACGCTTGAGGTAAAGTTTCAAGAGCAAACTGATAGTGTAGGAAATAGGGCTTTGCTACTGGAAACCCACTTAAATTATGATGTAGAGGTGAGTAACTGGCTAAGCATTGAAAGGTTTGGATGTTTGAGCTGGTTTCAACCAGATTAAAGTTATAATGATTTTAAGATGTAATTTTTCTGTTCTTTTCGTGGGAAACTGGTATTGTAGGTCAACATGAACAGGAGTGACGGGTGAATAGGATACATTTATGCAGCTGTTTTGGTGAATTGAAGTTTAAGGATAGACATAAGCATGATTGTACATGATGAGATAAAAGGAAAGTTTAATCAGCACATGAGTGGGGAGAGTCAGAGGTAATTGCTATTGGAAGTGCATTGAACATTGAAGGTGGTGAACTGGCTGCATTACATTAGGGAAGGTGTTTCTTGTGGGAATAGCTGGTGAGATGGGAGGAAAGATCTCAAATTCAATTTTCCCAATATTTAGTTATGATAACATTTATGGCTCATCTAAGATTGAAGAATGTAGAAGCAGAGTGGCCACAAGGTAGAACTGGATTTTATTAGCAAAAGTGGTGGCCACCTGGACTATGTTTGAGGCAGGAGACCAAGCAGAAGGGATTAATTTTCTACATTTTTCTGGGGAGAATAGATGTAATCAATGAAGAATCTACCTAAAATTTGTAATTTGAGATTGAGGAGGGTAAAATGTGTATTCTATTATAGACAAGGAAAGTACCATTCCACGGTATTTGGGAAGCAGATTTGAAACGCCTGATTCATAAACAAAGCCACTGTGTTATTGTGTTCCATGCTCTTGTGGATAAAACTCAATCCCTACTCTCCTTGATCAGGATGAAAAGTTCACAGTGTAAGAGTAGAATTCTTAAAACAGAAAAAAAAAAGTATCAGTGTAGCAGGAATCCATAACTTTTTCAGTCATTTCATCTCCCTTTTTAATTTGCAACCACCAGAGTTGCTCTCTCGCACAATTTGCCACTGAAATCACAAGAAACCATGAATGATCAAAATGGGGAATTTAAGACCAATGCAATAAAGATAATATGTGTGGTATGTTGTCCTTTTGTTCAGAAATGTATCTACGTGAACTTTGCATTTTCTCGTTCTGCTGCATAATAACCATAAATCAGTTGCACTTGGGCTGTGCTGATTACTTTGCACATTGTACTTTTGAGTGAAGCTGCCTGCAAAATACACTTGTGCATAAACCAAAGTGCTGGAGGAACTCAGTGGGCCAGGTAGCATCTATGGAGGAAATGGACAGACAAAGTTTCAGGTTGGGACCCTTTAGACTAATCGGAGAGGGGGGGGGGGGGGGGGGGGGGGTGAAAGCTGAAAAAGAGAGATGGGAATGGGACAAAGCATGGCATGTGATGGGTGGAAAAATTGGGGAGGGAGATGTTTGTTAGTTATTACATGCATCTGCCAAAGGTTGGAGGTTAAAAAGAGACAAAAGGATAAGGAGAGAAGAGGATGGGTGGAATGTAAAGCTGGATTGAGGGATATGGTTGGAAGGGGGCAGGAGTGAGGGGAAATAAATGGGGGGACGGGAGTTAAGTGAAGGAGCGAAAGGAGAAGGGTCAGTGAGGCGGTGGGAGATGGTGGACACTGGTGGGGGGGGGGGGGGGGAAGAAATGGGATAGTGGGAGGGTATTATTTGAAATTGAAGAATTTAATGTTGGTACCCATGGATTGTAAACTACCCAAGCAGAATAAGAGGTGCTATTCCAAAAGATAATGGTATGAACTCAACAGTATGAACAATAAATTCTCCAATCACCAGGCTTCATCCTGGCCCCCTTTTTTTTCCCATCTCCACCCCCCCCCCCCCCCCCCCCCCCCCCCCCCCCCCCCCCACACTCCAAACAATCAGATAAACATGAATTTTTATTCTGTATCTGTTGTGCTGATGAGCACCTGCTTGGTTTCAGTTCAAAGTTCTCCTTGGTTATATTGCCAATAAATCGACTGTTTACCCTGCATTGTTACCATTGCACAGCTGAAGTAGCACATTTATTGTGAGCAAAACATGAGGAAACGCCCACCCTAATGCTCTTTCAGGAACTGCTGAAGGTCTTGGGCTTCTAAGATGGGTGGAATTATTTAAATATCACAATCCTTCTGGCATAATTTGCAAAAGCCTCATGATGGATAACTGGCCATATCAATGTGTCACATGGTATATCTGCCTCAACAGTAAAGATGCTGCTAACGAGTTCCTCCACACAAAGTGCTGGAAGAACTCAGCAGGTCATGCAGCATCCGTGGAGGGAAAAGACAGACAGCATTTTTAAGCAGCTCATTGTCACCATGGGATAACCCATTTCACACAACAAGTGGTGGGTGTATGGAACAAGCTGCCAGAAGAGGTAATTAAGGAAGGTAATCTCGTAATGTTTAAGGAACATTTGGATTGGTACATGGATAGAATAGGGATGTGGGCCAAATGCAGGCAGGTTTGACTAGTGTAGATGGGACATGTTGGTTGGTGTGAAGGGCCCGTTTCCCATGCTTTGACTCTTGAATCCATCTTCAATTCAGTAAAAGTTTGAAGCAATTCTTGATAAACTTCTAATCTCAGACATGTAGAATTGTTGATTTGTGAAACTTATCTCGTACTTTTGTCCCAACTCCCTTCAAGTTGGCAGTCCTCTCAACAAAAACCATCTCTAAATTATTAGCCCATCTCCATTACCACATTTGAATCTTTGAAAGCTGCATCAGCTTCTAAATTCAGGACCATCTTTCTCAGAAGTTTGAATTATTTAGAAAAGATCCCTATTCCAGGCACAGTATTAAAACAATTTGTCTGAAATTCACTTATTGTGTACAGCACGTTGGTGCCTTCTTAACCTCCCAGTAGCCTTTTTAACTTTCCTTCCTCTGAGAAACACCACTACGCATTGGGTTGCATTCTTACCCGTTTAATCTTGGTCAAAGTCCTCTGTAATGTTTTCTTTTCCAAGTTGGTGTTTTTGAAATGTTACAACATTAAATGTTTTAACACTGTGGTTGAAATAGGAGAAGTATTTGGCAAGTCTACACTTTGTCCCGCCAATGTAAAGGAGGTCCCATTGGGAGCAATGGAATGCAGCAGATGATGACGTTAGAGGAGGTGCACATGAACCTCTGTCTCGATTGGAAGTACTACTGGATGGATGTGAGGGAAGTGGCATAGGAAGCAGGGAAAGGCGTTGCATCTATGGTGGTTGCGGGGGAAAATACCTGGGGAGGGGTGGTACTGGATGGATGTGAGGGAAGTGGCATAGGAAGCAGGGAAAGGCGTTGCATCTATGGTGGTTGCGGGGGAAAATATCTGGGGAGGGGTGGTTTGGGTGTGGGGGTGAGTGAAACAAAGATTTGCAGAGGAAATCGTCTCTAAGGATAGCAGAAAGGGGTGAAGATGTGACTGGTGGTGGGATCATGTTGGAAATGGTGGAATTGTCGGAAAATGATGTGTAGGATGCAGAGTATATCCGTGTGCTTATGTAATAAGCTCCTCCACATTGGCAGCACTGTGGTAGCACAGCTTGCTGCTTTCTCAGAAGGATGTGGTCTGGTCAAAGATGAGATACAAGATCTTCCTTATGGATGATACAACATCTGAGCAGAGACTAGTTAAATAGATCACTACTGCCTCCTTTTATTGGGCAATGTTTTTTGTAAGCGGAGGTGCAATCAGTATAAATAATCAAAGTTGGCTTCAAATATTGTATGAAACATTAACAGAAAAGATATGAAAACTCTGTTGTTCAGTGCTCAGATAATGGTGCATTGTGAAGAACAATTGTCCCTGCCCCTGTGTTGACAGCTACATGGCTGATAGACAAAATGGAACAAGTTCTAGGTTTCAACTGTTTCTTTAAAGGAATAAAACATGCCAAAGCATCCAACTGTAAGGATGCTACGATGACAACCGATGTTGGTGGGAAGTGAAAGAGCCAGTGTCTCATGAATTTTCTTTGAAGGTTTTGAGGTAGGTAGGCTTTGAAAAGTAATGTCGTATTTTGAAGTCAACATAAAGCATACCAGAGTACAATGAATGTTTGATGATTGTTGTTAACCAAGCACAGCTGCTTCATTCACAATTTCTCTTGGGAATATACCACTTTTTTTTGTGTGCGTTTTCTCAATGGTTCCAAGAAGAAAAAAAATCATATCGTTCGACCTCTTTATTGTCAACTTAGAAAGAAAGAAACCAAACTGTTTTGTACTGCTTGCTGCAATTCTGACTGAAACTGATCCTAGCTCATTCCTGGCTTTGTATGATCATGTCTGACCACTTGTTATTTAACACCAACACCATATTATTTATATAATATCTTAACAAAAGCGCAACCCCAAGGCATTTCATACAAGCACGAGGAAGTCAAATGTGTTGATAATAAGAGAGGATGACAAAGCTTGGTCAAGAAAGTCATGATTTAAAAGATTTTGGAGAAGAGGTAGAGAGGTTTAAAGAATAAGTGATATTGTGAAAGAAAATATGCAACAAATGAATGGAGTTCAGTTAGTTGAGTATTTGGAATGGATTAAAAGTGAAGCATGTTAGATATGGTAAAGAATGAAACTACAAAGACATTTGACAAGGATAATTATGTTAAAATTTAGACAACTGGGAGTCTTTGGGACAGGTGTAATGAGTGGAAATTTGCACAATAAAAGAATGGGGTTTGAGAGATTTGGCAAAGTTGAAGGATGAGAGATCAGTCGGGAAGTTACTGGAGTTATTAAGTCTGGAAATGATGAGACCCCATCAGACTCTCCTGATCATTTGGAGTGCAAGAAAAATGAATTGTATTACAAAAATTAACAGGAAAACCTTTATCAGATTCTTACATATGAGATTAGTATTATAAAATGGGAAAATTAGGATTTTTACCTTCAAACTTGTTCAGCAGAAGATATAAATGTCAAATCTTTTTACTTCAAAATGTACTAAAACATTTAAACTTCAATAAACAGTTTTTGGTTGAACAATATTTAATATCGGAAATGGAACATGGTGCAATTATTTTGATGCTCTAAATGCTGGTTCGCCAATCGTCATTCTTGTCCTTGTGTGCTTTTTTTTGTGTCTTGGCCTACTGGGCCATCAATTAATTAATAGTGAAAATGAGCCACTCGGGTCCTTGATTCTGTCATTTAAAAGATCTTGTCTGATCTAATTTCACTCCATTTTATCTATCTGCAGTAATCTTTCATCCTCTTGACTATCTTAAACATTGTTTTCATTGTCTTTTGGGAAAGAAAATTAAGGAATTTTGCCCTTTAAGAGAGGGAGAAGAAATGGGGGCAAGTTGGTATTGGGTATGATAAATTGGTCCTCTTGCTTTTTATATTAAATGCATTAAATTGCAGTACTTTTTTAGACTGTCATTCAAGCAATTAAAAAAATATTATTAATATATTGCATGACTAGTTAACGCTGACTTTTTTGTTTAAATCCTTAAATCAAAACAGAAGCAAAGTCATATGTGCCCCAATTTTGAGTTCCTTAAATATGAGGGGATGTTATTAACAGTCTGGTCTGTCAAGGAGTCTTAATACTAAACTACACAAGAAAAGCTGGAGCATATTTGATACATGCTCAGTCTTCTAGGCAGCAAAATCATAGTTGAATGAAACTTGTCTTAAGTATATTAAAATATGTAGTCTATATTCAGCGTTTTCTAGAATACGTTCTTTTTAAAAAAAAAGCGTTTGTCTTCAGTCAATAATGTTTGTGAGGGAAGTCACTTTTAGCTTCCTGCCAAGAGCAAAAATAACTACAAAATAAAATTAAATGCAAATACATCTTTTGTTGGAGTAGATTCAGTTCTAATTCATTCAACATCAAATAAAACAGATCTGAGACATGATACGAGTAGAATGAAATGAGAAAACAGTATGAGAATAATGATCATATGCACGCCATTGGGAAACACTTGTCTCCACTGCAAGGGCAATAGGAAACAGTCGAGACTCTCATTGTTGGAACAGTGCAGGATATATGAATGACTAGCACCGTATTCAACATTGGCCATGTCTCTTCATTTAGATGATGCTGAAATATCCTTATTTAACAGCAGCCATGTGAAATTTCTTTATCATAAGAGCTTACATAAATTAAAATAAGAAAATGAGACTATCTTTTAAAGTTCATTGCTTGTTTTAAATAATTTGCTAGTTGTATTATAACAATACAACTTAAAAGCATAATTAAGGAAAAACATGAGGAAAATGATTTGGTGATTTCGAACTGCATGAGATATTACTAAAAATGGACATTAAAGATGATGCGTTGATTGTCAGGAGTATAACAGGAATAAACACTTTGATATTGTCCTTTTTAAATTGTTATTAACTTTACCACCTGTAGCACCTTTGATGCTTAATGTTCTTCCAGGTTTTGTTTCCTTCCTATTACATCTGTGTGAAAGGACATGAATCGTGAAAGGACATAAATCCTGAAAGGTACAAATATGGGAAGGAATTTGCAGACAAAAAGGTAAATTATGGGATTGATGCAGAAGATCCTAGTTGGTATTAGTGATGATATGAACACGTATAAGACTGAAAATAAAGTTGGTCCTCGTGCTTTTTATAATAAATGCATTACATTGCGGTACTTTCTTAGCCTCTGACATACAAGCAATTAAAAAAATATTAATATATTGCATGACTAGTTAATGCTTACTTTTATTGTAATGCTGACAAGATGCTCTCTCTGTAATTAAAAACGCACCATTTGTGGAAGATAAATCATTTAATATTTTCAGCTCCAAGACCCTTCATTGGAGCCTGAGAAGGTAAATATTGATTTGTTTTTAATTGTAGTGTAGATGCAGAAGGGATGTATTGAGAAAGGGAATAACTGAGGTGGGGTCAGGAGTGCCATTGTGATAATTTGTTAATGAGGTCATGTGGTTGATTTATGAAGGGTGTTAGAAAGAAAACAAAGGGATGTGCAAAGACTGAGAGTTGCTGTCAGGTGCTGTTAGAAATGCCAGTGGATC
The DNA here is from genome assembly GCA_963514005.1 of Raja brachyura. The sequence goes on from OY740785.1 coordinate 61,767,855, forward strand.
AGGCAGTGTCAATAACGAGGAAAAAAAATGAGTTGTGGCAGGTGGGTACCACAACCAAAATGGTTGTTTTTTAACTTGCACTGTATGAAAGCCAGCTATCTGAAAATGTTAAATTCAGCATTGAGTCTGGAAGGCTGTGATATACTGAATTGGAACATGAAGTGCTGTTCTTCAAGCCTAGATTCAACATCAATGGAATATTTCAGGAAGTGACATGAATGTCAAACTGGGAGTAGGATGGAGAATTAAAGGTGATGGCAATGAAGGTGCTCTGCAAAGTAGCCACTTGATCTGCATTTTGTATCTCCGGTGTGCAGGAGATCACCATGGGAGCACTAGATTGCCAGAAGTACAAGGGAAATGTGCTTCACCTGGAGGGTCTGTTTGTGTTGCCGAATGAGGTAAAAGCTTGGGTGTTGGCTGTCCCTGTAGTTACCTAGGAAAGTATTACAAGAAGGGGAGTTGTTGATGGAGATGGAAAAGTGGACGAGGGAGTTGTGAAATGAAGGATTCATTTGGAAAGCTGAAATGGGAGGGAAGATGGAGGAATCTCAATGAACCTGGTTGAAATTGTGAAGGATGATCCTTTGGATAGGGTGGGACATGTGGTGCAACATTATTTCTGCTGCTGCATAATCCTGGATTCGGTAATCCATGTTTGATGCTGATCTTGTCGTGTTCTGTGTGGAGTTTGCATTTTGTACCAGCACGGGATTCCATAGTGTGCAGTTTTCAACCTTATCAAAATAATATGCTAGTTGTAAATTGACAACTGAACCATCTTACCACAACTAGAGAGCAATTCTGAGGTTTTACTATATACCTCATTGGAGACTTTGATCGGACTTTATTGGCTTTATCTTGAACTAAGCATCATTCCCTTTATCAGAAGATAGACGCAAAAACTGGAGTAAGTGGGACAGGCAGCATCTCTGGAGAGAAGGAATGGGTGACGTTTCGGGTCAAGACTTCTTCAGACTGAAAGTCACGGGAAAGGGTAACGAGAGATATATACGATGATGTAGAGCGATATAGACCAATAGAAACATAGAAAAATAGGTGCAGGAGTAGGCCATTCGGCCCTTCGAGCCTGCACCGCCATTCAATGTGATCATGGCTGATCATCCAACTCAATATCCCATACCTGCCTTCTCTCCATACCCCCTGATCCCTTTAGCCACAAGTGCCACATCTAACGCCCTCTTAATATAGCCAATTAACTGGCCTCAACTACCTTCTGTGGCAGAGAATTCCAGAGACTCACCACTCTCTGTGTAAAGAATGTTTTCCTCATCTCGGTCCTAGAGGAATTCCCCCTTATCCTTAGGGGGGACCCCTTGTTCTGGGCTCCCCCAACATCGGGAACAATCTTCCAGCATCTAGCTTGTCCAACCCCTTAAGAATTTTGTAAGTTTCTATAAGATCCCCCTCAATCTTCTAAATTGAATGGAAGATATGCAAATAAATAACAATGATAAAGGGAACGGGCCTTTGTTAGCTGTTGGGTGAAAACAAGAAGCTGGTGTGACTTGGGTGGAGGAGGGATGGAGAGAGTGGGAATACCAGGGTTATTTGAAGTTAGAAAATAGGTGGAGTAGGCCATTCGGCCCTTCGAGACGGCACCGCCATTCAATATGATCATGGCTGATCAGAGAAATCAATATTCATACCATTGGGCTCCAAGTTGCCCAAGCGAAATATGAGATGCTGTTCCTCCAATTTGCGTTTGGCTCAATCTGACAATGGAGGAGGCCTAGGACAGAAAGGTCAGTGTGGATAATTAAAGTGTTTAGCAACCGGGAGATCAGGTGGGTCCAGGTGGACTGAGCGACGGTGTGCAGTTAAATGATCGCCCAGTCTACGTTTAGTCTTGCTGATGTACAAGAGTCCACAACCTGAACAATGGACGCAGTAGATAAGGTTGGAGTAGGTGCAAGTGAACCTCTGCCTAACCTGAAAGGACTGTCGGGGTCCCTGGACAGAGTCGAGGGAGGAGGTACAGGTGTTGCATCTTCTATGGCTGCAGGGGAACATACCTGGGGAGGCGGTGGTTTGGGTGGGATGGGATGAGTTAACCAGGGAGTTGTGGAGGGATCAGTCTCTGCAGAAGGCGGAAAGGGGTGGAGATGGGAAAATGTAACTAGTGGTGGGATCCCATTAGAGGTGATGAAAATGTTAGTGATTATGTGTTATATGCGACTGGTGATGGCGTAAAAGGTAAGGACTAAGGGGATGGTCTCTGTTGCGATGAGGGGGAGCAAGGGCGGAGCTGCTGGGTGCCAAGGAAACGTGTGAGAGCCTCATCAATGATGGGAGAGGGGAACCCCATTCCCTAAAGAATGAGGACATCTTGGATGTCCTGGTATGGAACACCTCATCTTGGGCGCAGATGCGGCGTAGACAGAGGAATTGGGAGTAGGGGATAGAGTCTTTGCAGGAAGCAGGGTGGGAAGAAGTGTAGTCGAGATAGTTGTGGGAATCAGTGGGTTTATAGTAGATGTCAGTCGATAGTCTATCTCCTCTAATGGAGATTGTGAGATCAAGAAAGGGAAGGGAGGTGTTGGTCCAACTGAATTTGAGTGCAGGATGGAAATTGGTGGTGGTTAATTAAGTACATGAGTTCTGCATGGGTGCAGGAGGTAGCACCAATGCAGTTGTCAATGTAATGGAGATCGAGTTTGTGGATAGGGCCAGTGTACATCTGGAACGGGGATTGTTCAATGTAACCTACAAAGAGGCAGGCATAGCTGGGGCGCATATGGGTGCCCATAGCCTCACCTTTCATTTGGCCTGCTACTGGGTTGTAAGCTGCCTAAGCCAAATATGAGATGCTGTTCCTCCAATTGGCCATTAGTCTCACTCTGATAATGGAGGAGGCCTAGGACAGAAAGGTCAATGTGGGAATGGGAAGGAGAGTTGGTGTTTAGCAACCGAGATATCAGGTAGGTCCAGGCAGACTGAGCCAAGGTGCTCTGTGAAACAATTGCTGATTCTAAGTTTGGTCTCGCTGATGTACGAGTCCATCTTGAACAACTGATACAGTAGATGAGGTTGGAGGAGGTACAAGTGAACCTCTGCCTAATCTGAAAGTACTGTCTGGCTCCCTGGAACATGTTGAGGGAGGATGTATAGGGACAGGTGTTGCATCTCCTGTGGTTACAGGGGAAGGTACCTGGGGTGGGGGTGGTTTGGGGGGGAAGGGATAAGTTAATCAGGGAGTTGTGGAGGAAACTGTCTCTGTGAAAAGTGGAAAGGGGTGGCGATGGGAAGATGTGCGATATAATACGATAGAACTTTATTTATCTTAGGAGGAAAATTGGTCTGCCAACAGTCATAAAACACACGATACATAAAACATGAAATTAAAGTGATGAGTGGAAAGGATTGGGGATGTGCAAAGTTTGGGATTTGGGGGGGTGGGGGGGGGGGGGGGGTAAAGGATCTCCTGTGGCATTCAATACTGTATATTGGTGGAACTGTGCAAGTCCCTGGGTTTTCAATTAAAGTTTCTCGCTAACTTATCCCTTGAGGTGGAGATTGAGAGATAACGGGGGAAAAAAGATTGATCTTGTGAAAGTTACTATTACTGTTTTTATCTAATAATTGGGCAATGTAGATTTTATTTTTAAATTTGTATTGTAAATGATCTATGTGATTTCTACCAAGGAGGTTGTAATGGAACAATTTTCACCTGTGCTTGGATTGGTGGTGGAATATTATAAGAATAGTTAGTTATACTATAAATGTAAAACCACAACCTGACAATATCAACACAGTGCAGCCATGCATTAAAGTGATAATAACATACTTAAAATTCATTGTCAGTGTATGCGTGAACTCTGTGAACTCCGAGTACAGAATTTACTCTTGAGTATTGATTAAATTTCGTGAGCAATCACTGCATTTTCTCCCATTTCCTTCTGAAGTTCTTCAACAATATGCCATCGCTGTTTAATGATCAGGCTGGCAGCTTGGTTTTCACATAACAGCTCTTCCACTGAGTCTTATGAAATACTTCAAAACAAATCAATACAAGTAATTTCCTTGGGCTCTCTCTTCTTATCCAAGGTTACCACTAAACATTTTGAGATTTTTTTTTATTTGTGACTTGCTCTCTTGCTTCCCTGCCTCAGTGCTCAGTTGCTCCTCTTCTTGATGGATTCCATTAACTTCCCCAAAAGCTTTCCTTGCAAAGTGTGGCACATGAAACTTGTCCTTTAGATGGTAAGTTTTAACTAACTTTAGGCCTAAAGTTACCCAACTTGTTGCACCCATGATCTTCTGGCGTATATACAACCCCAGGGCTGCCAACTCTCACGCTTTGAGCGTGAGAATCACGCATTTGAAGAAACTCTCACGCCCTCACGCTGATCAGAAATTTCTCTCGCTTTGTGGTGAGAAATTCTGTGATCAACGAAAATGTAAAAACTCAGATAAACTGCATGGTCCGCGGGTGTTGGAGAGCCAGGGCTGAGGGAATGGAAGCAGATATAGCGGCGGGAACAGATGCGGACGGAAAGCCGGGGCTGGCGAGTGTTTGCGGGGCCTGCGAGGCGCTCGCTGCAGCTCCGGCCATGGAGCAGCTACAGTGCAAGAGTCCCGGGCCGCCGGAAGCGTCGGATGCGTTGCGCCGCAGCCTTGAGAGTCTCTGTGCTGATGGGACTCTCAAAGGGAGGTGGAGAGAGAGGGGAAGGAAACAGGGAGATGGGGGGGGGGGGGGGGGGAGGGGAGAGAGAGAGGGGCTGAGAGGAGAGACAGAGTGAATGGAGAGAAGGGGAAGAGAATGAGGTGGGAGAGGAGGGAAGAGAGGGGGGGGGGGGAAGGGAGAAAGGGGAAAAGAGGGAGATGTGGATGGGGGCAAAGAAATAGGAGATAGAGGGAAGAGAGAGAAAGGGGGAGAGGATGAGGGAGGGAGGGGGATGAGAAAGGAGTGTGTTGAGAGGGGAGATAGAGAGGGAGGGAGAAAGAGATAGGGAGGGGGAGAGAAGAAAGGGAGGGGGACAAGATGGAGGGGGACAAGATGGAGGGGGACAGAGAGGCAGGGCTGCCAACTCCCATGCACTGAGCATGATGATCACGCATTTCGCCAAATTCTCACGCTTAATCACAAATTTCTCACACTCTGTCGTGAGTAATTCTGTGATCAATGAAAATTTCAAAACTTATGTCAACTGCATGGGCCATGGGAGTTGGAAGCAGAAGCAGCGACGGGGACAGATGCAGACGGGAAGCGGGGCTAGCGAGTGTTTGCCGGGCTGGCGGGTCGCTCACTGCAACTCTGGCCATGGAGCAGCCTCAGTGCAAGGTGTCGGAACATTTGTGCCGCTGCCGTGAGAGTCTCTGTGCCAAATTCGCCCAGGTGACCGGCATGGATCAGGCTGCGGCTCGGTGCATCCTGGAGGACAACCAGTGGCTGCTGGAAGTAAGTACCAGGCACTGGGTAGAAACGGTGGAAGATAATGGACTTCAAATGGGGGTGGTTGGAGAAAGCATCCTGCTTGCCTGCTGGATTTTCACTTACTGTAACTGCGGGAAAAATGTTCCCGATGTTTGGGGGAGTTCAAAACCAGGGGTCACAGCTTAAGAATAAAGAGGGGGCCAATTAGGGCTGAGATGAGGACAAACTTTCTTCACACAGAGTTGTGAATCTGTGAAATTCTCTGCCACAGAAGGCAGTGCAGGCCAATTCACTGGATGTTTTCAAGAGAGTTATATTTAGCTCACAAAATCAAGGGATATGGGGGAAAAAACAGGAAAGAGGTACTGATTCTAGATAAATAGCCATGATCATATTGAATGGCAGTGCTGGTTCGAGGGGCCGATGGCCTATTCCTGCTATTTTCTACGTTTCTATGCTTGAGTATATGGCAATAAAACTCGATCACTTGATTTTGAAGCATTCATGCATGGTGGAGGTATAATGTGGTCATAGAGTGATACAGTGTGAAAACAGGCCCTTCAGCGCAACTTGCCCACACCCACCAACATGTCCCAGCTACATTACTTGCTTTTGGTCCATACCTCCAAACTGGTCCCATCTATGTATCAGTCTAACTGTTTCTTAAATGTTGGGATGGTCCCTGCCTCATCCACCTCCTCTGGAAGCTTGTTCCAAACACACACCACCCTTTGTGTGGATAAAGTTACCCCTTAAAAAGTTACCTCTTAAAAACACTTCATACAAAAAAATTGAAATCATACTTCTACAATGCACTAAAACATGATTTTAATACATCAAATTTCAAAAAGTTCCTACCCTGGAAGGGGACACCCCCTTCCCACACCCTCTCCCCACTCGGTTGCTCCACTCCCTCACCGGGTACCCCCAAGGCCAGTGATTGCTCAGCCTCCCCACTTTCAAAAACGCTCCGCGGCCCCTGTTTTAGATGGAGAACACTGTCAGATGTGAGCGGGGAGCTGAGGCCAGTTGTCCGTGATGTCTGGATCCCAATGCTCAGCGCTTCATGTTTTGGCGTTGGCTAATGTTATTGATTTGTAATTAGCCTGATGACTTCAGGACAGTTTGTTACGAAAATGAAAGAAATTGTATCAGAATACTTGTACAGCTGAGTGAGTATTATTTTATGGATGGGAATTGTGTTCAACCAATTGATGACTTCAACCAATTGATGGACAAAGTGACTAGCATGTTAGATAGCAAGGAAGCCAAGAATGCAGCAAATTTTGTTATCCATAATTTGGTCTGAAGTGCCCCATAAAGGATTACTGCATTAGCTAAGCACCTGTGGACAGTATGCACCATATTGCACAATTTCAAGCTGAAAAATGCAAAAGTTCCGTACCAATGGGAGGGGGACACCCTCCAATGTTAGCAGCCCTGCAACCCCCTGTTAAATACAGGCAATCATTCCTCGTCCCTCTCAATCCTGATGCAATGTCTCAAGCTGAAACATTGCGCACCTTTTGCCTCCACTGGTCACAGGTTTCCAATCTGAATACAACCCTTCACCACCACCCTAGCTCCTACCTTTTTGTCTTCAGGATAAATTGGTTTTGTAAAGGTTTTCAGTCAGCATTCTTAACTCGCACTATCAGTAGTTTGGGTTCATGGTATGTTTAACTAGCAATTCTTAATCAGAATTTAGATGATCTATGACCTTGTGGCTTATTGAGTAATCTGAAATGCTAATTAAATTACGGCTTTTTGTGTATTGTTGCCATGACATTGCAAACAGCTCTGTAATATTTAATATATTAGTGAAATGGTTGAATCACTCAACTCTGCAATGCTGCAATGGTGAGATCACAGTTTGTTTTAGTAAAAGACTGCAGAATACACACTGAGAGAACTGTGGGAACAAAATCACTGTTGCATTTAATGAGAGTATTGAAGAAATTGCTTTCCATTTTGGATGTTTACTTTTAACAGGAGCGAGCACCCAACTTTTCTGATGACCACAATCTGAAATCGGTAGCCTTGATAACATTCTAATAAATCATGGCCTCTTATCTTTACTAAAATGAGGTGTCTAGAACTGGCCACGTTATTCTAACTGGACTCTTGCCATTTTTTAAAGCTTAGTGTAACTTGTTTGATTTGAACTTTATGCCAAGAATATTATATGCCCTTTTATTTAACGAATATTCTCAAGTCATTCTGCTAGTACCAAAGATTTGTGATGTCTGCTTGCACCTCCACTTCTTTGTTCTTGGTCCCTGTTTATAATTGTCATTTATTTAATTGCCTCCCCTCATTTTCATTGATAAGTTTTCACATTTTTAAACTAAGTCTATTCATGGGATGCCTGTGAATAAACAATCAATAAGCGGATTGAATTGCGTACTAAGAAATCCTATGAACAAAGGAAATGATTTCTTGGGACAAGATTTTAGTGTATATTTCCATTAGTAAATTGAATATTTTGACTTTTATTAAACTCCATAGTGAACAGTAATCTGCTAATCTTTAAAGAATTGCTGATTGAGAAGAAGTAGGCCTTTTTAATAAAAACTGTAATTGGGCAATTCTTACAGTAAAGTTTGATCTGCTTGAACACTTGCTTGCTGGCCAAATTAAGAATCAATTAAATAACATAGAGGATTAGTAAATCGAAAGTGTGCATTTTCTGAATGAGTGTAATAATTCCCTTTGAACAAAGATGTTCCAGAAAAGGGGGAAGACATTAAGACCATCAACACCAAATACAAGGGATGAAGTATTTGAGACTAATGCAGACTATATTGAAATTTGATGCTCCTCCATTTTCGACCCAGTTTCAAAAGGTGTGGAACAATAGTTTGGAAATTGCTACGCTCTTTATATTTGCTCTCCTTTTTTGCTATTTTTAGCATCCGGGATAAATTTACATGCCCGATGCTTCATTGTGCAGAAAAGAATGGGTGGAGCATCAGGCCAGTCATGTGGGGCATTATTGAATTGTCTAAATCAACTATGGAATGCATTTTTGAACCTGGTAATTTCTTGTTACTGGGGAGGTAAAAGTTTATCTTGTATCGTGCTTGGGTAACAATGGGTATTCTATGCATATTTGTATACATTGTGTATGCAAGCAATGAATCTCGCTGTGCCTGGCGCCATTTGACAAAGTATTCCTGTGCATTTTCCACTTTGGATAACCCTTGCCCCGAATGTTCCCACGCACATTCACCCACCCATCTGCTTTTCTTCTCCCCTCTGTTCACCTCTCCCATCACCCTCCTACTTGGCTCCATTTGCCTATTACTACCACTTATTTTGCTTTATTTTGTTTAAGCTATCAGCTTCTACATTCCTCTCCCACACACCTGTATTATATTATGCACTGGCAATCCTGTCCCCTCTCTGTTCTGATATGAACCTAAAACATTGACATGCCCTTTGTTCCCCAGATGCCACTTGATCCACTAACATTTTCCACCTTCCTGTTTTTTTTAAATTTCAAAATCTGCAGCTTCCTTTGTCTTCCAGATAAAATAATTTGTCATGGTTTTCAGCCAGTACTGAGGTAACCGAACCTTTCTGACGTTAAGTTACAGGGTTTACTGAGTTTTTAATGTCACAAACCTCCCAGATGGCCTGCACCTTCCTGACATGTGGCTTCCAACCTTGCTTGTACCAGCAATGTCTTCACTGCATAAGCCTTGGTGTGCTTCTTGCAAGCAGAACTATGTATGATTTGCACTAAATGTAAATCAGAATTGCAAGTCTTTGAGAAAAACCTTTCTTTGTAGCTTATTAGCAGGAGATATATGTTGGCAGATATTGCGATAACCCTGCCAATGGGGAACAAATTAATGAGACTGTTTTCTTTATATGCTTCTCCATGAGTAAGTTTTTGTATGCGAATGCTTTCCGGGTCGTATGTCTGGTTGCTCTGCAGCTTAACATTGTGGAGCTGGAGACCTCGCTCGGGACTGACTTTGAGCCCCACCGCGGGGCGCGGACTTGCATCAGAGCCGATTCCTTGCCTAGGATTGCTCCAACCGCAGCCTGTGGACTTTACCATCGAGAGCTCGCAGTCTCAGGTAGAGACCGTAGATGTCGGGAGCTCCAACAACCCAGAAGGTTTGACATGCCCCGACCCGGGGTCAGATCGCTCAGTGCGGGAGGCTGAGATTCCCCCCCTGATGCAAGGGTTTGATCGCCTCGACGCCGAGGGCCCGACCGCCAGCTATGGGAGTAAGATTGTCCTGTCTACGGAAGGCTTGAGCAAAGAAGGAAAGAGATTTAACTTTTTTTCCCGCCTTCCATCACAGTGAGGAATGTGGAGGAGTCGCTGTGGTGGATGTTTTTTGTATGTTAAAATGTATTTTGTGTGTTCTGTTGCTTTTTTATTTGTATGACTGATTTGGCAAATTAAATTTCTCATATGTTGCAAAACATACTTGGCTAATAAAGTATTATTGTATTGAATGCCACTTGCTCCAGTGGCAGCTATAGGCATTCACTATTATCAGAAAGTCTCCGTTATATGCTTTGTGACTGTGACCTTGGTGCTCTAAGCATTGTCCATTGAATTGTAGTAATTGGCTAAGTGTATTTATGGTTCTTTTGCATGGAGGTCTTGCTTTGGTGCTTCTGCTAACTATCTCTGTGTTCCCAGCTCAACCTGTTGATGGTCTGTTCTGATGCATCCAGGCCTTGTTATTTTTTTTTCTCTTGCCTCATTTCCACCTTTGCACGAAATAACGGTAAGTCCATGTTAATGGTGCATTTCAAATTGCCGTGTGTTCTTTCACTCGATTTCTGCAATCGGTGTCATCCAGACAATATACTCAATATTTAAACTCTCCAAACCCAGTGTCTTTTGCATCATTGTACGCACTCTATGCCTTCATTATTGGCTTGGTCTTCAGCCATCTTAATGTTATATGCTGGATTTTTTAAATTCCTGATGAAAAGTTTTCTTAGATGATTAACAGGAGATTTGTGTTGGCAGCTATCGTGATTTCACTGTCAGAATAAAATCTATGATGGTAATTTTTGCCTGATATTGAAATTCCTCCAAGACGCTTTTTTTTGTTGGGTTTATAATTCTCAAGTTTGGTTTACTTCCATCACAGCTGGTTGGTGCTAAAATAAATACCAACTGATATAAGACTAGAAAACAAAACATGAAGTTTGAAAGTGCATTTTAATTGGATTAATTTGCGTAGTTTGTTAGTTCATAAATCTGAACAATGCCTTCCGTTAAATATTCCAATGCTGTGAGTCATGGTTCAATGGTTCTTTATTGTCACGTGTACCAGTTAAGGTACAGTGAAATTTGATTTACCATAGTCATAGCAGAAAAAAGCAACAAGACACACAACTACTTAAAAGTTGACATAAAAATCCACCACAGTGGCTCCCCCACATTCCTCACTGGGAAGACAATAAAGTCTTATCTTCTTTCCTCCTTATTCTCCCGCGATTGGGGCGGTCGAAGCTCCCGTTGTTGGAGCTCCCGAAGTCTATCCCCAGCAAGAGGCCGCCAGCTCCACGATGTTAGGCCGCAGTGCAGCCGGAGATATGACATGGAAAAAAATCTCATCGTGGAAAGAGATTGAATACAGTTTTCTCCTCCCCCCCCCCCCCCCACCCCCACATAATTCAAAGCTAAATATACCCTAAAACATACATTCAATAACATACTAAAAACAACAAAGAAAGAGAGAACAAGACAGACTGTTGGCGAGGCTGCCATTGTATAGCGCCAACCGGTGTGTGTTCATTAATATTGGAACCATCATTGACTGCACATGCTAAGTTTCCATAATCAAAGTTATATTAAATTCATTGAATACTTCAATCTTCACTTTCACTTAATCATTTAGCCAGTGCACATAAACAAATAAATTAGAACTTTAATGAAAATATGACATTTTGATCCTAATTATCAAGAGTGAAACTGATATTCATTCAGCTGTTGAGATAAATTTTCAGACCATTCCCCTCCATTTTCAAAATCCTGTTTACTTGGAGTAATGTGCACCTGTGGAGCAACTCCATTGAGAACTAAAAGAACATTTGTTACCACTATAGAAACCTTTAATGCATTGAAACATTCAAGCTATTTGCTCAAGGTGAAAGATTTGATGCCTTTCAACTGATTACAGTTGTGAGTAAAAAACGTTGTGAAGTTGATTTTGTATAATCCTCTTCCTGCTCAGTCACTTGCTACATTGACCACATCTGAACATTGTTTCGAATGCCACTGCAATCAGGCCACAATTTGATTAGGTCTGTACTTGAAACCACGACTGTATCCAAGATCCTTTTTCTTGCTTCATAAGCACCTGTGCCATCCAAACCTTTTGATGCTAAATAGTGTACCTCTATTGTCGTATTTCCTCCACCTGCCCCATCTTAAGTTGTATAATAAGTCCATTCCCCCTTCTTGCTTTTTCGACTGGCACTAAATTATTTTGCTATTCAACAGTGTCTCTGCTCCTCCTTGTGTCTTCCTGTGATGCATATCTGCAATACATTATTTACCAAATCTCATTTTCATTCCTTCCATACAGTTTGATCTTGTTGCTGTTATTTACATATTTTAATAACAAATGAGGAATTAAGTTAATTTTTTTCAAAGTTGCATTTGTGATCCTCATCTCGTGGATATGATGTAAATTCAAAGGATAGACTCAAAACTTTTAATTTAATATAATGCATCCTCTTGTCTTAATCAGCAGCTTATTCTTGATTGGTCGCTGAAAACTGAATGATACCTCCTGAAAAACTGACTAGCAAACATCTGCTCAGTAAAGTAAAATGTTAAAGGAGCAGTCTGAGAAAATGTCGCGTTGCAATCAAGTAATCTATTTGTCATTTAGCTTTCCGAAAAAGTTTATCGAACACTTCATGGAGACAATTCCCGCTAATGTAGTTTAGTAATTCATCACTCAATTGGCATTTCTTTGTTTGTAGATTATTTATTAGGTCATCGTATCCTCAATGCTTGATTTTCTTTTGATGGAATTTTCAGGGCTTGCATTGCTGAACTGCAAGCTGCAAATCAGCATTTACTGTTACTGAGCATGCCGATATTGGAGAGTGGTATTTACTGTGATCTCGGCCTAATCTGATTATTGACTTTGCAGCTTTTGCTAATCCCTTAAACCATGCAATCCACAGGAATTGGAAATGCTAGGCTACAATAGCAAACGTCAGCATTCTTTCCACGGAACCATAACCTGTAATGGAATATCATAATCATAGTAAAATTGTTCCATTGTTAATCTTATCCCTTTTTCTCTTGCTCCATCCACTCCCAATGTTAGATGCCAAGTTCCAGGCAGCTTTCTTATGTGTCTTGTCATATACTCAAATTATGCATCTATGAAGTACTTAAAATTGAATAGATGGAAAATTACACATTTCATTATACTGAAGCTATTGTCCCTGAATATTTGCTTTCTTTAGGTGGACTGAATTCCAACAACTTCTTCAGTAGTGTTGAGGCAAAATTAAATAATGGGTGGGTAGGATGTCTACAGATTTATTACAATGCGTTTATTTCAGTTGATTTACTGAGAGGCATAGGCAGGGAGTTTCATTGCAGTCAGCCTGGGTTAATTTTCATGAATACTTGCTGGTGACTTCTGGAAATTATTGGTAAAGAACTGAAACCAGCTATTATTCCTCACCCAGAGCTATTAGTATTCTAGAAATGTGCACTCTGCTAAACTAACCACAGTAGTTTTCCTTCATATCTTAGCTGCTAAATAGCAATTATTTAATACTGCAAATTTAAATTGAACATCTTTGGTGTCAAATCATCAATCATGGATTGGGAGGATGGCATAGAACACACAAAATAATGATTTGAACAGTTCGGCCTCATTGCAGAGTGATTGTTTAATATAATAGTGTCTGCAGGCTTGATTCTGCTGACTGTTGTAACCTCACTATTGCTGTACTCCTTAGTAAATCAAATGTTTTCTTGGCTTGTACATTGGCTCTCATTTGGCAATTTATTGTGGTACAGAAACATTTTTAACCATGTTGGTCGATATAAAAGAGCAGAGCTTAGCTAACATGTTTGTTATTTGAAGAACAATAGCATTGCATGTCAGTACAAGCCTATCCCTTTTTCTTCGTTTCAGAGCATTGAAGTAATGCCACAGTTCTGCGTGCGACAACTGTGGCTTTCGCTATTCTGTTAAATACTTTTTCCTCTTTACCTTGACCTGTTTTTGTTCGTGCCTGTCAAGTTGAGAGTGTTTAATTGTTGTATGTACCAGCACAGAACAATTAAATTTTTGCTTGTTGCAGCTCAACAGTTCCATTAATGCAATGCACACAAATTGAATGTATAATAATCTATAAAATAAGTTAATAGTAATGGTAGGTATTTCTGATAGTGCAAAACCAATGTCCATAGTGCAATCAAAGTCCAAAGAACATTGTAGTTGCTGAAGTAGTGGGTAGTGTTGTGCAGTGTTCAGCAACCTGATAGTAGTTTGGGGGGGAAAAGCTGTTCTTTAATCTGGTGGTCATGATTTTCAGGCATCTTTTGCTGCTTCACAATTTGGTAGTGGTGAAATGAGATTATGGCCAGGATGATGTTAGTTTTTGGCATTAGCTGTCTTTTTAAGGTAGCTCCTCTGATAGATGTTTGCCAATGTTATGGAGATCAATACCTGTGATGGACTGGGAAATGTCTACAGGGCCTGTCCCACTTGGGTCTCATTTGCGCGTCATGCAGGTGGCGCGCAAGGATTTAGAGAATCCCAAAATCCTGGGGCGCTCACCGCACGACACTGCCTACGTCACCAAGTCTTGCCATGCGGGCATAATGCACACCATGCATATGCGTCATGTGGTGTAAGTGATGTCGCTTAAATGACATGCAAATAACGCCCAAGTGCGACAGGCCCTTACCACTCTCTGTAATCACCTTTGTTCCTGGTCATTGGAGTTGCCGAACCAGTCAGTGTGCTCTCTACTATACACCTATGGAAGTTCCAGATCCAAGTGATGTGGTGTAGAGTGGAGAGAAAGCACTATATCATCCCCTGTTGTTCTGTCATGAGGGCAGGCAGATTGTAATGGATCCAAGACCTTCCTAAGGTAGGAGTTGATGTGCATCATAACTAACCTCTGAAGCACATTAATGCCACTAGAGGGCAGTTATTGAGGCATGTCACTTTGCTGCTCTTGGGCACTGCTATTAATGAATATACTTCTAAAGCAGGTTTGGGTCTCGGACCCTAGTAATAAGAGATGTCTGCAAAAACTGTCAGATGGTCTGCACCAACTGGTTTTAAGGAAGTGACTAGGTACAACATCATGGCTGGATGCCTTTGTGCTTCACTCCATGTTGAGCTGTGTTTTCCATTGTTCCTGCATGCTCCACACCAGCTGGCAGGTTGGCATGTTGCTTCTTGCAGTGTGTAATGGATCATAATCTAAATTTGCAACTTCCCACTTTTTACTCATCTCCTTCCCCCCCCCCCCCACAATTCCTCTTATTGATCCTGTCTCAGATATGCCAACTCTTAGCTGTTTGTTAACATGTGGGAACTTGGCATTTGAGGGAAGTATGTTCTACTGTCCGGTAAAACATTATGGTAAAAGATGACAAAAATAAGCATTTTTGGGACTTGCTTGGTGTTCAGACATTTACACCCAGGGGGTAGCATGGAGCAGTCAGTTGATGTAGAAATCTATTGAAGAGCAAAAATATGCAGATGCTATAAAACATGCTTGTTTTCTGAGTTCTAATGAAGCATCTGATTAGACATGAAATGCTCACAACATTTCTCTGTCCACTGATGTCTGACCTGAGCATGTGTATGATTTTCTGACATAAAAGAAATACAGAAAGTATTCAGTCGGAGTTGTACAATACAGAGACTCTGCCTTCACTTCACCACAACTATGCTGGCTATTGATTATGTTAAGCAGCATCTGTGGGGAGAAAAATTAGGTAAAACAATATGCTGTTCATTGAGCTGATGTTTGGCTACTCTGGAACTGTGGAAGTAGCCAAAGAGGTCAGAGTAGAATGGGTCACCCTGGTGGACTGAACAGAGCTGTTCTCAAAGTGGATATCCAATCTTTTATTGGAAAGAATAAAGTACTGTGGATACTGTATTGGAAGAAATACAAGTGAATCACTACTTTTCCAGGAAGATCTGTTGTGATCCCTGGATTTGGAAGGTGGGAAAGTAGTAAGTAAAATGTCAGCTGTTGCATCTCCTTTTAATTGTATGGAAAGGTTCTGAGAAGAGTGGCCATTGGTGGGAGAGGACCAGGGATTTGGAGGGAATGGTCCCTTTGGAAAGCTGAGTGGAGAGGGGAAGACTTGTTATGACGGGATAATTTGATGTATATGGAGACTGGTGGAATAAAGGTTAGGAACCATGCTCTTGTCATGGGAGCACAGGGCTTGAATAAGGAACACCAAAAAATAGAAGAGGAGATTGAGAGCGTTGTTAACTATGGTGGAGGGGAAGGTCTGATGAGGGACAAAGGAGGCCATTACAGAAACACTGGAGGGGAGGGGGCAAAACTAACTGGTGGAGGAACTCAGCAGATCAAACAACATCTGTGGAAAATGGATAGTGAGGTTTTGAGTCTGAACTGAATGAGGGGTGATAACTAGTGCAAAGAGGTGAGGGGGATGGGGCAAGAGATTTTTGCCATATTTTGTGTCATCTTCAGAAATATTGCTGTAAAACGTCTCAACTCATCGTTGGAGCAGATGCAATGTAGTTAGTCATATAGCATGGAACCAGGCACTTTGACCCAACTTGCCCACATCAATTAACATGTCCCATCTACACTAGTCGCACCCAAAGATTATAGAGGAGCTATAATCTTTGGTCACACCTCTCTGCATTTGGCCCACATCCCTCTCAACCTGTCCTATTCATGTACCTGTCTAGTGGTTCCTTAAACATTGCAATACTCACTGCCTCAAACATTGCAATACTCACTGCCTCAACTACGTCCTCAAGCAACTCATTCCATATGCCCACCACACTTTTTATGTGGAAAAAGTTAGCCCTCAGATTCCGATATATCTTCCCCCTTCACCTTAGAGCTACGTCTTCCGGTTCTCAATTTCCCCAACTTTGGGCCAGAGACTCTGCATCTATTCCTCTTATGATTTTATACACCTGTATAAGATTACCCCTCATCCTCCTCATCAAAGAATAGAGTCCCAGCCTGCTCAACCTCTCCCTACAGCTCATTTGGAGAAACTGGGAGAATGGAATGATGTTGTTAAAGGACACAAGGTGCGAGGAGTGCAACAGCGACTTGTAATGGTTGCTAGTTCCTAATCAAATCCTTGAGTGTGTAGGAAGGAACTGCAGGTGCTGGTTTAAACTGAAGATAGACACAAAAAGCTGGAGTAACTCGGTGGGTCAGCCAGCATCTCTGGAGAAAAGGTTCAGATAGCATCTCTGGAGAAAAGGAATTCAGCCCAGAATCATCACCTATTTCTTTTATCCAGCGATACTTTCTGACCTGCTGAGTCAATCCAGCTTTTGTGTCTACCTTGAAATGGAGATTGTGAAGTAAGTTTCCCATGCTGATGCCAATTGAAAAGCCAATGAATATGTTGATGGAGAGCAGGCGCTTAGAATGGTTTAAAACACAATTTAAATCTTTCAATTTTTCAGTGCAAGTTCTATATAATATTGATATTTCAATTATCTTTGAAAATTAATTACTTTGTTCTACAAGTTACTTTCATGTATTTCTCAGGATATTGAGTGCTCGATGGCGAATAAGATCTTTTTATATGTATTGCAATAACATATTTGGTTTATTGGGATTGAACAAAAATACCTACCGTATTTACCAGCAATGAAGACGCTTTTTTTTAAACCCAAAAATAAGGCACGAAAATTTACCTGTATCATGGAGGCCAAAGTTAGATTGTTAGCCAAGAAAGATAGACTTAGCAGTCCCTCAGTACAGCAACATCAGGGCGGGCAGGGCAGGGCAGAGTTCCTTTCACAGCATGTGGAGAGTCTGGCCCGGGTCAGCATGGGCAGGAGCGTTGAGAAGGAGAGGGTCAGGGATCATGCCAGCAACTCACTCACCGCTGCCACCACATTGTGGCCTGGGAGTAAGTAGCTCGGGTGGCTGCGAGCAGTCGCTGGGACCGGACAGCAGAACCGTCAGCCACATCAGCACCTTCTGCAGGCCTGCTCACCTCTGGCAGTCCTCTCCATCTGAACACCTCTCTCCTACTGCTCACCGGCCTCGATCATGTCAGCCGCTTCTGGCAAATCCTTAAATTCCAACTGCCGCTGGGAGCAGGACATGGCCTCACTTGCTACGCTGGGTGACACTGCATGGCATTCACTGTCCAGTTCGTGTCTTTCATGAGCAAAGATCATAGAGCGGAGTGGGTCAGCAGGCGATGGATAACAGAACAGCGGGCGGTGGAGCAGTATCAGCACGAGTAACCTCAATTGGTCCCTTGAACTAGTATTGTCATTAAGATCACAACTGATTCAACTTGTCCCGGTGTGCTCCCGTTTTTCTCACCATCTCTTCACCTGCCGTCACCCTCTAACCCCACTCATTCAGTTATTCAGAATGGAGGAGATCTGGAAGCCTTGGGCAAATTGAATTGTTACTTTATTTATTTATTTAATTATTTTTTTTTGAGCGTGAGAAATTCTATGTCCCACCAGCCTTTTTTCAAAATTTAGCAACTCAAAATGGGGGTGCGTCTTCATTGCCGGGAATTACGGTAATAGGAATATAATGCATGGAATGAATGGTAAAATGGTCTCCAGTGGATGTTTCTCATTCATACAGCACCTCACTCAATATTTTTCAGTGTACAAATGTTAGTGTCGGGGCTAGTATAAATTGCCCAATTTATAGTCATACACATTTCAGTAATATTAATGAATGGAGGAAAGTAATAAATATGGAAATATATATTGAGTTTAATAATGGTATTAAACAAACATTCAAGGACTGTGTGGCTAACCTAGATGAATATGCCATTGCTGCCACAAACTTCATCATTGAGCCATTCATTGAGCATTCATCATTACAACATGGAAACGGGTCCTCCAGCTGGAAGTGGAAATTAGTGATTGCAGTTGAAAAATCAAATGCTGTAGATGCTGGATATCTGAAATAAAAACTGACGCTCTAAACACAGTTGCTCCGTTGGATGTTTGCAATATTTTCTGTTGGTATTGGTATTCACAGAGACGGGTCAAACACTCATCTCTGTTTCAAATATTGCATTGAGGCTGTGAACAATCTGCTTCTGTTATATGTCAGAGAGAGAGAGTGGTTGAGATTGAGATTGTGACAACAGAATTCATATTTGTGATGAGGGCTAAAGCCAGTGGCTTTATTGAGTGACCTGATTGAGTACGCAAGTTGACGCATCAAACCAATAACGAATCTTGAAAAATTGCAATTTAGGAAGGTGTTGGTTGTAAAAAAATAAAGGGCTATCATTTGTCTTGATGACTTCATAAATGGAATTTGAACTGGGGCGTGTAGAGTGTGAGTTGGCTGATAATTCTTCGAACTGTGATTGGTCCAATTTGAGCTTTGGCTGTAGTTAAAAATAGTTGGTGTATAAAAAGTGTGGAGAAATCAGCGGGTGCTCCTAGTCTGTTGCTGATGCTGTTACTGAGTTACTGGTTGACTTGCTCTTAAAACATTTATTTTAAATCCGCCTTTCAGCATTTGGCAACTCAATATCTGCACTGCCCCTCTAGAGGGCACCAGTACATGGTGTACAACAGCAAAACCCAATCCACTGCTGTTCTCAGAATTAGTGGTCAGATTGCAGTTTCAATTGCATTTCCAGCATTGAAGCACCAAAAATGACAGCATTGCCATTTATTGCAGGTCATTTTCAAGTCTGGAAGAACAATTATACAGCAAATCATCTTAACACATTTTAAATATCAGATAATTTTTTGAATAATATAAAGCAAATTGTACTTTGCTGAATCACATAAATTGCTATTTTGGAGTACAAATCCTTAACACAAAGTTGAAATTTTAAGATTTCAACTTTATTTTATATGGCATTGTACCTCTGTTAAAGCAGAAAATATATCCCAGGTTTGAGCACAAGTGTTCATGTGATTCCATTCCTGCACAATTTGTATCAACAATTTTGCAAACTATTCCAAATGCACTTTTTAAAAGATGTTTTTCAGGAAAGCTGTGTAAGTCACTATTCCTCATTTTTAATTTGTGAATTAAAATGTATATAGCTCATTTTAACTGTAGCTGATTTGGTGTAAAGTGAGTATGCCACCTACCAATCTTCCTTGCTGTCTTAATGAACAGAAGAGAACATGGGTGGTATTTTAATGGGCATCTATTTGCAACTAAAAATTATCACGTCAGATGAGTATCGCCTTCTCCAACAGCTTCTCCTCAATATGCTTTGATTATAGGCAATAAGATTGTGGACTGGCATTGATAATATATTTTATAAGTAAGTTTTTTTAAACGGCCTGACATACCCAAAGAAGTAAAGGAATTGAGATGATGACAATGGAATGCAGGGGCAGTGCACTGATAATGAAGAGGGGCCAAGAATAGAACTGGGGAGAGCGAGAAGCTATTTGGTATAACGAGTAGATTTAATTTGGTTCTCATGGAGTAATAGCACAACCTTGCAGAGATTTATTAAATAACTAGATCAACTGCAGACCCGTTGGGTCTGCTCACCCAATGCACCCGTTCCCTACACACAAGTCCCCATGGGAGGTGTGGTCCTCTAACTCGAGCCGTTCCCGAGCGTAAGATTCCAGAACTCCCCTCCTCAGCAGTGATCTTCAAAAAAAATTCCAAGTGCACTTGCCCTGCTTGTTGCAATAACAGTTCGCCCTCCCCTTGATAGTCTATCCATCGTGACGTCATCAGTTGAAGCTTCTATGTAACATCATCAGTTGAGAAAGTAAAGGTATTTAGATTTTTTTAACATTCATCGGTTAAAAGTCGAGTAATAAAGCATAAAATGTTCAATGAAAGTGATCTTGGCCTTGAGGGAGAAAATGTGAATTGGAATATATAAAAATCTTGTGACAGTTGCCATTTGTAAACCTTTAATTGTGAATAACGTGTCAAATATAGGATGAAATGTTCATTCAGGCTGGTCTCTGCTTGCTAAGCCATTGTGATGTCATCATTTGAAGCTTTTTTATTTGTCTTTTCATGTTTTTAAACTTTAATCAGTAGTCGAGAAATAAAGCATGAAATATGGAGATAAAGTGATCCTGGCCTCAACAGTAAAAATGTCAACCGGATTATGTAAAAATGTTATCGTTACCACGTTTTTTTTGCAAAGATGTAAAGACAACCACATATACATGCATATTAAAACTCTGATCTTGTTAGTGTGTATAAGTATATGATAGAAGATAGGCACAGAAAGCTGGAGTAACTGAGTGGGATGGCACAGTTCGTAGAGCTGTTGCCTCACGGTGCCAGAGACCTGGGTTCAATCCTGACCTTGGGTGCTGCCTGTGGTATTTGCAGGTTCTCCCTATGCTTGTGTGAGTTTCCTCCCTTGTGCCAGCTTTCTCTCGCATCACAAAAACATTTGGGTTTGTAGGTTAATTAGCCCCTGTAAGTTGCCACTAAAGTGAACGGAAAGTCAGATAATTTAGTACTAGTGCACAAATGATCAAAGGTCGAAGTGGACTGAATGGCCTGTTTCCATATTGTATCTCTAACCTAAACTCATTCACCACTGGGTGGCACCCGTAATGGCTGCCTCACCAGCAGTCTGTCTTGTACCTTCTCTGTTTAAGTATGTCTTGAATGTTTGTTTTAATGTCTCTTGGTATGTTTTATGTGGTGGGGGGGGGGGAAACGAATCGGGGGAAACCTTTTTTTAGTTGCTTCCCTCGCCGGAGATGCAATTTTTCTCTGCGTTGCTTCAAGCCTCGGGTGTGGAACAGTCTTACCTTCGCGGAGCCTGGGATCTTTGGTCGAGGATCGCCAGTGTTGGAGCTCCGACCGCGGGGCTTGTGGACTTTAACACCGTGATGCAGCAGTCTCCAGTAAGACGCGGCCGACATAGGAGCTCCATGACCTTGAGGTCATGGAGTTCCGATCCGTACCGACATCGAGTTTCGATCATCCCGATGAGAGGGCTTGAACAGTGGACCGTCAGCAATGGCCCCGTTCAAAGGCCCCGACTACGGGTGAACAAAGGAGAAAGATGGCTTCCATCACATTGAGGAATGTTGATTGTGTGGATGTGTGTATTTTTCATTTTACTCCATATGGCTGTATAGTAGCTCAAATTTCACTGAACCTTAATTGGTACATGTGACAATTAAATTGAATCTTGAGTAATTTTACTCCCACTGCCATTTTGGGTTCATTAAGAATAAGTTGCACCCCTGATGCATTCGTTGCACAGCCACAAAATCAGGTCCCCTGATGGCTGGGGTCGGTTGTGGTAAAACTTTTACTACCAATCATTTGAGGTCATCTTCATTTTTTTTTCCTGACTTGCGTATGTAGAGTTTAGCTTCATGTACAGTGTGGACACCTGCAAAGCACAAGATATGGGTGGTTTGGCGAGTCTTTATTAGCAATTATGTCAGCGATAAATTGAATCGGTTATTTCCTCCAAATTAAGTGATACTAGACCATGTGCGGACCCGTTGGGGCCCGTCCCCAAGGCAATATTCTTCCACTGACCCATAGCCCCCAACTGCGCAGGCACGGTGAGGGGTTCCTGTTGTGAAGCAAGTCACAGCAACCCTCCCCCAACATTGCCTCATCATCCCTCTACCTATCCTCCTCCATTCCCCTTCATCCCCCAGCACTCCCTCCCCTCCTTCACCCTTTCTCTTCTTTTCCCCTCTCCTCACTCCGCCCTCCCTCTCCTTTCCCCTACCCTCAGTCACTCCCTCCCTCTATAACCCCTCTCCCCTCCCTATCTCCCTGCTACCCGATCTCACTCCCCCACACCTCCCCCACTGCCCCCTTCTCCCTCTATCCCCCACTCCCTACCTCCCCACCCTCCTCCTCTCCTATCTCCCCTCCACCCCATGCTCCCTCCTCACCTCCCCCAATTTTCTCTCCCTCTCCCCTCCATGCCTCCTGCTCCCCCAAGTTCAAGTGAGTGTATTGTCATGTGTCCCTGATAGGACAATGAAATTCTTCAGCACAACAGAACATAGTAGGCGTTGACTACAAAACAGATCAGTGTGTCCATATACCATTATATAAATATATACACACATGAATAAATAAACTGATGAAGTGCAAATAAACAGATAATGGGTTATTAATGATCAGAATTTTGTCCGAGCCAGGTTTAATAACCTGATGGCTCTGGGGAAGTAGCTATTCCTGAACCTGGTCGTTGCAGTCTTCAGGCTCCTGTAGCTTCCACCTGAAGGTAGCAGGTAGATGAGTGTGGGGCCAGGATGGTGTGGGTCTTTGATGATATTGCCAGCCTTTTTGAGGCAGCGACTGCGATAAATCCCCTCGATGGAAGGAAGGTCAGAGCAGATGATGGACTGGGCAGTGCTTCCTACTTCTTGTAGTCTTTTCCTCACTTCCCCATATCCCCACTCATCACTTCCCCATATCCCACACCTCCACAATGAAAATCACAGTTTATTTAAAATGAAACCACATGCACTG
This sequence comes from Raja brachyura, assembly GCA_963514005.1. Next base: position 61,790,923 of record OY740785.1, read on the forward strand.
TCAACTGTGGGACCTTACAGGTGTGTGCCTTTCCAAATCATGTCCAATCAATTTAATTTGCCACTGGTGGACTCCAATCGAGTTGTAGAAACATCTCAAGGATAATCAATGGAATCAGGATGAACCTAAGCTCAATTTTGATGTGTCATGGCAAAGGGTCTGAACACTTATGTAAATGTGATATTTCAGTTTTTTTTAATTGCTTTGCAAAAATTTCGAAATGCCTGTTTTCGCTGCTTAATTCTGGGTTATTGCGTGTAGATTGATTAATAAAATAAATAAAAAAATAAGGCTGTAACGTAACAAAATGTGGAAAAAGTGAAGGTATCTGAATGTACTGTATATTCAAGATTTTGGCCCTGTTAGCTTAAATTCATGATTTGTCAACACTAAATTTGAAAGCAGGAAATGGAAAATCCTAGTGATATTCCTGCAGTTTGTAACCTTAAAGTGGTATTCGTGAAACTGTCTTCGCTTATAATTGATCAGTGTTTCATGGAACCAGCTGTTGATGAGTTTGATCACTGAAGACTGAATGTGTAACTGAAACGATGCACTCATTGCAGAGTTTGATTTGATTTGACTGGATAGCACGCAAATAAAAGCTTTTCACCGTATCTCAGTACGCATGACAATATTAAAGCAATACCATCACCAAGCCACTTTTCAAAAAAGGGAGAGATCAACCAAATTTAAAATCCCTACATAAAGCAGGAATGTACCCAAATTGGATTCATACTCACAAATTGTGGAAAGTAAGTATTGATAGAGTGATGGTAGATACATGCTGGAGAAACTCAGCGGTTGAGGGAGCATCCATGGAGCGAAGGAGATAGGTGATGTTTCAGATGGAATGATGGTTATTCCATAGTACCTAAAATAGAATCTAAACAAATCTTCTGTGCTACATAAATTAGGATGTCTTTATCTAGTAGATTAGTTACTGTCTTTGATATATTCTCAAAGGTTCTGTATCATTTGAACTGAGGTTGCTGGAATTAAATGTGCTGAGGAAACAGTTAATTAGCTGTGTCACATTTTGTACACCACAAAGCATTGTGCACATTACATTGACTTTATTAGATGTGGAGAGAAAATGTGACGAGTTGCTGTTATTTTAACAGCATTTTTTCTACATAAATATAATAACAATCATACATAGAGAACCCCTTATACTAAAGTAAGTTCTCAAAACACCATCTTGCCCTGGAATACCTACATTTTGTGTGCAATGATGCAAGAAGAATAGCTTAGAATAAACTCTTCTCTATAAATTACACCAACAGTCTGAAGTTCATAATGGGAATCCATCAAATCTGTGGAATGTGTTTGAATATTTTTCACTCGTTTATTTTTACAAATGTTAATGATTAAAATGCAGATCAACTGCCCTGCAAAACAATCCCTCGCAGTAGGATTTAGAAGAAATATCATTGATTTGTACCTCAGCAATCGGGTTAGTTCAGTAACTGTTCTTTTTTTTAAATGCAGCAATCGTGATTTTGGGTACTTGGTACTTTTTCGATTGTATTTGTATCTGAAAATTATTTTCCTTGTGGCGGTCGAGATTGCAAAATAATGCGGAATGTGTTTTGGGAATTGATGATAAATCTGGGAGCCTGAGTGGTTGCCATAAAGGAACTAAGTAATTATGCAGTAGACAGACTGCCTATACTATTGAGCAAGTGTCGTCAAACTCGGCATTGCCTTATTTCATCATTGTTTGAGAGTCCGTGTCATTTAACCTGCTTGTTCCCTAAAAACTTTGTCAAAGTCAGACTTTGAACAGAGCTTGCTGAGAAATGTCATAATATTTATCTTTAAGCATGGGTAAATTTGAGGTTCCCACACAATTACAGATGTTATGGACTTGATGGCTGAAATTTATCAATAATTTCCCAGATGGATTCAACTGAAGTACTTGTCAGAGCTCAAACATTTCCCAGTAATTGCTCTGCGGGACCTGTTCAAGATTAAACCTACTACAAGAATAACATACCCATTCATTTGGAGAGGTTTTTTTACAACAGAAGAGCAAGAATAAGGACATTTGATCGATGTAACTCAATCAAGGCCATAAGACATGACCGGATATGATTAGAGCCATGCTGACCATCCTTAATTCTTCCAAATGCGAGTATATCCTATCCCGAGAAGTATTCTCCAATAATTTCCGTACTACTGGTGAGCGGCTTGCTGGTTTATAATTTCCTGGATCATCTCTAGTTCCCATCCAAGGCTCACTAAAGTCTTTTAAATAAGCACATACCCATTTTACATGTAAATCTATTTTGAATCTGCTATAGGTGGTCCACAGTTTACATACATCCCGACCTTGTGTATAGCCCATATATACATTTAGGGGACAGTTGGGATGGCTGCTGAGAGACTGCAGGCAACTGTCTTGACACCAGCTGGAATTATGCCACATTGAACCAAAGAAGAATAGATTGTAGTTGACATCCATTGTAATTAACATTTTGATGTCCATTTTCTGAATCCTATTTAGACTGCCACCTCAGTTTGTAGTAGATAAGCTCGGGCTAAATTTGTTAATATCAGTTTTATCATCCCCCAACAGTATCCATACGGGTTCACTTGTTATTAAAGGAAATGCCTATTGGAGATACCTGCATTTTCTGGCTCCTCTCTTTACCTTCCCTGGTTATTTCCCCTCAACATTTGTGCAGCTAATAGTTTCCTTGCTGACTATTTGTAGAAGGTTATTACAATTAAAAAAAAAAAAAAATAAGGTTTCTATTTCCTTCGTACCTTGGGATATTCCAAATAGCTATACAGCGAAACAAACGTTGTCTCCTAAATGGGACCAAAGTGCTATTGGTGGCACTTTGTGTACATACATGTGCAAATTAACGAGGGAACTGACATGCACATATCAATTTGGTCTGAACTTTGATATATTCTCTGTCCCTTTTTCACCAATCATTGAACAATTTCTTGGTAATATAATTGTGACTTTTCTCAAACTTAACACATTTGTTGCATTCGGGCTATTGCATGTGATGGTAAAATTGACCTCTGGGCCAGTTTTGCAGTGTCAGTAACTGTTGTTTACTTATTTTCCCTAATCTTGGCGTTCTCATAGCTTTTGAACTTCAAACAAAGCTCAAGGTTACGTTAGTCATTTTACCAGTTATATGACGTTCCGATTGAAATCAAATCCAAAACCCATGCTTTAATTTTAATGAAAGTGCTTTGGTTTGAAACTTGAAGATGCAGTATGTTAACAAACAGCCATCTCAAGAACTAGCTTAAAATGACTTGATTTTTTTTAAAAGGATAGTAAAGCAGGAAATGAAATGTGGCAAACTTAAATTTTCAGTTGGAATTTGCAACATTCTCTAAATTAAGCAGCAAGAACCCTCTAGATTCTCTTCTAAGATATTTAGAAAACTTTTGAAAGGAATACTTTTTCTCATTGGTCTTTGTATACCATATTCTGAATGCTGTCTGCTTAAATACACAGCGGCATTGCAAATAATATTCCATGGCATAAGGATACTAATTTTCTTGGACTCCATTTATATGCAGTATTGACTTTCAACCCACTTGGTGGTGATGCTCAGAATATAGGACTAGCACATTAAGTAACTACTGTAATCAACATTAGTTATATATTTCCTGTGGCTATTGGATAGATTTCACTGCTATTCAAACTAATTTTCAATTATCAGATTTTTAAAAATCTTACAGTACTTCCAAGTTAGAAATTGCAACATATAATAAGGTTGCTTTTCAATAATGAGGTCCAATGATTTTGTGTGACAGACAGACCCACCTTCCCTAAAATAGGCAGTGTCTGGCATGCTTGCCTTCATTGGGGAGGGTATTGAGTAGAAAAGTTAGGACATCATGATGCAGCTGTTCAAGTCGTTGGTAAGACTACACTTGGAGTACTATGTGTAATTATGCTTATCCAGCTGAAGGATGGATGTCATTAAGTTGGAAAGGTTGCAAAAGAGATTCATCAGGATGAATCTGAGTTTGTAGGCTTGAGTTAAAAGGGAAAGCTGAATAAGGGAAGGCTCAACGTGCTTCTTAGGATGCCTTTAATCCAAATTTTACGTTGCGAAAAGGTGATTTAGGCCCCATATGAACCGGCAGTATTTTTCCTACCGATATGGGGTTTAAATTAACCGCAACGTTCCAATCGATCGCGTGCCATAAAAACCCACTCGCAAGATAAATAAAATGGCCATTAACTTACGGGAATTAAACACTAAATTCCTTCCATTTGGCATGTAAATTTATGACAATGAGATTTAAAAATCATGTTATATTGTGAATTCTTGTGTGAATGTTATTGGACACTTGGGCTATTTAATAAAATATTAATCTGTTCTTAAGAAATGGATAGATGTTTAGATCTAGTAATTGAATTTTGTAATTCGCTATAGTTGGGTAACTAACTAATTATATGCTTTAATTTCAGGTCATCTAAGTAAGATTGTTTCATGTTTGTTTCAGAATGCTTCAATCTATAATAACTGAAAATTTCTTTCAGTTCTCTTAATTTTAAGAAAGTTATGGACTTTTGATTGTCCTCGATCACAGCTTTTGTGTTAAGTCAATGGAAAAGCAATAGGGAACAAGATGTTAATTTCTGAGTATGAAAATGGCCATACCTTTTTTAATACTGAAGATTTGAAAGTAAATTAGGTGTCAAATTAAACTTTTTATGCTTTATCTGATGGGATAAATTGCAGACTTGATTTTTTAATTCTCAAAATTTTGTAACATTGCTACCATATCTTGGGGATTATATGCCCTTAAAAAGAATAGTTCCTATACATTTAAAAGTAGAAACTTCAGCACAATCTGAATACTGCTGAATCTGTACGTTTTATTCATGTCTTTCAGGTGTAAAATAGACACTATGCATTACAGGTTTCTACCCACCAATCTATTGACAGCGATGTCTGATTTTTTTTTTTGTGATTTCACAGGCTGTTTTCTTTATAGTGATTAATATACATATAGGTGTACGGCTGACAAAACCATCCTGCTCACTGACTAGTTTCCATCAATGGAAGTGTCAGGGTGTCTAAATGTATGTTTACATAGAATAAACTTGGTGTTTGACGTGGCAGTATTAATCATTTAGATGAAAGCAGCTTTCTATGTGAGGTTGGTTGAAAATAAATAAAAGGAGATGAGTGGTTGCTGACAGCAGCTAGCTCCACCCTCTGTTTGTAACCCAGCCTCTTTCCACTTGGTGCTATTTTCGGCTGCTTTGCTGTCTCACTTACAAAACGTACAATTGATAGAAGTTGTCGGAGAGGAGCTTTGCATGAAATGGAAAGATATTGTCGTTACTTGTAGCCTTCCCAGAGGACTAGCAATCCTGTGAAAAGAGTGTTATAAATTTTGGCCGGTGTTTACTTTGGATGACTGGATCATGTTGGTGGTATAGAGTGTGACTAGATGGTGTTTGGAACTTGCTGGAACTGTCCCGGAGGGGGGAATGTATGAAGGGCTCCAAGTGGATTTTTGAAGCTCGGAGGTGAGAAACAACTGCAATCTGAAGAGCAGGACGCACTTTGACATGGCAGGCTTGCCACCTGTCAATGGCCTGGACATGGATCCTGAAATAGAACTGTTTGTCAAGGTAAGGTACTGTTTAAATTGTAGCCTTGTGCAATCAAGGGGAAGGGGATCTTGGCTGTAGTTAGAGTTGTACGAAGAATTATGTATTTCTAGTTTAAATGCACTGGAGTTTTTAGAAGCATTCTATAATTGTTGGTCTGCAGAGAGGCAGTAAATGTTTTATCATGTTTGCATAGCAGGTGTGTTCAGTAAAACATGAGTTTAAATTGCTTTGGAATGAATGCTGGAAAAATATTGTGATTTTGTTTTGGAGTATCATAACTTCAAAATACACTAAATGTGTCAGAAACGATGATTCAGTTTTATTTGAAATGAGATAAACTGGCCAGTACATAATGTCATCACTCAAAATGGGTGGATAAAAAACCTTGGGTTGTTTGTTTTGCTGGAAAATTAATGTAATCCTGATTCCTTAAAATAAAAGTCATATTTTCAGAATAGAGATATAATGCTACATTGAATCAAGTGAAAGTAGCACAGCCTTGTGTGACTGGAGCACATTTATAACACTTCAGTTTTATCACTAAAATATATTTGCAATGTTCAGTTAATATAGTTGTCTCAAATCCCAATTGCTTTAAGCAGTATGCAGCGGAATAAACATCCATGAGAAGGACAAACCTTTTTTGTCCTTCTCAATCATGTGGGGTTTTTTTCTCTCTTTCAAATGGGATATTTTGGCATTCATCATTGATAACAAATTATAGTTTGCCAAATGTAATGACCTATGACATTAAAGAATATTTGGGTTTCTTCAAAACAATGGATGCAAACAGTTGTATTATTTTATTCCATTGTTCCACTCCTTATTTTTAAACTACCTTGGTTAACTGTTTCTTGGTGTTGTCATGAGAACCTGTCAATAGTGATTAATCTTGCACATTCTGTCATTTAGTAAAAACCTAATAACCCACTCTAAGTCCAAAAGTGTCATGGGTGTGAACAAATTTTAAACCCTTTCATCATGGTAAACTGAAGTCATAACTGTTTGCAGTGTTTCAAGTGTTCATTTGTCATATGCACTGGAAATGGAACGATCAAATTCTTGCAGCAGCTTTACAGGCACATTAGCGCAACAACACAAAAACATATAAACAATAGATTATTCATTAGAATAGGTGACCAAACCATAATAGTTTAAACTGAAGTACACAGTGCAATCTATTAGAAGTCAATTGTAGTTCACCGATGAGGTGGGACTGTGTTTAGCTTTGTGCAGTGTGCTTCAAGAACCTGATGGTTGCTGGGAGGAAGCCGGAGGTAAGGGTTGAGCCTAGAGGGAACCGTTCTCTGGCTTCTCTAAAACCTTCCTTGTGGAAGCAGCAAGATGAAAGCAAGGCCAGGGTGATGTTGGTCTTTCGTGTTAGATGCCGCCTTGATGCAGTGCTTTGAGTAGATCTAGTGGGGAGATCAAAACCTGTAATGGGCTGGTCAATATCAACCACTTTCTGCAGCCTCCTCCATTCTTGTACATTATAGCTACTGTACCAGACTATGATGCAACCAGTCAGTATGCTCTCTACTGTACCCCTATAGTGGTGCTAGATCTCCTTGTATTTCTTGGGAAGTAAGAGGCTTTAATGAGATTTCGTATTATTGCATCCATGTATTGGGCACAGGATAGATCTTCAGGAAGGTGCATGGCCAAGAACTTGAAGCTGTTGATTCTTTCCACTGTCATCCTGCCAAGGAAGATCAGTTCATGGATCCTAGGCGTTCCCTTCCAGAAGTCTGCTTCTTGGTCTGACTTCATTAACCTCACTGCCAATTTCCATCCTGCACTCAAATTCCCATGGACCATCTCTGACACCTCCCTCTCCTTTCTTAATCTCACCATCTCCATCACAGGAGATAGACTATCGGCAGATGTATATTACAAACCTACTGACTCCCACAGCTATATAGACTACACTTCTTCCCACCCTGCCTCCTGCAAAGATTATCCCCTACTCCTAATTGCTCCATCTACGTCGCATCTGTGCCCAAGATGAGGTGATTCATGCCAGGACATCAGAGGTGTCCTCATTCTTTAGGGAATGGGGGTTCCCTTCTTCTGTCATAGATGAGGGTCTCGCTCGAGTCTCCTCAGTATCCCGCAGATCCGCCCTTGCTCCCCCTCCCCATAGTCGCAACAGAGACAGAGTTCCCCATGTCATCTCCTTTCACCTCCTCAGCCATTGCGTACAACACATAATCCTCCCGACATTTTCGTAACGTACATCTTCCCATCTCCACCCCATTCCGCAGAGATCATTCCCTCCACAACTCCCTTGTTAACTCATCCCATCCCACCCCCTCCCTAGGTACTTTCCCCTGCAACCGCAGGAAATGCAACACCTTATACCTCCTCTCACTCTGTCCAGGGACCATGACTGTCCTTTCAGGTGAGGCAGAGGTTCACTTGCACCTCCTCCAACCTCGTCTACTGTATTCGCTGTTCCAGGTGTGGACTCCTATATATTGGCGAGACCAAGCGCAATCTAGGCGATTGTTTTGCTGGATATCTATGCTCAGTTCGCCTAGACCTACATGATCTCCTGGTTACTGAACACTTTAATTCCCTCTCTTATTCCCATGCTGATCTGTCTGTCCTGTGCCTCCTCCACTGTCCAAGTGAGGCCATACGCAAATTGGAGGAAAAGCACCTTATATTTCCCTTGGGCAGCTTGCAACCCAGTGGTGTGAGTATTGATTTATCTAATTTTAAGTAACCCTTGTAAGCCCTCTCCATTCCTCCGTCACCCTAGTCCTAATAATTTTACTGTCGGCCTGCTTAGTTTTGCTGTACATACCCTCATTATCACATCTTCCACAGACTATTAACAATCTACTTTGCTCCACATTTCCTTGATCATCCTTGCTGGCCTTAATTTGTTCTTTTCACACGTTTCATTCTCTTGTTCATTGTGCCTCATACCTCCAGTTTTCATCTCCCCTGACTCTGTCTGAAGAAGGGTCTGGACTCGAGGAAGTCACCTATTCCTTTTCTCCAGAGATGCTGCCTGACCCGCTGAGTTACTCCAGCATTTTGGGTAGATCTTCGGTGTAAACCAGCATCTGCATTTCCTTCCTGCTCATTAAGAGCAAATTGTTGCTCTGGCACCATTCAATCGATCTCCCTCCTGTACTCTGACCCATCATCACCTATTATTTGTCCAACAACGACTGTATTGTCAACAAATTTATAGATGTTGCTGCTGTGACCGTGTCAGTCTATACCCAGTAATTGCTATATAGTAGAGCAGGGGACTGTGCACACGGTCTTGAGTTGCCTGTGTGTTCATGGTCAGTCAGGAGGAAGTGTTGCAAATTCATACTGATTGAGGTCTGCTGATGAAGTCGAAGATCGATTGCATAGAAATGAGCAGAAACTTAGTTCCCAGAGTTTGACAATAAGTTTAGAAAGGATGATGTTATTGAATACTGAGCTGTAGTCAATGACCTACCTGATGTTTGTGTTCGTATTGATCCAGTGCAGGGTTGAAAGCCAGAGTGGTCATCTCTGCTGTTTATTTTTTGTTATTGTAGATGAATTGGAGTGAGATCAGGGCCTTACTAAGGCAGGAGTTGATATGTGTGATAACCATCTTCTGAAAGCACTTAATTGTAACGGAAGCGAGGGCCACCAAATAAGTATTTTGGGAAGCAATTTAAGTAGGGTGCCCTGGACAAGCTTTTTGGGAGATCCACGTTTTATTTATTTTCTGTTCTCAACAAGCTGATCTTATCAAGGTAAAATAAAGATACACAAGTTATGGGGAAACCAAGTGGGTAGAGTCGCTGCCGGAAAGCACTGAGCTAGATCCTGACCACGGGTGCTGGCTGTATGGCGTTTATACGTTCCTGCTTGGGTTTTCTCTGGGTGCTCCGGTTTCCTTCCATACTCCAAAGACATACATGTTTGTAGGTTAATTGGCTTAGGTAAAATTGTAAATTGTCCCTAGTGTGTAGGATAATGTTAGTGGTGATCGCAGGCCAAAGGGTCTGTTTCTGCGCTGTATCTCTGAAGTCATGTAAAGTGATCAATGCAGGAAAATCAATGAATGCTAAACTAGGTAGGCTACAAATCATACCAAGACTGACTGTACTTAGTTTGCCCTCGTGTGCCTTGTCTAGTTCCGATCACCAAGACAAATGATAGGCATTTAAACTATTTTGTAGTTCAGAGGATAAACCTGACTGGTTGCTAATGTTAGAAAATTGAGTTTTGAAACACAAAATGTAGAAAGTTGAACTATAAGCCCTTGAGTGGAGCCTGCATAAAATGAAGAAGGGTAAAGGTTGATCATTGTTTCAAACGAGACCATCTTGTAATTGAAGGTCAGTGGTAGGTGATGAATAATATTAATTAAATGTATATTCAGGGCTAATGTTGAGAAGATTTACTGTAAATAAAGGATACACATCGGCTTTATGAAAATTGGGTAAAATATAGAAAATCGATTTTAAACATGCTGCAATTAAATGAGGGAAGAGGTCTTTAGGGTGATGTGTAGTGGTTGGTCCTCATCCTCCTTGTTTTACAAACTTAGACCTTGCAGGTGATTTGCCCATCTTGTTGAGCTGTAGAGAGGAAAATTTAACAAGAAACCCAGAGGACATCAGGGAGAGATGTATCTATTGATATGGACCAGAGTTAAGTTTCTTTCTCCAGCTTTCTTTGCATGGATCACGAACCTCTGCATGTTCATATAGAAAGCAAATTTGAATGGTGTAGGAAGGAACTGCAGATGTTGGTTTAAACTGAAGATACACAAAATGCTGGCGTAACTCAGAGGGACAGGCAACAACTGGAGAGTAGGAATGGGTGATGTTTTGGGTCTGGTCTGGAAAAATTGTCTCGACCCGAAACGTCATCATTACTTTGCTCCAGAGACGCTGCCTGTGCTGCTGAGTTACTCAGCATTTTGTGTCTATCTTCAAATTTGAATGGTAACAGGTGCTAAAGAACCATACTCCCCAACAATCATTTTTAGGATGAGGCTAAAATAACTGGATCTGGGAAAAGATTGGCGCCACACGGTTTTTCCTACATAGAAAACAATTGTTTGTCGTCCTACTTTGCTGAAATATTAATATTATAAATATAATCCTGAAATGTATGTAATTTCCTGTTGTGTGTCCTTTATTACGCTACCATCTGGTGTCCATTAATTCACTTTTGAAAAGCCAGTTGCCCAGCGATAGATTAAAATAAATTTCAGAAGCTATTTATCAGTGTAAGTTATTGGTCTCCTGTTTCACACGAGTTCCATCCCTACTGAGATTTAGCTCTGAACTCCTCAGGAGTTCCTCGCAGCCAAAGCCAAGCTGGACATTTGGCCAAAGTCTAATCCTCTGTCCTATAGAATTTCCACTCAGCCACATGTCTGATCAGAAGATCCAGACCAATCAGTATACAGTAAAGGCCCAATAATCCCTATCCTATTCAGAAATCCTGCTGGTTTAAGGGTCTGTCCCACTGTACGAGCTAATTGCAAAGTTTTCCGAGTTTCCCCTGATTTGAACTCTGAGAATTACGGTAATAGCCGCTCGTAGGTACTCTGGGCTCTCGTGGACATTTTTCAACATGTTGAAAAATATTCACGAGCTTACCGTGTTTCCCGAGTACCTGCCGTTAGCATTACGAGCCGCTAAGAGATGTCCTGAGCTCCGACGTACCCGCTACATACATTCTATGTGCTTACCAAGAGTTTGATTTTTTTTTTTAAACTCGGGAGAGCTCCTGAATTACCTTGTACAGTGGGACAGACCCTTTAGGAGTGCTTTGTGTAGATGCTTAAATGGAGGGGATGAAACAGTCTGCGATGGACTGGGCTGAGTGTACAACTCGGTACAGCCTCCTGCATTCCTGTGTATTGGAATTGTTACACCAGGTCTTGTTGCAACCAGTCAGAGCATTTTCTAAAGTACATCTGTGGAAGTTTGGGTATTTGGTGACATGCCCAATCTCTTCAAACTTCCAAAAAGTAGATGCACTAGTGCGCCTCCTGCATGATTATACCTCTGTGCTTGGCCTGGGATAGGTCATCTGAGATGTTAACTTCCAGGGATTTGAAGCTGCTGTCTCTCATCACTCACTGATGAAAACTGGCAAGTGGTCTGACTTCCATTTTTTGAACAAATGAGTGGGGAAATATTGGTCAAAAATGAAGCATCCGATTGCACTTCCATACTTATGGATGGCTAGGGGGTGTATGTATTATTTATTTGGTATCCGATTCCAAATTATAGAGCAAGAAATTAGTTGAGAAGGGAGCTCGGGAACGGTTTTCAGACAATCTGAGGTGGCAAACTCCAATCATGTATCCTGCCCTCTTACCTAGAATACTGCATTGCTACCTTGCTCGTCTAAGTGGTCAACTATTTCTCAGCAGTAACCGGCTTTGGTATGGTTGACATGGATGAGTTGGGCTGGAATGCTACATGGAATAACTACCATGTGGTTATTCAAACAATCTGCTGAATTTGTAAAGTTCCCATTGACATAATAAGCATTAATGAATTTTCAACAACAGATCTCTTTTTGGGTTAAAGCCCTGCAACCTCAGTCAATATACGTACTTATTGTCCAAATGTTTCTGTGCTGTATAACTCTTGACATTTGCTACACTGTTGAAGGACTTCCAGAGCAAAGTGTGGGAAGTAAATAAAACTGCTTAATGTGTATTTGCCCTTACAAGCTATCTGCAAGTATTAAAGAATTGCAACTTGGAAGGACTGGTATTGGGCATGGTTTACACCCTCTGTGGGCACTTCTATCTCAGGACTGGGAGAACTGTTTCTCGGAGATCAATTGGTACATTGCACCCAGCAATTAGTGCCCAAATTAAATTTTTTAACCTAACATTTTGTAACAAAAAATGAAATCTATCTACTGCTTTATTCATAGAATTTGGCAAAGGTGTTCTGTATTTTGATCTTGTCCTGTGGCAGCTGTTTCTAAATATAGTTTCTGAAACTTATAAATAACCTCCATCAAATAAATTATTAAGGTCATTGGCTCATGACTTTTTCCTGCCTTGTTTGAGTCATGGGCAGCTTAAGACAGCTGTGAACAGAAAACAGTCTTTGGAATTATCTGTGTAAAGAAAGAAGATGGACACAAAATGCTGGAGTAACTCAGCGGCACAGGCTGCATCTCGAGACAAGGAATGGGTGACGTTTTGGGTCGAGACCCTTCTTCAGACAGAGTCAGGGGAGAGGGAGTATCGAGATATGGAAGGGTGAGGTGTGAAAATGACAGATCAAAGCAGATGCTGGAAGTTCTCCTTAAACTCTTGGAAATACTTGTGCTCCATTTGCACTCGCACAGAATGCAAACATATAGTAAAAATCAATGGTGCTGAGAGTTCCTGTGCTTTCGTAATCCTATGCATGTAACCATGTGGTTATTTAAACAATCTGCTGAATTTGTAAAGTTCCCATTGACATAATAAGCATTAATGAATTTTCAACAACAGATCTCTTTTTGGGTTAAAGCCCTGCAACCTCGGCCAATATACGTACTTATTGTCCAAATGTTTCTAAAATTAACTTCAGAGTAAATCTCCCTGCTAAAATATAATCACATTGTTATTGAGCAGGTAGTATTAAAATATGAGGGTGCGCTCCTGCTGACTCGGCACCTCAACAGCATTGTTGTGAGGGTTTCTTCTTTGACAGCTAAATATTAGTTCTTCATTCCAACACAGCTATCCTTGACATGCAGAGTGCAAAGTACTTTAGATCAGTAACCTGAAACATGGTGACTGGATCAAATAACTGCAATGGAGATGGAAAAGGCAGGTTGAAATTCTGAATTGGCAAATTGAAATGCATTATATGATTTTTAAGGGTTTTTTTGTATTTAAGATTTACTGAAACACCTTAGTTTGTTATTTTATTTTTTCCTTGCATGTTCTTGACTTGGTAGAGTTCATAGGTGAGGGGCTGATGATTAGATTTACTAATTAATTTACCCGACATTTGATAGTCGGGGAAATGTCCAGAACAGTGTGGTTATCCTTTGTCCTGAAATACCAGCAGCAAAGCTCACTGGTGCATAAGTATACAGTGAAAATTGTGGCGTTAGTGTTGTCGAGTTTGTGTCAGCAACAAATTCAACTGTATTAGGAAATTAATAACTGAAAAAACAGTCATCTAATTCTGAGTAAGGACAATATCACGGTTATACAATTTGCAGTAATTAAGCCTGTGCTGCATTGTGACAATTCAGAAAAACTCAATTCATTGGGACTTTGGTGATGCCAGACAGGTAGTTTTTCCAGATTATTGGCATATTAATAGAATAACATCCAACGTGCTTTTAATTTGCCTTTTTAGATGGCATGCAGTAGATAATACATAGTACATTACCAATAAGAGCACTGGAAGCAGGGACTTGGTAAATTTTAAAGGAGTGTGTGAAACCGAACTAGGTGAGATTTGAGGAAATACAGGAATTGGGGGTCCTGGTGTGTTAAGGAGGGCACAGGAATTGGCGACTGGTGAGCCAAATGCTGAGCCATTGGGATTTCTGAATACTTGGATAGCGATTTATCCAAGTATTGCTAAGTTCTGAAGAGATAGTATGATAGTCATTTCTTGTTTCTTTTTTTTAATATTTTTTTTATTTGAAGTAACCAGTTTACAATGTATAACACACATTTAAAACATCATCTTAATTCAAAATTTCTACAAATAGCACATCGATAATTAATATCGTCTGTTTTTTTGGAAATAAAGATAGAAAAAGATATATAATAAAGAGGAAAAGAAAAAAAGAGATAGAAATAGAAAACAATCTACAAATACAAATTAAAAAATATATATATTATATATATAAATCAAAAACAACTAAGTACATTATACATGAAATTATTTCAAACAATAATATCAATGGGACATGCGCATTAATCCCATATGTAAATAAGTTATTCTCATCGGATTCCGTAGGGTGCCCGTCGAGCCGTGATGCCAAGAACAGCTACTTCTCCAGATACTGTATATATGGAGACCATATCAGTTCAAAAGAATTATACCTGTCCAATAGGACAAATCTAATTCTTTCCAAATATAACGTCTCCTGCATCTCTGCTGTCCACATTTTAATTGTTGGGGATAATGTGCCCTTCCAAAATTTCAATATGATTTTTTTCCCTATTATCAAACAGTAATCAAAGAAATTTCTTTGATCTACTGTCAAAACCAAACTTGATTCCGGAATTCCAAATATTATTAATTTTGGGTCGGGGTCCAGTTTAACTTTAAGAACTTCAGAAATTACTTTAAAAATTTCTGTCCAGTAATAATTCAACTTGGGGCATGTTACAAAACTATGTATTAAGTTTGCTTCTAGATTCTTACATTTATCACAAATAGCGGAGAGATTGGGAAAAATACTATTTAATTTGGTTTTCGAATAATGTAATCTATATAGTACTTTAAATTGTATTAATATATGTCTAGCATTTAAAGAACACCGATTTATTCTCTGTAAGCTTTCTTCCCAAATTTCTTTTGTTATAGGTAATCCAATTTCATTTTCCCATGCTTGGCGATATGTTTCAGTTATTGGGGTCTCTTTATCTAGAATAATATTATATATATGAGCTATTAACTTTTCCGTATTTGGATGTAAATTAAACAAACCATCTAATAAGCCTGGTTCTTTATTTTTATAATCTTGTGTATTACATTTAATGTAATCTCTAATTTGTAAATATCTAAACAAATGTTGTGAAGGCAATCCAAAAATATCTTGCAACTCTTCAAATAATAAAAAATTTCCATTTCTATAAAGGTGTCCTATCCTTTTAATTCCTAAATCCTCCCAGAGTCTAAACCCCGCATCTAATATTGAGGGTTTAAACAATGGGTTATTCCTAATTGGTAACCTGAAGGATAGATTATCCAGATGTAAAGTCTTAACTATCTGTTTCCATATACGCCTATTATTATAAATTATAGGGTTATCCCTATAAATCTTTTTTTGTACTTCCTTTGGCGCAAAGAGAATCGAGTATTTCTTGTTTCTTGCTTGCCACTGGTCTGTTCACCTGAGTGCTGGGTCAGTATGCAAGTTTGAAAGTCCAAAGTGCTAAAACCAAAAATTAAAGTGATCTTGGATGGAAACTAAAAGTTAGATAGTGTATACTTGACAGTAAATGCTGCTTGTGAAGACTTTATTTGGTTTGAGTTATAACAATTAAGTCGAGGTGGACAGAAATTTGATACGTTACTTTATTTGTTATTGCAGTATTTTAATTGATACATGAGCTTTTTCTAAATGTAATTACGTACCTGGGCCAATGCAGTAGTTTGATGTTTGCTGTTACTGCCTTTGAAGTATCCTAATTTTTCCCAAAGGCCGCAGGTTTGCATTTGGATATCGCTGCATTGATGCGTTATTTTTGTATCGCATGCCCTATTGGAAATGGTAAATGTGTTGTTTATATCTGATTAGTAACATTTGCTTGGTGTTCAACATTCAATGGAGAAAATTGGTTGAGTTCATGTATTTTGATGCATCATTGGAATGTTTCCAACTCTAAAGTAAATGGGCAATAACAGTTTCAAAGAACATGCTTAAGAATGCACTTAAAAATTGGCTTTTCCAAGCAGACATTAGAAAAAGGAGAGTGCATTTCTCTGGGTTTGAAGGAGGCTTTTGCACAACAGATTGTATTCTGATTCCAGTCATGAATGGTAACTTGCTCTATTTGTGGTTATAATGTTTCCTTAATAGAATGTAATGGAGCTAATACTCGCAACATTTAGCGAAGTTTAATGTTTCCCATTAATGGCAACACCATGGAAAATATGAGGAATACCTTGATGTGTATAAATCCATTTTTATAATTATCAACATTTGCCGTATAATCAAAAAATATTTATCTGACCCATTTGCCTCTTAATAAATCAACTCTGACCACTTGGTCTGTCCACCAAAATCAATATGTACTATATGAACACACTGTCAGATTAGCCTTGGTGTGACATAGAAACATTAAAAAAATAGGTGCAGGAGTAGGCCATTTGGCCCTTCGAGCCTGCACCGCCATTCAATATGATCAATATGATCGGCGGCCCGACTACCGGAGCGGTCCCAGCAGCGGCGGCGACAGCGGCGGCGGGTACCCGACTCGGTCCCGGGGCTGCGACCCGACTTGGTCCCGGAGCGGTTGCAGCGGCCCGACCACGGGCCCGGTGGACCCCCCAGGCCGCGGAGTTGAACCGGCCCATTCGGGGAGCTCGGTTGAACCGCGGGACTGACTTACCATCGCCCAGTGCGGTCGCGGCATCTGAGGCCTGGATCACCTCGGCACAGAGGGAAACAAAGAGGGAAGAGACACAGACTTTAAGACTTTGCCTTCCACCACAGTGAGGAGGTGTTTGGTGAACTCACTGTGGTGGATGTTAAATTTGTGTTTATTGTGTGTTCTGTCATTTATTTATTTATTTTTAATTATATGTATGACTGCAGGGAAACAGAGTTTCGCTCGGACAGAAAGGTCTGAATGACAAATAAAGAATCTAATCTAATCAAAGTTAAGTCAAAGTCAAACAAACTTTATTGTCATTTAGAAATATATCGATATATGCAATTCCAAACGAAATTCCGTTGCATTTGGCTCCCTGTGCAACACGATAATTAACAAAAGGATAAAATGGAAAAAAATTGATAAAAGGATTAATAGACAATGGTGGCAGCCATTGCATGTCATTCAGGAGTCTGATGGCTCGTGGGAAGAAGCTGTTGCAGAACCTTGATGTTCTGCTCCTTATGATACGATATCTTTTGCCCGAGGGCAGCAGAGTGAACAGTTCGTGATGGAGATGTGTGGGGTCTTTTATAATACTGCTGGCCTTAGACACGCAACGTTTGGTCGCAATATCCCTGGTTGAGGGGAGAGAAGTCCCAATGATTTTTTCCGCTGTCCTCCCCACTCTCTGCACGGACTTCCAGTTGGTGGCTTTACAGTCCCCAAACCAGACACAGATACAGCTGGTCAAAATACTCTCTATGGTGCCCCTGTGGAAAGTGGTGATGATGGGATGGGGGAGGTGATCTCTTCTCATCCGGCATAAAGTGCAACCGCTGCTGTGCTCTTTTAACTGCTGATGAGATGTTATTTGACCAGGTCAGACTGTTAGTGATCTGCACCCCCAGGAACTTAGTGCTACTGACCACCTCCACATCGCTGTCATTGATGTGAAGTGGTGTGGGACTGTGTCGGTTTTTCCTGAAGTCGACGATGACCTCCTTTGTTTTTTCGACATTCAGGATCAGGTTGTTCGTATTGCACCAGTCCACCAGTTGTTTCACCTCCTCCCTGTAAGCCAGCTCATTGTCGTCCCGGATGAGGCCCACCACTGTAGTGTCATCTGCGTACTTCATGATGTGGTTTGTACTAAACCTGGCACAACAGTCGTGGGTCATCATGGTTCATCCAACTCGGTATCCTGTACTTGCCTTCTCTCCATACCCCCTGATCCCTTTAGCCACAAGGGCCACATCTAACTCCGTCTTAAATATAACCAATGAACTGGCCTCAACTACCTTCTGTGGCAGAGAATTTCACAGATTCACCACTCTCTGTGTGAAAAATGATTTTCTCATCTCGGTCCTAAAAGACTTCCCCCTTATCCTTAAACTGTGCCCCCTTGTTCTGGACTTCCCCATCGGGAACAATCTTCCTGCATCTAGCCTGTCTAACCCCTTAAGAATTTTGTAAGTCTCTATAAGATCCCCCCTCATTCTTCTAAATTCCAGTGAGTACAAGCTGAGTCTATCCAATCTTTCTTCATAAGGAAGTCCTGCCATCCCAGGAATCAGTCTGGTGAACCTTCTCTGTACTCCCTCTATGGCAAGAATGTCTTTCCTCAGATTAGGAGACCAAAACTGTACGCAATACTCCAGGTGTGGCCTCACCAAGACCCTGTACGACTGCAGTAGAACTGCCCTGCTCTCGTACTTGAATCCTTTTGGTATGAATGCCAACATACCATTCGCTTTCTTCACTACCTGCTGCACCTGCATGCCTACTTTCAATGACTGGTGTACCATGACACCCAGGTCTCGTTGTATCTCCCCTTTTCCTAATCGGCCACCATTCAGGCAATAGTCTACTTTCCTGTTTTTACCACCAAAGTGGATAACCTCACATTTATCCACATTATACTGCATCTGCCATGCATTTGTCCACTCACCCAACCTATCCAAGTCACCTTGCAGCCTCCTAGCATCCTCCTCACAGCTAACACTGCCCCCCAGCTTTGTGCCATCCGCAAACTTGGAGATGTTTCATTCAATTCCCTCATCCAGATCATTAACATATATTGTAAATAGCTGGTGTCCCAGCACTGAGCCTTGCGGTACCTCACTAGTCACTGCCTGCCATTCTGAAAAAGACCCGTTTACTCCTACAGCCCGGACCGAGGACACCAGCGGCCCCAGGCCCACAGCCAGCACAGAGAAGTGTCAACCCCAGCTCAAATCAGCCGGGCCAAACGGCAGCCATGAACCGAGGGCCCCAGGCCCACAGCCAGTGCGGAGAAGAGCCCAACCTCGCTCCAACTCCTCGATGGACGGGGGACTGCCAGCGGCCGCCGGCTAACGCCCCCAGCACCGGCAAAAGCTGAGCAACAGCCATCAATGCGGATACACACAAAGCGCTGCTGCAAGCCCGGCCCAACATCTCCGGCCACCCCCGGACAGGGATGGGACACCTGGGAGGGGATGGGGATGGCCCAGCAGCAACTCAACAGCACCCGCAATGCCGGAGACCTGGAGCCGACCCCAACCACGGACGAGCACGATCTCGCTCATTCACCAAACCATAAAGCAATAAAAACGCCAAAATAATCTTAGCTTTTAACAAAGGAACAATAAATACAACTCATTCATAGTTTGAAAGCAGTATTTTCTTACCTAGAAGACTCAAACCTAGAAGAAATGAAGGTGTATATGTACACAGCTCCACTGCTTTCCAGCAATGTTTATGCATAGTGACCTTTGACCTGGGCATGCGCAGTCAGAATACCAAACTCGCTTATTAACATCCCTCCTTGCTGAAAGCCCACACATTTACCCTCTCACTTGGACATGTTCCTCCAATTAGTATTATCACTGAGAGCAAAATTTTTCAACCAATAACACTAAAACTGACCTATGAACCCAACTTATCTAATTGAAAATGGTAGTAGTTAAATAGTCTATGCAAGCGATGCAAGGCCAATTTTTCCTTCAATGACGCTGGGAAAAAATCAATTACCTAGGAGCCGAGATAATGGAATGAACCACTACCTGTATCTCAGAGAGAACAGTGGCCAGGTGGGAGTGGCTATACTACTGTCCATGTCTATTTTCTGTCCTGGGATTTCAACACTAGTTGCCCAAGCTCCAAGAAAATGTGTGGTTTGATTACAAAAATCAGCTAAATTGTCTGTGGGTGTATGTGAATTTTGAAGAGGATATTGTATATCTCTCCTAAATTGGAATTGGCATCTTCAATCTTGAACTCCCTATTAATATGCAAAAAGAAGTGATTTGGTGGCCAGATTGCAGCTGCAGATCATAGGATTCCTGGTCATTCAACTGTGCTATACCCTGCTGCAGTTTCCTTTAAATGTAGTTATTTCGGATATTTTTACTCTTGGGGGGGGGTGGTTTGGATATAGGAGCAAGTATATCTTGCCACAGTTATACAGAGCCTTGATGAAATGGGCTCAGGAATATTGTACGTTTTTGTTTTTGTTATCTAATAAATAACATACTTATTACGGAGGATGT
Source organism: Raja brachyura (assembly GCA_963514005.1). The sequence continues at coordinate 61,811,327 of OY740785.1, forward strand.
GCAGTGAAAGCCCTCATTTCTGCAATAATGGGACTGTTGTATAAAGAGACACTGTGCCATCTAGGCCTGTATTTACCAGATAATGAGTGATGTTGAATCTTTGTAAGACAATGTATTAACCTGACGGCACAATGAATATAGAGAAACACACAAAAGATAACATTTGGCATTTATATATTGAAGATCATTTGAAAAATGATCGAGGTTAGCAGTATAAAAAGTGATCTTACTAAAATGTACAAAATTCTGATATGGTTAGACTGATGTGGAAGGTATTTATTCTGGCTTGTGCATCTAGGTTGAGGATCACAAGATCACTGCTTAGGCCATTTAGGACAGATGTGGAGAAATGTCTTCACCAGTCAACCAACTGCACCCATTGTTTTATTATCATATTATTTTTCATGAGGTAGAAGTATGGATAGTTTTGTTGGACACATGGAAACCACCTATGTCATCTAATGAAGTGAGAGAATGTGAATGAGTATAAATATAAAAAATAGATTCGCAGAATATCGTATGTGATTGTAGAAGCATAGAGGAGAAGCCTTGGATTGAGATGTACTGTCTGCAGTCGAGTGATTGAGATTTGAACCAAGTAAGGGCTGTACTGGCAAATACAACAGCATTGTACAATTGGGTGTATTAAAGTCTGCAGCAACATGACAATGTGAGAGTGCATGGTCACAGTTTCAGAAAGGAGGAAAAATGAGTCTATTCTGAATTTGCTTAATATTCAGTTTTTTCTAAGTTCAATGGTTTCTATTGTACAGACAAAGAAACTCAATGATATTCACTTGATTGCTGAAGTACTACATTTGACAGTGATGTTCTTGTCTTAGTGAGGTAAAATAATTAGAGTTCCCATTCATACCATTCATGACATCTGTTGAAACTGCACATTCATGGAAGGTGCTGGACACTTTGCTCCACAAATGCTCCACTTTGAAGGAAATACCCAAAATTCTGGTTGTCTTCATGTAATTTTAGGGAAATTAGATAATTTCGGGAAATTTCCGCATCCGGCCCGCGAAGGGGTGTAAAAAGGTAATACACAGCACTGCTGGTTTGGTGCTCAAAGGTTTAAACAGAACACTGTCAGTTTATCTCACAGAACGTGTGGGAATGTAAACAAAGAATTGTCGGCTGCAACGCTATGGGTTTTAAATGTAGCGCTACTGGCTGCAGCGCTATGGGCTTTAAACATAGCGCTATAACCACAGCACTATGGATCACAGACTGTTCGGGAAAATTCTCGTATAACAATGAGTCTTTGGAATTCTTTCTCAGTGGAAGTTGAGCCTTTGATTATTTATCAGGCAGTGGTAGAATTCTGGATAAGCCTAGTGGTGAAAAGTTACCAGTGAGCGGTGGGATTGCAGTTACATTGGGATTGGCCTTGATCTTACCGAACGGTCGGTGGGCTCAAAGGGGAGAGAGGGAGGGGTGGAGAGGGAGCTGGGAGGGAAAGTGAGAGGGAGAGAATAAAAGGGAGGGAGAGATAAAAGGGAGGGAGGGTGGGACGAAGGGAGGGAAATTGGGAGGGAGTGGGAGCAGAGACAGACACATGAGAGCAGGTTGAAAAAATGAAGACAACGAAAGCTGCCTTGCATAACACTGTACAAGTGAGTAACAGAAGCAGGCAGATACGATGTCATTACATAGATCTATTTTGCCTTGTTCTTTGTGTTGTTAATGTGTGAAAGAAAACAACAACAAATAACACGAAGGGAGCATTTTTGAACATTTCAGGAAATACCATAAAATTCCAGAAAATTTGGGATTCTATTTAAGGAAAACAAATTTTGAAGTATGGAAGCACTGGTGCTGGAGGACATGATTGACTTGTCTTTGATGTATACATCAGTTTATTAGCCTGTGGCATTATTGCCCAGGCTCCCTCAAGGAAGTGTACCTTGAATGGCAACCCAAAACTTAAGAAGCACAAAACAATAATTACAAATTATCGTAAAATGTAAATCTAATGAGCAAGTGATTTGAGTAGAGGTTGAAAGTGACAAATAGCAAGTTAATACGCAAGTTATCTGATCCTTAAGTCTGAATGCAATAGATCACTCGCTGGCCTCTCGATAAGCAAGTTCCTTGAAACTGCTGACAACTCAAATGTTAATAGTATTTCAGAATTTGTGTTGTACATGTGTTACAGAAGTGGGCTATTAAATGAATATATATGCTGGTGTTTAAATAACCATTCCTTTGCTGTCTGACCTGCTGAGATCCTTCAGTGCGTGGCTTTTGCTGAAATGCTACTGATCTCCAGTGCGATTACCTCTTTAGTTAGAAGTCAGGTCTGTGGAGGATCACTTCTGATTTTCCTTTCTCCTCATGAATAATGTAGAGAGCAGATGGATCGAACTTCAAATTCCAGCAAGCTAAGTAATGCAGGATGGTGCAATCTATCTGTGGTAGACAGGTTACTAGAGAGGATTTAGAGGGATAAAAAATATAACCATTTGTATAGATGGGGGTAATTGGGGATCGTCGACATAGTTTTAGACATGAGAGATCGTGTCTTATGAATCTGAGTTTTTTGAAGATGTTGTAGGCAAGAGCAACCTGCTCGCAGATGCGTTGTCCCGCACTGCCATCCACGTTTTTGCCCCAGTTGTCGACTACACGGCTCTGGTGGCCGCACAGCGTGAGGATGAGGCGATGCTCGTCTACCGCACTGCCGTCTCAGGCCTGTTGTTGGAGGATGTGTGATTTGGCCCGCTGACACCACTTTGCGATGTGTCTACCGGACAGCCGAGGCCCATCATCCCCGCAGATTGCCGCCGCCGGATAATCAACATGTTCATGGTTTGGCTTATCCTTCCATCTCGGCAACAACTGCACTGGTGGCTGCCAAGTTCATGTGGAACGCGCTGCGCAAGCAGGTCAGCAACTCGGCCAGGGTGTGTATCCTCTGTCAATCTTCAAAGGTTCACCGTCATATCAAGGCACCCTTGCAGAATTTCACCCTGCCACATCAGCGTTTCGACCATATCCACGTCGACCTCGTGGGACCGCTGCCTCCATCCAGAGGTGCCATCCACCTTCTCACCATCGTGGACCGATTCACGAGATTGCCGGAAGCCGTCCCGTTCTCAGATACCTCCACTGCGACCTGTGCACTTGCCCTCACTGCCCACTGGATCGACTGTTTTGGTGTGCCAGTGGACATCTCCGACAGCGGTGCGCAGTTCACCTCTGAGTTGTGGTCAACAATGGCCTGGCTGCTTGGCGCTCAGCTGCACCACACTACAGCCTACCACCCGCAGGCCAAGAGGACCATTTTCACCGTCACCTGAAGGCATCCTTAAACGCACGGGCCCGGACTGGATGGACGAGATGCAGTGGGTCCTACGGGGTATATGCACTGCCCCGAAGGAGGACCTGGCAATTTCCTCAGCCGAGTTTGCGCCCCGCTTATGGTCTCAGGGTATTCCGTCCCAGCGGCATGTAGACATCAGGAACCGCCCACGACCATGCTGATGCTCCTACGGGAGTAGGTGGGCACGCTCTCTCCCGTCCTGACGTCCCGACGTCCCGCCACGGACTCCCATGTACATCCCACCCGTGCTCAAAGACTGCCAGTATGTTTTTCTTCGCCGCGCTTCTCGCCTTGCACCACTGCAAAGGACTTACGACGGACCTTTCCATGTGCTGCAACACGGTACCTCGACTTTTGTCATCAACATGGGTGGTAGGCACAAGACCGTTTCCGTGCACTGTCTTAAGCCGGCACATTTGGACATTGATCAGCCAGTTTTTAGACCTGTTAAAACAAAAGGCCTTCTTTTATGTGGTGTGTGTGGGGGGATGGAAAGCGGGAAACTTTATTTCCAAGTCCCTACCTGGTTGGAGAGGCGGCTTCCCTCAGAGCTGCTTCTTTGCCCCTTCCTCGCGGCCTACCATCGGACTGGAGCGACGTTTCCTGTCACGATCGGCCGGGACTACAGCTTCGGTGGCGGCACAGCGCTGAGACACCATCACGGAGCGGGCGATGCCTTACCGGTAAGCTCTGGAGTGCTGTGAATCCAACATCCGAGGAGCTGTGGCTGCGGGCGTCCTGCCGCGGGCAGCGCTGGATTTAAGACATCGCGGAGCCTGGGATCCGAGATCGCCAGAGTCGGTGCTCCAACCAGCGCGGCCTGAGGACTTCGGTGCCGCGGTCTCCGGGAAGGAAGCGGCCGCTCCAGACATTTCCAAGCCGCTGAGGAGTGTTCACCTGACGCCGGAGTTCCGTCTTCCCGGCAAGAGGGCCTGAAAACATCGGACTGGCTGCGGAGGCCACAAAAAAGGCCCCGGCCTCGGGTGATCACAGAGGAAGAGGACTGAACTTTCTGATGCCTTTCCCCACAGTGGAAAATGTTGATTCTGTGGTGGGTGGGGGGGGGGGGGGGGAAACACGTTCATGTTGAATTCTATAATGTGTTGTGCCATTTTTTTTATTATTTTTGTTTTTTCTATGGATGTATGGAAACTTAATTATTTCTTCTGCGTAAAGCACTTTGGTTTCAACGCGAGTTGATTTAAACGTGTTATATAAATAACATTTATTTACTTGCAGTGCAGGTGGCACAGTCCCGCCGTAGAGGGTGTCCACTGTTACGACCGCACCCGCCGTCAATCTGCCGGTTGTGACCCCGAGTACAGGAGATGTGGACTCCCAGGAGATCAGGCCGCCTCACTCGTAAACCTACTCGCCTACATTACTCCGGTTCCGGGGGGGGGTGGGGGGGTCATGTGACGCCATCTTGTGGTCAAGCCACTTGTCTCTCGAACCTTCTATGGTCGGGCTCGAGCTCTCATGGTCAACCAATTGTGCGGTCGGGGGGGCGGGCCATTAGGCAGTTGAAATTCGAAGGGTTGGCAGTTGGAATTCGAAGGGTTGCAGTTGAACTAGTGTTTATGCGCATGAACGACGGGGCTGTATTGTTTAATTATTAAACATAGTGTTTACCAACACGTGGACCTCTACAATGTAATCAAATAGGTGGTTGAAGGTAAAGCTAGAGCGTTTTGTCTATTCGGACTAAAGCAAGGCTTTTTCAGGTTTCGCCCGACGGGCTGCTTTGGAAGATTAGATCCCAAGGGATTCATGGAGAGCTAGCCAACTGGACTGAGAATGGGTTTCATAGAAGGAAGCAGTGTGGAAGGTTGGCTTTCAGACTGGAGGCCTGTGACAGTGGTGTGATCAATCTCTTAGGGCGGCATAATTCTCCCGTGCCTTTCATCAGCAGTACGTTTTAAACGCGGAAGTATGTGCTACTCAACGTGCCGTCGACGCTGCTTCAAGCCATCAGTGGGAACGGTCCGTAAAGGCAGCTGAAACTCTGCCTTTACACTGTGGACCAGTGCATGTGCTGTGTTGCGCACTGCGCATGCGCACCAGCCTACTGCGTATGCGCAAGTTTCTTAGCGGGATTTTCAAGGGTGGATTTACCTCTATAATCTTTGGTGATTACCTGAAGAGTTTCACGAAGCAACCTTATGGATATTTTTGCTGCAAACAAAGAGAGAAGAATGGATTTTGTGCACAAATAATATGGTAAGTAAATTTTTTGGAGCTATATGTTTTTAAATACTTTATTAAGAGATAGGACCTATTGAAAACAAATTACATGATAAAAGTCGAGAGAACAATCTGCACATGCGCTGTTTCCACAATTTAAAAATAGCCGAATGACAGTACACCGGGGAGGGAACAATGTGCGCATGCGCGGTTTTTAAGATAAAAAAATGCCGACCGACAGCTCACCGGGGAGGGAACAATGTGCGCATGCGCAGTTAGATTTTTTTTAAAAGCCGACTGACAGCTCACCGGGGAGAGAATAATCTGCGCTTGCGCGGTTTTCAAGATTTTTAAAAGCCACTGCCTACCCTGCCTGATTACTCACGGCACGTGCCTGGTACAGGTATAGGAAAGGTCTAGCGGGATATATGGCCCAAATGCAGGCAGGTGGAACTAGCATAGATGGGGCATCGTGGACACGTTGGGCCGAAAGATCTATTTCCCTACTGTATGACCTTGATTTTGACTTGGTCAGTTATCCAGGAATGCAACCTCCAGCCCCCAATTAAACTTGGTTGGCAGACAAATTACCCAATAGTTTCCACTCTGATAAGCAAATGTATGTTCCCTTTATGCAGCCTTTTCATTATGTCATGTGGTTCAGTCATAAATAGGGTTAAGTTAAATATTTACAAATTGTTTTTTACCCCGTGAGATAAACCTTTTTTAAAAATCATTAAAAAAAATCATTTAATTCAATAAAGTGGACATGGAATTGGCGCTTTCAGGTAAAGCGGAATCAAATGGACAAAATGGAATCCAATATCAGGCCAATGTGCCTATTTGATTAGGAAGGAGGAACAGCTGGGTCTAATTGCCACGAGAGGTTTTGTAGCAATGATAGTAAACGGCGAAATATTAACAAATGGCATAGACTCGGAGCATTGGGGTTGGCATTTAACTTTTTTTTTAAGTCACAAATGCACATTTCTCAAAACTTCAGTGCTCAATGTACTTTACGATGATGGATGCAATTAATTGAATCCCTCTTTCATGAGGGCTGCTTCCCAATTTCCTTCCAGAATAAACGACCAGTACTGTTCTGGCTCATAATATACATCTCATGCCCTCCATATTAGAGGTTTGGGAGCCTGTTTATCATCTGGTGAAATATTTGTATGTTGCTTAAACTATTACGCTTTTCTCTACTTTTGCCGTGGAACAGCCCTTATTATGCTCTATTAAACTTCCGACCAACTTATTCTCAAAGCTTATTTACCATTTATTTCTCCCTCATGTATTTCGTTTTCCCCTCAAATGCATTGCCTTGCCGCCACTATTCACACTGATTATAATAACGACACATTCTGAACTTCAGTAACAGGAAGATCTTCTGCCAAGAGGTAAAATGCTGAATACAGTCAGCATGCCCAGACATGTCTAGTTGGAAAGCTCATCAAAGGTTTGGTTATGGAAACACAAACTATTCCCTGCTTTGCAATAAGCAATCTAATTAAGGTAGAAAGATTTTAACTAATGCGAATGCTGATCTGACACTTCAGGTATATGAAATTTACTATGAACTATATTGTGGAAAGCTTTCATTTAAACATGGTTAAAATTTGCATTTCCAATTGAGTGACTAAAATCCCTGCCTGTCCTGATATTTTGCAGAATGTACATAAATAAAATTGTTTTTCACATGTCTCATGCTCTTACCTTTCCATCTTCACCCACCTTTTGCAATGAACAACATAGTCTTTAGAACAATTGATTTACATGTATGTATGGTTTGATTTGCTTCAATAGCAAAAAACTTTTTTTTCCATACACTGGATAATGATAATAGCAGGGCTCTAAATTAGCGGTTGCCTGGGTGCCAATGGCGACCTAAAGTATCACCAGGCAACCTAAATGCCATGTCATTTTGCCCGGCTTGGCAAGCAACCGGGACATCTATCGTTTAATTCTGAGCGGGCCCCGCTCTCGCTCTCGCTCTCTCGCTCTCGCTCTGTGTCACTCTCCATCTCCGCCCTCCATCCGTATACGTATCCGTGCCCAGGTCCTCGGGTTTCCGCTCGCTCCTCATCTGCTGGCGTGTGGTATGCATATATATGCAAAAAAGGGTTGTTGGGAAATAGAAGCTACCTTAAATTTACTTAGAAACATAGAAAATAGGTGCAGGAGGAGACCATTCGGCCCTTCGAGCCAGCACTGCCATTTATTGTCATCATGGCTGATCATCCCGAATCAATAACCCATGCCTGCCTTATCCCCATAACCCTTGATTCCACTAGCCCCTAGAGCTTTATCTAACTCTCTCTTAAATCAATCCAGTGATTTGGCTTCCACTGCCCTCTGTGGCAGGGAATTCCACAAATTCACAACTCTCTGGGTGAAAAGGTTTTTTCTCACCTCAGTCTTAAATGGCCTCCCCTTTATTCTAACTGTTGTCCCTGGTTCTGGACTCTCCCAAAATTGGATACATTTTTCCTGCATCTAGCTTGTCCAGTCCTTTTACAATTGTACATGTTTCTATAAGATCCCCCTCATCCTTCTAAACTTCAGTAAATACAAGCCTAGTCTTTTCAATCTTTCCTCATATGACAGTCCCACCATCCCAGGGATCAATCTCATGACCTACGCTGCACTGCCTCAATCACAAGGATGTCCTTCCTCAAATTAGGAGACCAAAACTGTACACAATACTCCAGATGTGGCTTTACCAGAGCCCTATACAACTGCAGAAGAACCTCTTTACTCCTATACTGAAATCCTCTTGTTATGAAGGCCAACATTCCATTAGCTTTCTTCACTGCCTGCTGTACCTGCACGCCAACTTTCAGTGACTGGTATACAAGAACCCCCAGGTCTCGTTGTACCTCCGCCTTACCTAACCTAACCCCATTGAGATAATCTGCCCCCTTGATTTTGCCGCCAAAGTGGATAACCTCACATTTATCTATTATACTGCATCTGCCACATTACCTCTTTAATAATTGACTCCAGCATCTTTCCCACCACGGGTCAGGCTAACTGGTCTGTAATTCCCAGTTTTCTATCTCGCTCCTTTCTTGAACAGTGGGATAACATTAGCTATCCTCCAATACACAGGAACTGATTCTGAATCGATTGACCATTGGAAAATGATCACCAATGCATCCACTATTTCTAGAGCCACCTCCCTGAGGACCCTGGGATGCAGACCATCAGGCCCAGGGAATTTATCATCAGCCCCATCAGCCTACCTAATACTATTTCTCGCCTAATGACATTTTCTTTCAGTTCCTCTTCGATCCTGTGTCCTCCAGTACTTCTGGGAGATTGTTTGTGTCTTCCTTAGTGAAGACAGATCCGAAGTACCTGTTCAACTCTTATGCCATTTCCTTGTTCCCCATAACAATTTCACCCATGTCTGCCTTCAAGGGACCCAAATTTGACTCTGCTATTATTTTGCTCTTAACATATCTAAAGAAGCTTTTACTGTCCTCTTTATATTCCTGGCCAGCTTCCCCTCGTACTTCATCTTTTCAGCCCGTATTGCCCGTTTTGTTTCGTTCTGTTCTATGAAAGTTCCCAATCATCTGGCTTCTGGCTACTCTTTGTTGTGTTATACATCTTTTCTCTTAGTTTTATTCTATCCCTAACTTCTCTTGTCAGCCACAGTTGCCTCCTCCTCCCCTTAGAATCTTTCTCTTTTGGAATGAAATGATCCTGCGTCTTCTGGATTATGCCCAGAAATTTCTGCCATTGCTGTTCCACCATCATTCCTGCTAGGATCCCTTTCCAGTCTACCTTGGCCAGCTCATCCCTCATGCCCTCACAGTCCCCTTTGTTCAACTGCATCACTGACACTTCCAATTTAGTTGCGTCTAGTTGGGTAACTATGGTAGGGTGAAGACTATTCCATGCTTTAATTGTGCGGGGGAACTCCATGGAGCAGCCAGCATCTCTAGATAGAAGAAATTGGGTGACGTTTCAGGTAGAGACCCTTCTTTAGATTTCCTCTGGTTTTAGTGTTTTTAGTTTAATTTAAAGATACAGCGTGATAACAGGCCTTCGGCCCACTGAGTCCATGCCTACCACTGATCACTAGTTCTATCCCACACATTAACGACGTAAGTCAAGAGTCAAGAGTTTTATTGTCTCACGTCCCAGTTAGCGCCGGGAACAAGAAAGGAAGATGCAGAGACAATAGATTGTGGGAGAGCTGGGAATGGGAGGGGAAGGAGGGAGAAAGCAAGGACTACCTGAATTTGGAGAAGCCAATGTTCATACCGCTGGGGTGTAAACTACCCAAGCGAAATATGAGGTGCAGTTCCTCCAATTTGTGGTGTGCCTCACTCTGACCATGGAGGAGGCCCAGGTCAGATTCGGAATGGGAGGGGGAGTTGAAGTGCTAAGCCACCGGGAGATCAGGTTGGTTATTACGAACTGAGTGGAGGTGTTGTGCGAAGCGATCGCCAAGCCTGCACTTGGTCTCACCGAGGTTGATCATACACTGAATAATCCAACCACATTTTTGTTTGGAAGTGGAACGAAATAATAGAAATTGCATTCATTGCAACGTGTAAAAAGAGATAAGATACTGTATTGTAATTTTGCTGCATGTCATTGTGGTATATGTCACATCTTGATTGGTCAATATGTTTAGTTGGTGACTTTATTTGAAGCAAAAATAATACGTGAATGCTTCCTTGACCATAATTCCGACTGATAACTATGCACTTCGTCCGAGCACATTATCGCACGTGTCATGCAAGCAGTCTTAAATGACCACCTAAACTGTCAGTTGGCAACCTAAAAAGCTGCCTAGGTTGCCCGGTTGGCAACAGAGAAAAAAAGTTAAGCTCGTGCCCTGTAATTGACTAATATCATTATCAAATGCTACGGTCTATGGGGGTGCGACAGAGGGAAGGTACTATAATCTCATCAAAGTGATCACCCTTTTTGTTTCTTACTATATGTGCTTGCTGAACCTTTCCCCTGGGATATCCCTCCTAGTATTGCCATGATATTCTCACCTAATCATTAGTGCATCTTCTCCTCCATGTCTGTCATGCCAGAAACAATGGGTATCTAGAACATTGAGCTGCCAGTCCTGTCCATCCTTCAACCATACTTCCATAATAGCTAAATTATTACAATCCATGTGTTGACCTATGCTCTGAGAGATCTTGTATTTAAGTAAATACAGTTTGGACTGTTGGATCTTCCACCCTGCCCACTGGTCTTGTTTTAGCCTCCATATTTGCTTCAACTAAGTCACTTGATACACTGCTATTTTGGATCCCGTCGTCTTGCCAGACTAGCTTAACCCCTCCCAAGTAGATATTGAGGTCCATACACAGTCTGCTCAGCAGATTGGGTGGAATCTGTGAAGAAAGAAACTGCTGGTTTTTCAGGTTGTCGAAGTTTTATCCCTGATCATTTGACTAACTATGACCTAGTAAAGGGCAAGATATAAATGTAGAAACAAGTAACTGCAGATGCTGGTTTACAAAAAAAAAGCACAGATTGTTGGAGTAACTCGGGCAACATCTCTGCAAAACATGGGTGACATTTTGGGCCTGGACCCTAGACTTTAGACTGTAGGGGGTGTTAATGTTCATTTCTTAAAACAGACACCTCACAATAGGTTAGGTAAACCAACACAAGCTTTACTGATCATTAGCCGGCGAGAGTGGCAGGGACACAAGTCAAGTATGCAACAGATACTTAACCCTCCTGAGCCACCGCTCTTAAGAATAAAGACATATAGCATATTTTTTATAGTATTTTGGAAATTTAGTCACATGTTTATACAGAGTAGCAACAATGACGTCTAACACAAATCAATCACAGAGTATACCCATTCAAAGTATTCTTGTTACTAATACAATAGTTGTCATCTCGTGGTTCTATCAATCACAAACTGTTGATCACAAACTTCGAAACGGGAAAGCCCAACATTTACAATTCCGTCTTTTCAATGTAATCATGATGTCAGCTACCAACCAGAAGGCTTCTGTTTACAGAAGATACCACCTTCTCAGGAAATACATCCTCTCTCTCAGATGTAAATGGTCTTTTGCTTGGGCACAACAGGCAGTAGCTTGAATACAGGCCTCCAATTTCCTGATTCCCACATCTCTACGGCACAGAATTATAAAGCTTTAGCTTATTCAGAACCCAAAGAAGTCAAATTTATCTTTGCTTAATAAAATATCTTACATTATTTTATTATTAACTAGAATATTCTCATTCCTATTATTGATTTTAATGATAACACTACAGTCCTTGTTTGGTAAACAGGCATGTGGCATCAGGCATTTCAATACATAGATTAATACAACAATCAGCAGTACAATAGATCCATAGTGAATTACCATTCCCCATATTCCTCCAAACATGCTAAATGGTCACCATTCCCCACCTTTATTAAAGTTATGCATCTCTTCCCCAACCTCTGTAATCTTTATTTCTCTGCTGGTATGTGCTGCTACATCTGTAATGTTAGAGGATTCATCGGGAATGTAAGTGCAGCATTCACGCCCTATAATAGCACAAGTCCCTCCTATTATCCTATACGGCAAAGTGCAACCATTTCAGCCATCCTGGATGAGAGGGCCTTTTGTTTGCAGGTAATGCCGTTCAGTTTCATTAACCAATTTCTCCAATCCAGAGGTTATATTAATCAATTCCCATGATAGACGGCTATCCTGTAGAGTGGGAAGGTAATCATCCAGAATCGCTCAGATTCCGATATTCTTCACTTGGCCCTCATCAGAAATATACAATTCAGTTACATGTTACACACCTCACATGTGAGGGACAACAAAGGCCAAATAACAGCATCCCCTTCAGTTGTAGGTTGGGCTGATCAACCTTTTCCAGCTCTTCTTATCCCCAGGTGCTGGGGATAAGAAGGTAACCATGCATATGCCCAGAATCCAGATAAAAAATACAGCCCATTTATTGGTGCAGGTGCTGTTCCTCAAGTATGCCCCATCACTTATTTTATCATAATAACAGGGGGTATTAACAGGGCTCTGGGGGCAATCCACTAATTTGAGCCATGGTGTTTCCCAAACCCCGGTCTCATTTACCTTCCATCCTAGCTTAAGAGGCCATATACCATCCTTTAAGTATGGGTCCTTGAGTTTGCCGTTCTGAAGGCACCCATTAGTTGCTGTTTTATTGCGAAAACAGTGCAAGGTCAGAATCTCAGTAAGGTTAATGGGTAGTGCCATATCAGTACGGTCCCAGTACCATATCAGTACTTATTCTGATAGTATGGGCTCATCCTTGTGTTCAACGGATGGTGGCTTCTGTAACTCTCATACCTGGGAATGCAGACTTGGCAAGGCATGGGTTAATTGCTGTGTATACATAATTAATTCATCGCTGAGGATCTGTAGGTAAGTTCATAATCTCACAGCTTGTCCTGTTATCAATTCAAAAGGTGTTAACCCTGTCTCTCTAGCTGAGGTTGTTCTGAACCATCAAAATAGCTGAATAGCTTAACCCATTCCTGTTCAGTCTCAGTCAAGACTTTACATACTCTTTAGTATCCTATTCATTCCCTCCACCAATCCAAAACTCTACAATTGGTAGGAGATGTGAAATCACTCTAACTACTGACAAGGCAGAGCCCCCTTCATCACCTTTCCTGTGAAACGTGTTCCCTGATCAGAGTCTATCAGAGGGACCCCCACCTAAATATTATCTTTTTATTATCACAATTCTAGCTGTTCTATCTTAGCTTGGGAATACCGTTACGTTACCCAGTAGGTAAAGCGATCAATCAGTACTAAATAGCACCTTATATTTTATGACTAGAGCAAGGGTCCTATGAAATCTATCTATGTAGATCTGCAGGCTATACTCATTTTCCATTTGGCGCAGCAATAATCTCATACTGCCTTTAACATCTCTGCTTCTAAGTCACACTTTACTATGGGGAGAGTGTAAAACTATAATCCCCTCAGTGTGTTGGGCTCTAAGATTTCCACTGCCCATGTTGCGTATTCTCGTGCTTAAGCACGTCAGTGCAGCCCACCTGCCACTGGACTGCCTAGTGGAACAGCAAGCAACTGTCCTCATTCTGTCTTCATGGTCTGTACTACCACTTTTTGTATCCTTCTTTCATTATCACAGCACAAATGGTAGAGTTTAGTCAAATATGAGAATCCCATTGCTGGGAAGGAGGTCATGGATAGTTGATTTGTCTTCAATTCTCCAAATATGTTTCGCCTCCCCAATCTACTCTAGCTCAACTCTTTACTTCCCATAGTGATTTCTCCCAAACTCCCTTCTTTGTAAGCTATGATCTGATGTAATCAACTAACATGTTACAAGCATTCCACACATTTAAGACAGGAAACAGGAAACCTGGCTCCTCATTTGCATTCTAAAAGATAAACACTTTGCTTAAAGCAAAACAAGCTTTCCCAAGAATTAACCAAGCCCAGAAAAGCCTTCATCAGCTAGGAATGGGCGGGCCGTAACAATTCACAATGGGATGGTCCAATTCCCTGTCAGTCACAAACTGTTGATCACAAACTTCGAAACAACAGGAAAGCCCAACATTTTTCAATTCCATCTTAACAATGTAATCGTGATGTCAGCTACCAACCAGAAGGCTTCTGTTTACAGAAGATACCACCTTCTCAGGAAATACATCCTCTCACAATTGTAAATGGTCTTTTGCTTGGGCATAACAGGAAGTAGCTTGAATGCAGGTCTCCAATTTCCTGATTCCCACATCTTCTCTGCATCACAGAATTATAAAGCTTCAGCTTATTCAGAAACCAAATAAGTCAAATTAATCTTTACTTAAAATATTTTACATTATAATTTATTATTAACTAGAATGTTCTCAGGAGGAGGGGAGAAAGATGGGAAGAGAGATGGGACAGGACAAAGCCTAGTGGGTAAAATATTGATACAGGTAAGAGGTGGGGGGGGGGGGGGGGAGGGTTGATAGGTAGGTGCACAAAGGCTGGAGTTCAAAATGCAGGATGTGAGATACAAAAGGATTGAAGAGTTGCAAATTGTGAAGCTAGAGGAAAGAATGTTGGTGGAAGGGGAGAAATAGGTACAAGTCAAGGTGGGGAAGATGGAAGATGGGGGTGGGTGTGGATTATGGTCCTACAGCACGGAAGCAGGCCCTTCAGCCCAACATGCCCTTGCCGACCAACATGCCCATCTGCACTAATTCCACATGCCTGTATTTGGCCCATATCATTCTAAATCTATCCTCTCCATGTACCTGTCCAAATGTGTTTTAAATAATGTGAGAGTACAATTCTCAACTACTTCCTCTGGCAGCTCATTCCATATACCCACCACCCTTTGTGTGGAAAATAAAGTGTGATGCCCTTAATTGTATATTTTCCTCTTACAATTGACCTCCCAAAGATTCTAACATTTAGTGCAAGATAAAGTCCAATTAAATATACTTTGGGAGGTCTCCAATGAGGTAGATGGGAGGAGAGGACTGTTACCTTATAACAGCTGGGCAGGTGAATAATGAATGCTTATGCGTTTTTAACATTGGTCACTACTTATTAGGTGACAGTTTCATACCAGAGACATAGTCATTTGTTGCATAGATTTAAGATTTCAACCTCCTCCGTTTCTCACTTTTAAAGCACTTCCTGATTCTTGGTTTTACTAAAACATGGCAGCCCTGTCAAGTCCTTTGCTTTCAATGCTTGCAAGTTTTCATACGTACTAGTACTGATGCTGAGATATGAATTCTGTATAATTTTGAAACATTTATTGCTGAATGCATATTAAAATGTGAACAGTTCTGTGTATCTGTTTATATGGAATCAGTATGATACTGACAAGACCTGCATTTATTGTCCTAATTGGTAGTTTTGAGCCGCCATCTTGAACTACACTCTTTATTGATAAGGTGCTCAGTGCCGTCCTGTAAGGAGTTTTAGACTTTGGAATCGGTGGTGCTGAAAGAATGTTGAATTACTTCCATAAGAAAGCTTTGTGACTATGCAAATAGTGGTATTTCCATGTATCTGAAGCCTTTGTCCTTCACTGTGGTTGTGATGGTGTGTTTGCTGCTGGCGTTTGGTATGAATAGCTTCGGCACAAGTTGTAGATGGAACGCATTGCAGCTGCTGGCCCGGCCTTAGAGGAAGTGAACATTGATTAGGACCTCATAAACCAATCAATCAGAATGCTTTATAATGTTGTTGAGCATTGCTGGAGCTGCATTCAATCAAGCAAATGGAAAGTATACCATACAATTCTATTTGCTTTCTAGATGGTGGAATAGCTTTGGATAGTCAGGTGGTGAGTTGCTTGCTTTAGGTTACCTACCTATGACGTGCTCTTATAACTGCAGTATGTGTGTAGGCATTTAAGTATCTGTGAATAGCAACTCTCCCAACCACAGCATGCTGATAAAGGGACCCTGAAATAATACCATTGAATGTCACGGGTTCATGGTTGGAGATTATTAGTGCTTGGTATTTTGGCACAAACTTTGTTTGCCTCTCATCAGCTGACGTGTAAAAGTTGTCTTTGTCTTGCTACATGCACATGATCTACTGATGAGTTGCAAATTGATTGTGCACGACTTATCTTCTGATGGAAAGAAAGCCACTAACAAAGCAGCTGGAGATGGTGAGCAGGACACCATCCGAGCTCACAGCCATTGCCACCATTCCTTTGCGTGCGATATGATTTACGCCACAGGAGTGTTTTACCTTGATGTGAATAAGCTTTAGTTCTACAAGGCACATTAATACCTCATATGTCATGGGTTTTCATTCGAACCTCTCCTCTTGGAATTTAGCTGTTTAGGTCAAGGGTGTAATGACACCTTCAGCATTCTTGAGCAAGTGGTTCTCAATGTCAGTTGGCATCATCCATCACTCTGCTGATCATTGAGCATAAACTGATTGAGTGGTACTTGGCTAATAGGAGTTGCACTGTTTGTTGGGAAAAGTTTGTATCTGGAGAATTGTCATAATGTTGGATAATTGGACTGGTTCAAGTTGACTGGAGGCACTACTAGTTTTGGAGTGCAGCTATGAAATGATGTTGAAGATGGACACAAAATCCTGAAGTAACTCAGCGAGTCAGGCAGTGTCTCATGAGAAAAGGGATGGGTGCCGTCTCGATTAGTTTTGATAATTGCAAAGGCCTTGATGCCAAAAAGGTTACAATTCTGGATCAAGGTCAAAAGGGTCTTCAGGTTTGTAGAAGGGTCCTGACCTGAACCGCCGCCCATCCTTTTTCTCCAATGATGCCGCTGAGTTGCTCCAGCACTTTGTGTCCATCTTTAGTACAAACCAGCATCTGCAATTCCTTGCTTCTACACTATGAAATTATGTTGTCTGGATTTGCTTTATCATGTGCCTATAGTATTTCTTGGTATCACCATAAAGTGAATCAAAGTGTCTGAAGCCTGCCTTCTGTGATGGTGGTGATCTTGGGAGCCAGCCAAAGTAGATCTTCTATACTGCACTAGGCATTGTTATAACCACTTCATATTGTTTTCCATCCTTGTGTTAAAATCTATTATTGTTGAGGATAGGGATGTTCTTGCAGCTGCCTCCTCCTGTTAGCTATTTAATTGTCCACCATTCACATCTAGATGGGAAAGATGGCAAAACGTTAATCGAATCCCTTGGTTGTGACATTCCTAACTTGCTTGCAGTTTTGGTAACTCATTTACATTGATCCTTTGTGCAGCGTCACCAGTCTCTTTTTTTTTGGTATTCCTGATAAGACCTTCCTTAATTGAACAGAAGTATATAGGCCTTTGCAAATGTTAAAACTAATTTTCCACTTGTATTTCGCAAAGCATTATTATAAAATAAACTGAAGTTAACAATTATTTTTAAAATAGTCTATTAAAAAATTGGGATGTGAAGGGTTAGATTTTAGTTTACTTGATTTTCCCTTTTATTAAAAGAAAATTGGATTAAACTGAAACTAAACATTAATTTTTGAAGACTTTGGGATCCATGACCCTTGTACACCAGGAGCATTTTGCTACTGTGTTTGTATTGGTAATTTTTTATGTATACAAATGTTATTGTTTGGTTTACATTATCAACAGAAGCCTCCTCTGCATATTGTTCGGCATCTGAGTCCAGGCCAATAAAGACAACAGGAAATTAAACATTTGTTTCTCATCTTTCTTTTCAGTTTAATTTATTGGTGTTGGGTAACAAATGGTGTTTTCTTAAATCTTGAGGTTAGTGACAAGCCTGTGGTTTTAGTTTGTCTGCCTGCCTGTGATTAGGTAGTTTATTGCCTGGTGAGTCAGGGATGTTAATCACATTGAATTGCACTCTAGGGTGTAGATTTCATGACTGTTATAATTTAGTAGTCTCCAAAGCTGTAACATGAAAAATGTGGACCCTTTCAATGAACAGCAAAGAAAGCATTTTCCTGTTGCTAACTCTGGAACTGACAGGTTACTACCTTTGCAGCAGAAAATGTTTGTTATGGGCCTGATAAAATGCCGTATAAACAAAAAGTGCTGGAGTAACTCCGTGGATCAGACGGCATCTCTGGAAGACATGGCTAGGGGCGTTTCATGTTGAGAATTTTGTGATTGAGGGTAGGGTGGAAGTTAGTGGGAAAATTGATGAAATCCATAAGTTCTGTACAGATGCTGGAGGCATCTCCAGTGCAGTCGTCGATGTAGCAGAGAAAGAGCTTTGGGGTTGCTGCCAGTGGAACAAGGACAGTTCAATGTAACCAACAAAAAGGCAGGCATGTGTAAGAAGGGACAGCAGATGCTGGTTTAAACCAAAGATAGACACAAAAAGCTGGAGTAACTCAGCAGGACAAGCAGCATCTCTGGAGACAAGGAATGGGTGATGTTTCAGTCTTAAGAAGTGTCTCAACCCAAAATGTCATCCATTCCTTCTATCCAGAGATGCCTGTCCCGCTGAGTTACTCCAGCTGTTTGTGCCTAAAAAGGCAGGGACCCATACGATTTAACTTGGAGACTGAAATATTGATTGTTGAGGGAATTGTTTTGTGTAAATGTACTGATAATATACACGTTGAAGTTTGTGCTTATTTATCCTTTCACTGCTGATCTCTACTGTTATCTTTCTTTTATCAACGTATCAGCATGGACTGAGTAATGCCATTTCGCATCAGAGTGGCATAGTAAGTTTTTTTTTACTTGCATGCAGTGGTCCATGATTTGGTCAAACGCATTTGCACTGTGTGTGGATGAATTGAACGGGTCAAACTGGAATTTACAGCTCCAGTTCCCTGGTTAGAAGTTCTGTTTCTGACCCCGATACTTGTTTGGTTTACATTTTTATCAGAAACCATGACACTTGCCAAATGAGGCAGGAGCAGCCAAAAGAAAGACAGAAGCTAAAATAACAGTTTCAGTTTTCAATTAGTTGTCTAAATGTTTAACTTGCACAAGAGGAACATGAGGGATGAATTAATCTGTGCATCCATGTGACAAATATTAGAGGTGGGGAAATGAATGCCAAGATTAATATTGCAGAGCAAAAGGCACTGATACCATTTCCTAATTGACTGCAAAATGTCTTCTGCTACACTAAATTTATGATTTAATTTTATTTTCTTGCAACTATTCTAGTGTATAATACTGTAGGATACGAACTTCAGATTAGGTTCAAAGATAGACACAAAAAGCTGGAGTAATTCAGCGGGTCAGATAGTATCTCTGGAGAAAAGGAATAGGTGATGTTTCGGGTCGAAACCCTACTTCAGACTGATAATCCGGGAAAAGGGAATTAAGCGATATAGATTTTGATGGAGAAAAATAGAACCAATGATGCAAAAAAGTAATGATGATAAAGGAACTGGTCCATTGTTACCTGTGGGCAAGGTGAAAACTTGTTACAGACAATGAAACTCACCAGGAAGACAGTGAAACTAGTACAACAACTAGGGTGGGGGAGGGAAGGAGAGAGAGGGGGTATAAGGATTACTTGAAGTTGGAGAAATCAATATACATAGAGTTGGGTTGTAAGTTCCAGAGATGAAATATGAGGTGCTGTTCCTCCAATTTGTGTTTGGCCTCGCTCTGACAATGGAGGAGGCCCAGGACAGAAAGGTCAGTTTCGAATGACAAGGAGAGTTAAAGTGTTGGGCAACCAGGAATTCACGTAAGCCCAGTTTCAATTGTGTGCAAAGGCTTGTGCCTAGCAGGGTCCGATTGAATGACTGGAGATGAATCGGCCACCATTCCAACTTATTTCAATAGCTAATTGGGTAACACCACAGCTAGCACCTTTTTTCATCAGGAGTAGAATCTGTATTAACAAATGTGTGCAGTCATTGAAGTTTGCTAGCTATTGTCAGTTATTTTCTAGATCGTTATTCCATTTGTTCCATTGTAGTTGTATTGTATTGAATTACTGCGGTGCTTTTTTTCTACTCCATTCATTTGTTGAAACCTCATGTCAAAGCCAAAAGTAACAAAGATTGAATGTCAGTGATCACTTTCCACATTGCATTAGACTAATACTAATTCTGCTACTTTATTTTGTATATGAGCAGTTTGTTTTATTTTGATTGAATATTAGTTTAAAGAAAATTGTTTCAGTGACTTCATCTGGACCAGGCACAGTGGAAAGGTTTATATAATGAGCTCTACATTCCCCATGATCCTGTGAATAAAATATTATCATTGTTTGCCAATTGAACTATTCTGCCAACTGCAGTGTTGTGAGCAAGAGTAGATGTTTCCTGCACTGAAATGTTTTTTTTTATTATGGCAGAATGTTGATATCAAAGATTTTTGCTATAAAACTGTACGACACTTTCCCATATATCAAATTAGCTGTGAAATATTCTTATCATAAAGCTATCTCTAGTCTGCTGCCAAAGAACAGAAAAATCGCCTGTATTTTACAATGGTAACCAGGCTAAAAGATGACTATTTCAGAAGGTGCTCTCCTTCATCTAATTGATGCCAAAATTTGACTACCTTTATAGCAGGTAGCAGTTGAGATTTACCGATAGCAACTCATGTTTTTTGTGAATTTCCAGATCATATTCTGTGATTTTCTTGATTTTTAATTGAGGTTAGTTTAGTGCTAAGAGATAGCATATTTAAATCGGATCTTTTTCTTGCAGTTCCCAATGCTCATAGGACAAATCATGGAAGCGATCACTTTCTTCATGAAAGTGTTTTAAATTTCCCAATTTCGCCAATTGTTTAATGGTACTGATGAGAGATGGACTTCATATTATGCTCACTATCCAGGCTGTTGCATCCCAAATCCCATCCATCCTGACATTCAATCTCAACTAACACCTGTAGTTAAATCTTGGCATCAATGAGAAAACCTTCTGAAATGATACCTATCAGCCTGGTCATCATTGTGAAAGGCAGACTATTTTCTTGTCACTTGACAGCAGACTAGAGATAGAAACATTGAAACATAGAAAATAGGTGCAGGAGTAGGCCCTTCGAGCCTGCACCGCCATTCAATATGATCATGGCTGATCATCCAACTCGTTATCCTATACCTGCCTTCTCTCCATACCCCCTGATCCCTTTAGCCACAAGTGCCACATCTAATTCCCTCTTAAATATAGCCAATGAACTGGCCTCGAAGACCTTCTGTGGCAGTGAATTCCACAGATGCACCACTGTGAAAAATAATTTTCTCATACCAGTCCTAAAAGACTTCCCCCTTATCCTTAAACTGTGACCCCTTGTTCTGGACTTCCCCAACATCGGGAACAATCTTCCTGCATCTAGCCTGTCCAACCCCTTAAGAATTTTGTAAGTCTCTATAAGATTCCCCCCTCAATCTTCTAAATTCTAGCGAGTGCTAGCCAAGTCTATCCAGTCTTTCTTCATATGAAAGTCCTGCCATTCCAGGAATCAGTCTGGTGAACCTTCTCTGTACTCTATGGCAAGAATGTCTTTCCTCAGATTAGGATACCAAAACTGTACGAAATACTCCAGGTGTGGCCTCACCAAGACCCTGTACAACTGCAGTAGAACCTCCTTGCTCTTATACTCAAATCCTTTTGCTATGAATGCTAACATACCATTCACTTTCTTCACTGCCTGCTGCATCAGCATGCCTACTTTCAATGACTGGTGTACCATGACACCCAGGTCTCGTTGCATCTCCCCTTTTCCTAATCGGTCACCATTCAGATAAAAGTCTACTTTCCTGTTTTTGCCATCAAAGTGGATAACCTCACATTTATCCACATTATACTGCATCTGCCATGCATTTGCCCATGCACCCAACCTATCCAAGTCACCTTGCAGTCTCCTAGCATCCTCCTCACAGCTAACATGGCCCCCAGCTTTGTGTCATCTGCAAACTTGGAGATGTTGTATTCAATTCCCTCATCCAGGTCATTAATATATATTGTAAATAGCTGGGGTCCCAGCACTGAGCCTTGCGGTACCCCACTATTCGCTGCCTGCCATTCTGAAAATGACCCGTTTGCTCCTACTCTTTGCTTCCTGTCTGTCAGACAGTTCTCTATCCACATCAATACTGAACCCCCAATACCGTGTGCTTTAAGTTTGTATACTAATCTCTTATGTGGGGCCTTGTCGAAAGCCTTCTAAAAGTCCAGATATAACACATCCACAGGTTCTCCCTTATCTACTCTACTAGTTACAGCCTCGAAAAATTCTATAAGATATGTCAGACATGATTTACCTTTCATAAATCCATGCTGACTTTGTCCAATGATTTCACCACTTTCCAAAAGTGTTGCTAACCCATATTTAATAACTGACTAGCATTTTCCCCACTACTGATGTTAGACTAACTGGTCTGTAATTTCCCATTTTCTCTCTCCCTCCCTTTTTAAAAAGTGGGGTTACATTAGCTACCCTCCAATCCTCAGGAACTACTCCAGAATGTAAAGAGTTTTGAAAAATTATCACTAATGCATCCACTATTTCTGGGACTACTTCCTTAAGTACTCTGGGGTGCAGACTATCTGGCCCTGGGGATTTATCGGCCATTAATTCATTCCATTTACCTAACACCACTTCCTGGCTAACCTAGATTTCACTCAGTTCCTCCATCTCATTTGACCCCCCCGGTCCCCTGCTATTTCCGGCAGATTATTTATGTCTTCCTTAGTGAAGACAGAACCAAAGTAGTTATTCAATTGGTCTGCCATGTCCTTGTTCCCCATGATCAATTCACCAGTTTCTGACTGCAAGGGACCTACATTTGTTTTAACTAACCCTTTTCTTTTCACATATCTATAAAAATGTTTGCAGTCAGTTTTTATGTTCCCTGCCAGTTTTCTTTCATAGTCTATTTTCCCTTTCCTAATTAAGACCCTTGTCCTCCTCTGCTGGACTGAATTTCTCCCAGTCCTCTGGTAGGCTGCTTTTTCTGGCTAATTTGTATGCTTCATCTTTAGTTTTGATACTATCCCTGATTTCCCTTGTTATCCACGGATGCACTATCTTCCCTGATTTATTCTTTTGCCAAACTGGGGTGAACAATTGTTGTAGTTCATCCATGCAGTCTTTAAATGCCTTCCATTGCATATCCACCATCAACCCTTTAAGAATCACTTGCCAGTCTAATCACTTGGCAAATTCACATCTCATACCCTCAAAGTTACCTTTCTTTAAGTTCAGAACCCTTGTTTCTGAATTAACAATGTCACTCTCCATCCTACTGAAGAACTCAACCATATTATGGTCACTCTTGCCCAAGGGGCCACGCACAAGACTGCTAACTAACCCTTCCTCATTCCACATGATAGGTTTAGGATAAGGAAATTTCACGGCTAATTTGATACGTGGAAAAGTGTTCAACAATAAGATTGCAAAAATCTTCTATAAACATTCTGTTATAATTTTTTTAACAACATTTTTGTGCAGAAAACTTCCACTCTTGAGAAGATTTGCCACTGCATATCTGGTTACAGACACGTATCACCATCTTGGCTAATGCTAAAATGCAAATGTACCATTTGAGTCGGATGGTTATAGACGGGATCCTTTGACCTGTGTAAGACAGTTGCCATATTTTAAAATATTTGACAGAAGGCAGGGTTGAATGACTGAGTGAGATCCTGCAAACCTTTTATATGCAAGATCTGAAAATGTTCACCTGTATTTTCAGATGAATTGTACAATAAAGGATAATCCTTTTTGAGATTTTTTTTACATGTTCTGCTCTCATTTTCCAAACAATAATTAACATTACTGCATATTTCTCAACATTAAATTCCATCGGTGACCGTTGTGCCCAATATGTTTTAATTACGATGATGCATTTGCACCTTGTTTTTAGGGTTTACAGATGCATGGATATACAATGCCCTCAATAATGTTTGGGACAAGGACCCATCATTTATTTATTTGCCTCTGTACTCCACAATTTAAGATTTAATCTTAAAATAAATCACATGTGGTTGAAGTGCACATTAACAGATTTTAATAAAGGCCAATTTTATACATTTTGGTTTCTGTAAATGACTTCCAGACTCAGTACATGATTCAAACACATCTTTAATCAGTACTAAAACTTAACAGCATGAAGGATGGTTAGTTGGCAACACCTCCTGGCTGCCCCAACTGTTGGTGCAGAGCAATAGTACTAGTATCAGTATTACAGTGGGGTGGAGTTAGAGATGCTGGCTAGTGTGTGATTGGTTAACATGCAACATCAATCTACAGTTTCACTGTGTAGAAATTGCAGCAGTGTTTATACATAGTCCAACCAGTTCAGGGCACCATAAAGTTTGGGACCCAACAATGTAGTGTAAATGAAGGTAGTCATGTTTAGTATTTTGTTGCATATCCTTTGCATGCAATGACTGCTTGAAGTTTGCAGTTCATGGACATCATCAGTTGCTGGGTGTCTTCTCTGGTGATGCTCTGCCAGGCCTGTATTGCAGCCATCTTTAGATTATGCTTGTTTTGGGGGCTAGTCCCCTTCAATATTCTTTTCAGCATATAAAAGGCATGCTCAATTGGGTTCAGATCAGGTGATTGACTTGGCCACTCAAGAAATGACCATATTTTAGCTTTGTAACACTTCTTTGTTGCTTTAGCAGTATGTTTGGGATCATTGCCTTGCTGTAGAATGAACTGTCGGCCAATGAGTTTTGAGGCATTTGTTTGAACTTGAGCAGATAGGATGTGTCCATGCACTTCAGAATTCATTATGCTACTACCATCATCAGTTGTATCATCAATGAAAAGTGAGCCAGTACCCGCAGCAGCCATACATGCCCAGGCCATAACACCCCCATCACTGTGTTTCACAGATGAAGTGGCATGCGTTGGATCTTGGGCAGTTCCTTCTCTCCTCCATACTTAGCTCTTGCCATCACTCTGATATAAGTTAATCAAGTCAAGTCAAAGTCAAAAGAGTTTATTGTCATGCGTCCCTGACAGGACAATGAAAATCTTTCTTTGCATAGCACAACAGAACATAGTAGGCATTGACTACAATTATATACGTAAATACACACATGAATTAATAAATTAATAAAGTGCAAATAACAAATGGAGGGATATTAATGTTCAGAGTTCAGAGCCAAGTTTAATAGCCTGATGGCTGTGGGGAAGTAGCTATTCCTAAACCGGGTTGTTGCAGTCTTCAGGCTCCTGTACCTTCTACCCGAAGGTAGCAAGGAGATGAGTGTGTGGCCAGGGTGGTGTGGGTCCTTGATGATGCTGCCAGCCTTTTTGAGGCAGCGACTGCGATAAATCCCCTCGATGGAAGGAAGGTCAGAGCCGACGATGGACTGGGCAGTGTTTGCTACTTTTTGTATTCTTTTCCTCTCCAGGGCACTCAAATTGCCGAACCAAGCCACGATGCAACCGGTCAGCAAGCTCTCTACTGTGTACCTGTAGAAGTTAGAGAGAGTCCTGCTTGACAGACCAACTCTCCGTAATCTTCTCGGGATGTAGAGGCGCTGATGAACTTTCTTAATAATTGCATCTGTGTTTTCTGACCAGGAAAGGTCTTCACAGATGTGCACGCCCAGGAATTTGAAGCTCTTGACCCTTTCAACCATCGACCTGTTGATATAAACAGGACTGTGGGTCCCCATCCTACTCCTTCCAAAGTTCCTTGGTTTTGCTGGTGTTGAGGGCCAGGTTGTTGTGCTGGCACCATATGGACAGTTGCTCGATCTCTCTTCTATACTCTGACTCATCCCCATCAGTGATGCATCCCACAACAGTGGTGTCGTCAGTGAACTTGATGATGGAGTTCGCACTATGACCGGCTACGCAATCATGAGTATAGAGTGAGTACAGCAGGGGGCTGAGCACGCAGCCTTGAGGTGCTCCCGTGCTGATTGTTATCGAGTCTGACACATTTCCACCAATACAAACAGACTGTGGTCTGTGGATGAGGAAGTCGAGGATCCCAATGCAGAGGGATGCGCAGAGACCCAGTTCTGCGAGTTTGGTAACCAGCTTGGAGGGGATGATTGTGTTAAATGCTGAGCTGTAGTCAATGAATAACAGCCTGGCATATGAGGTTTTTGTTGTCCAAGTGGTCCAGAGCCGAGTGGAGGGCCAGCGAGATCGCGTCCACCGTTGATCTGTTGTGGTGGTAAGCGAACTGCAGTGGGTCCAGGTTTTTGTCGAGGTAGGAGTTGATTTGTACCATGATCAACCTCTCGAAGCACTTCATCACCACAGGCGTTAGTGCCACAGGTCGATAGTCATTGAGGCACGTCACCTTGCTCTTCTTGGGCACCGGCATTATTGATGCCCTTTTGAAGCAGGTGGGAACCTCAGACCTCAGAAGTGACAGGTTGAAAATGTCCGTAAAAACTCCAGCCAGTTGGTCCACACAGGTTTTTAGGACACGACCAGGTATGCCATCAGGTCCAGGTGCTTTTCGAGGGTTCACCCCTCTGTAGGATTTCCTGACGTCGGCCTCTGTGACTGAGACTGAAATACCATCACAGCGAATAGGGGCTCGGGAAGGCACATCGGTGTTCTCTCTATCAAAGCGTGCGTAAAATGCATTGAGCTCGTCAGGGAGTGATGTATCGCCAACATCCGAGCTTCCTCCTGGTTTCGCCTTGTAAGAGGTGATTGCATTCAGTCCCCGCCACAGCTGCCGAACATCTGTCTCATCCTCCAGCTTGGAGCAGAACTCCGTTTTGGCCTTTTTGATGGCCTTACCAAGGTCGTATCTGGACTTTTTGTAGACCACGGTGTCATCAGACATGAATGTACGGCGTCTGGTCTTCAGAAGAGTGCGGATCTCACAGTTCACCCAAGGTTTCTGATTGGGAAACACTCGGAAGGTTTTTGTAGGGATGCAGTCCTTCACACATTTTTTTAGGAAGTCTGTAACGACTGTGGCGTATTCATTCAAGTCCGTTGCCAAGTCCTTGAACATTGCCCAGTCTACAGAGTCCAAACAGCCCTGTAGTTGTTCCTCTGCTCTCTTTCCCCCCCCCCCCCCCCCGACCAGCTCTGTACTGTCCTCACCTCTGGGGGTGCGCTCTTTAATTGCTGCCTGTAGGCAGGAAGAAGCAGCACCGCGGTATGGTCAGATTTACCGAAGTGAGGGCGAGGGATAGAGCGGTAGGCATTCTTGATGGTGTAGCAGTGGTCGAGAGTGTTTGGTCCTCTGGTGCAGCAGGAGACATGTTGGTGGAAGTTGGGGAGTGATTTCTTTAGGTTTGCCTTATTGAAGTCCCCAGCAATGGTGGTAAATGCCTCTGGGTAAGACGTCTGGTGTTTGTTGACCACGGCGTGCAGCTCCTCCAGTGCCAGACGGACGTCTGCCTGGGGTGGGACGTAGACCACGGTCAGGATGATGGAGGTGAATTCCCTCGGTAGGTAGAAGGGACGGCACTTCACCGCCAGATGTTCGAGGTGTGGAGAGCAGGAGTTGGACAGGACTGCCACGTCTGAGCACCACGCAGAGTTGACGATGAGACAGACGCCCCCTCCTCTCCCTTTCCCCGATGCCAGTGTACGGTCCATGCAGTGGATGGAGAACCCTTCAGGCTGGACTGCTGAGTCTGGGGAGCTGGGGGTGAGCCATGTCTCTGTGAAACAGAACACAGAGCATTCCCTCAGCTCCCTTCGATAATCATTTTTCCAGAACTGTGGTTGCTCTTTTAAGTACTTCTTGGCAAACTATAACCTGGCCATTCTATTTTTACGACTTACCAGTGGTTTGCATCTTGCGGTGTAGCCTCTGTATTTCTGTTCATGAAGGCTTCTACGGACAGTGGTCATTGACCAATCCACTCCTGAAGAGTATTTCTGATCTGTCGGACAGGTGTTTGGGGATTTCTCTTTATTATAGAGAGAATTCTCTGTCATCAGCTGTGGAGGTCTTCCTTGGCCTGCTAGTCCCTTTGCGATTAGTAAACTCACCAGTGCTCTCTTTATTCTTAATGATGTTCCAAACAGTTGATTTTGGTAACCTAAGGTTTGGCTGATGACTCAAATAGTTTTACTCTTGTTTCTCAGTCTCACGGCTTCTTGGACTTTCATTGGCACAACTTTGGTCCTCACGTTGATAAACAGCAATAAAAGTTTCCAAAGGTGATGGAAAACTGGAGGAAAGACTAGGTGCTGAGAGCTCTCTTATACCTGCATTAATGAGGCAAACACACGTGAGCAATTACAAATGCCTGTGAAGCCATGAATCCCAAATATCATGGTGCCCTGAGATGGTGGGGGACTATGTATAAACACAGCTGCAATTTCTACATGGTGGAACCAAAATGTATACAAATACCCTTTAATAAAATCTGACAATGTGCACTTTAACCACATGTGGTTTTTTTTTCTATTACAAATCTCAAATTGAGGAGTACAGAGGCAAATAAATAAATGATGGGCCTTTGTCCCAAACATTATGTAGGGCACTGTATGATATCATAAATGTTACTGAGACGTATATTGAAGAGCCGTGCCAGATTATTAACTATTGTTTACTTGAGGTGCTTAAATTGAGGCTCTTTCATTTTACTGATGATTCGATGGCAGTTAAGTCTAATGAAGCAGCCAGTGGAATTTCCATAAATATTTTAGCTGTGGTAAGTGGCTTAAATTTCAGTCTTTGCTTTTATCATGTGTCTCGCATAATGGGCCCTGAAGAATGGGTCTTGCTAGGGGGTGGGAAGGGGGATGTGGAAATTTGGCAGAGATTCACTTTGCATTCAGAAACATTAGAAATTAAGTTAACTAACTTTTTTTAACTAACTTGCATGGATTATGGTAACCTAGCGAAACCTCTGCCACAATTTCATGCACATTATTGCCTTTCTGACAGGATAACAATATGACCTTCATTTGTCCACTATAAGCACGTGGATTAGATGTGGCTTGCAACAGCGGAGGACACCTACAGCTATGCTTGGCCACGCTGGGATTGTGAGCTTGATGAAATGGCGCCAAACATGGCTCGCCGGCATTACATGCAAAATGAATTTAATTGCATATGTGATAATAAAATATCCACTGAACCATTGAAATAGTGGTCCAGAATTGTGGTTGTGCAGTGGGTAACTAGAATCTAACAAGTCCAAGTCCAGCACACTCAGTGCAATGGAAACTTTGTAGTTGTTAACTAAATTAATTTATGGTGTCTCTTTAGCAATTCCTCCTTCTGAGGCATATGATTATACCTAAAGCTCACTCCAAAAGAACTAAAGGGCCTGTCCCACTTGGGCATCATTTGCGCATCACGTAAGTGACGCGCGAGGATTTTGAAGATCCCCAAATCCTTGATTTTGAGAATCCCAAAATGTATTTTTACAGAGGTGCTGACCCGGCACCAACTCACCCTGGCTATCCCGCAGCTCTGGGCACACACACAGACACACACCCCTACGTCATTCAACGCCAGATCCACACTCTCATCAAACGCTTCCTTGCCTACCTGGCCACAGGCCCGCCTCCACATCGGTCCCTCCACTGACACTCCTTGACTGGACCACCTGGTGCTGGACCGTGGCGCCGCCTGCCCGTCCACCACAAGGAGCAGCAACAACATCTACCACCTTCCCGGCCAAACCCAGGCATGGAGCACCGATACTGCCGCGGCTGCCAACTCTCACCACCTCCCCGGGGCCACCGTCGCTGTCGCCGTCCTTCACCATCTCCCCGGGGCCACCGATGCTGCTGCTGCTGACCCGTATCTCCACTCCAGCCCCCCACGTGCCTCCACCAGCGACTCTGCCGACCCTCGTCTCTCCACTGGCCACCAGCGGGCCAGAGGTGTCACCTCACCAGAGTTCCAGGCTCAGCACCAGGCCCACAACCTCCACGATGCAGACAGCATGTGGTCTGACT
Source organism: Raja brachyura (assembly GCA_963514005.1). The sequence goes on from OY740785.1 coordinate 61,841,107, forward strand.
CTGCTGGGTCCTACTGCTTCTCGCCCACCTCCTACAGGGAACCTTAGTAGTGATGGGTCTTTCCCTTTCCCTTCCTCCTCTTTTAACCAGGCTAGCCCGACCACACACCCACTAGTGAAAATTCACTGCTGTTTATTTTGGTTTTTTTAGAGCTCCGGCTGCACTGCATCCTTGATTACGCGTGGTACAAAAACTACCTGTACAAAAATGTGAAGTTTTGCTCCTGAGAAACCTTGCATTATAGAAAATCTCATTACAAAAACAATAGGGAAAAGGGGTTTGGGGCAAGAGTTTCAGAGTTGCAAGCGCAAAGTTAATTTTCTCACAGGACTTTCAAAAATAAACGTCTTTTTAATAGCTATGTTTATTTTTGTTGCTACTGTAAGCTATTGTTTTAATAGACCCCTTTATAATGGACCTCTGTTATAGCGGGCAAACCCCCAGCTTGTGCCACCTACTTGGCCGCTTAGAGGGCAGGCTTCCGAGGGGCCCTACCCCACTCGCAAGGTGCTCCAGCGAGCCCTTCACACTGTATGATCCAGTTGACGCAGCTATTGTCGTGGGTCACGTTGTAGCTCCTGGAGACAGCACTTTCTTCATGCCGCCATCACTAACGGCATGCTCGGTCACCGGGGCCTCCGTCCCCTCTCAGCAGCTGTCGCTTCTTCATTCGCTTAGTACGCTCTACCATCACCACCTCCTCGCGTAACTGTCCACCCGGTCCTTTCCCTTCCCCCTTCAGCTGCTGGAGTCACCGAGATATTCCACCTTGGTAGTGGCAGCAGGTGAAAAGGGAGGGAACCCTACGGTGACCGAACGCATCTTGTCGTTGGCATCAGCCTGAAGAAAGATCTGTCGCTAGGAGCTGCAATGTGAGCCTCAAAAACAGCCATGTGAATCGGTGAAGAAGGGCTCGCTGGTGTAGACCAATGGCATTGGTGCCTAGTTTTATGCTGAAATAACACAAGTGCTGGAGTAACTCAGCAGACTGAAGTAGTCTGAAGAAGGGTCCTGCCATCATGTTCTCCAGCGACCCACTGAGCTACTCTGTGTTCTTATGCATATTAACCGTAATCTTCAGTTCTCTGTTAAAACTACATACGATGATACAGTAATTATGATGGACAATCAGTTCCAGGCTCAGCACCAGGCTCACAACCTCCACGATGCAGACAGCATGTGCAGTCTGAAGAAGGGTCTCGACCCGAAACGTCGCATATCTCCTTCACTCCTTAGATGCTGCTGCACCCGCTGAGTTTCTCCAGCTTTTTGTGTAACCCTGTGGTCTGACTCTGCTGGGTCCTACTGCTTAACCCCCCCCCCCCCCCCCACTCTCCCTCCTGCAGGGAACCTTAGTAGTGATGGGTCTTCCCCTTCCCCCTCTTTTAATCAGGTTGTGGTTGACATCGTTTCTCTCCCCCCCCCCCCCCCCCCCCCCCCCGTATAGTCTGTTATAATGAGGGTTCATTGTTCAAGTTAAATACTGAACGAAGGGTGTATGTTACGTTGTTCACCAGCATCAATAGAAGTGATTTCTTGTCAACTTCAATGGCCACCTGCTGAGAAGCTGTGTTCTTCAGAAACAATGGTGTCAATGGAAGCAGTATTTTTTACCAATGCAGTTTGTTTTCCTACTTGTCAATTTGCAAATGACTTTTAAGTGGTACTCTTGTTCCTGGTTGTAAACTCATTATAACCAATTTGGCCTATGTTAATTCCCTGTTTTTATTAATTATTTATGAGCTGGTGTAATTTTCAATTAGCGTTATGGAAAATGCGTTACGGTAACTTCCCGGTGAATCTCGTCGGCACCCATTCCCACTTGATGACATACCTTGACTTGGTTTGTAGTGGATCGACATCCATTACAAACCAACTGACTCCCACAGCTACCTGGACTACTCTTCCTCCCACCCCGCTTCATGTAAGGGCTCCATTCCCTATTCCCAATTCCTCCGTCTACGCAGCATCTGCTCCCAGGATGAGGTGTTCCACACCAGGTCATCACAAATGTCCTAATTCTTCAGAGAACAGGGATTGCCCTCCCCCACTATAGATGAGGCTCGCACCAGGGTCTCCTCCATACCCCGCAACACTGCCCTCTCTCCCCATTCCCCCACTGACAACAAGGGCAGAGTCCCCCTGGTCCTCACCTTTCACCCCACCAGCCGGCACATACAACACATAGTCCTCCGCCAGTTTCGCCACCTCCAACATGACCCCTCCACTCGCCACATCTTCCCATCTCCCGCTCTGTCTGCCTTCCGCAAAGACCGCTCCCTCCGCAGCCCCCTTGTCAATTCTTCCCTTCCCTCCCGCTCCACCCCTTCCCCGGGCACTTTCCCTTGCAACCGCAAGAGATGCTACACTTGTCCCTTCACCTCCCCCCTCCACTCCTTTCAGGGACCCAAGCAGTCATTCCAAATCCGACAGAGGTTCACCTGTACCTCCTCCAACCTCTACTGCATCCGTTGCTCCAGATGCCAGCTGATCTATATCGGTGAGACCAAGCGGAGGCTTGGCGATCGTTTCGCCGAACACCTCCGCTCGGTCTGCAATGACCAACCCGACCTCCCGGTGGCTCAGCACTTGAACTCCCCCTCCCATTCCGTATCCGACCTCTCGGTCCTGGGCCTCCTCCACGGCCAGAGTGAGCAACACCGCAAGTTGGAGGAACAGCACCTCATATTCCGCTTGGGGAGTCTGCATCCTCTAGGCTTAAACATTGAATTTTCTCAATTCTGTTAACCCTTCCCACCTCTCCCTCAGCCCTCGGGCCCTGGCATTCCCTCTCTCTCTCTATCTCTTCCCCACCCATGTCACACTAGCTTCTCATTTTCACACTACAAACAGCTTACAATGGCCTGTTTCCTTTATCATCAATACTTTTTTGCATATCTTTCATTCATTGTTCTTTATCTCTCCACATCACGTCTATATCTCACGTTTCCCTGATCCCTAACCAGTCTGAACAAGGGTCTCGACCCGAAACATCGCCTATGTCCTTTGCTCCTTAGATGCTGCTGCACCCGCTGAGTTTCTCCAGCCTTTTGTGCACCCCCACTAGATGACAACCTTCCTATAGATAAGCGACCAGAACTGCACAGACTGTTCCACGTGAGGTCTTACCAACAATTTGTACAACTGTAACACAATGTTTTTGTGCTCGATACCCACTATACTGCCTGACATCCACATAGACAATGTCCATTTTCTTGTCGTCATCAATCATCTTTGACCTCTTCAAAATAAACTCAGATCTTCCCTCCAAAATCTTTCCCACCACTGGTGTCAGGATAACCGACCTGTAGCCCTCTGCTGCTCTTCTTAAATAACGATACAATGTTAGCCACCCTCCAGTCTTCTGAAACATCACCTCTGATTAAAGATGAAACAAATATCTCTTGAGGTGTTTTTGTGTATTGGTCATGCAACTGAAAGTTCAAACTGACTGATTGCTCAGCAGTGGTGTATACTCTCCACTTGACTCTCTGTGGCAGCTTGCTCACCCAGACTGGAGTGTTATACATAGCCTGGTTCAGAGGCCAAAGTTTTTGTTTGGGTCCCCTCTTAAATCTGCACGCATGCCGATGCTATCAAATAGGTGATTTAACTAGACTTTGATTAGAAATTATACGGCTTGCCAATCTCCCAATGATAAGCACTTGATTGTTGGAAGGGGCCACCTCCAGTTTAAATTCCAATTTGGAATATTTTGGAGGACCAAGAAACCGAGAACCAAGAAGACTAAAGGTTCTGTCTAATGTCCAAAGGAAAATTGAGTGTGAGACTTGGTCTTGTCACTTGTACTCTGCCACCTAAAGGTCATCATCTGAGTGTCTTTTGAATGTAGGGGCGGAAAACCCGGGGGGGCCAGAGGGGACACGCCCCCCCCCCCCCAAGTTTTTGTCATCCGGATTTTAAAATCTCTGCTTTCCGCGAGACAGTGGAGGTGGGACTGCTGATCAAGGGCGCCGATTGAACGAGAGAGATGTCGGTCAGCAGGTAATGGGGGCGGGACATGATGATTCAGCGCGATGATTGGAGGAGGGAGGAGTGAGGGGGTGGGACTGAGGATAGAGTGCAATGATTGGAGGAGGGAGACGTGGCACAGACCTGCGCCTCATCCACAGCCAGGATTGATCCCAGCTGGTTCTCAGCCGTCCCCATCCGGGTGCCCCCCCCCCCCGGGGTGGCCAGAGACATCGGCAGTCAGACGGGCGCGGCGCCCCCAGGCCCACAGCCAGCGCTAAACCCAGCTCCCTATGCCTGTCCCGGAGAAGCAGCGCTGGTATCCCGTCAGTCCAGTCAGGGCTGTAGTTAACCTGGCAAGACAGGCAGAGTTGAGCTGCATTTAGCGCTGGATTGAGCCTCCGAAGCCTCGCGCATGTGCGGGTGAGTGTGTGCATGCGCGCGCGGCCACCAAAAAATTGTGTCCCCCGTCCCCTCCGTGTTTTGATAGCGAGTTCCGTTCTTGTTTGAATGAGATGGTTGTCTCATCAATTACAAATATTAGAAACAAAGATGGTTGTCTCATCAATTACAAATATTAGTAACAAAGATGGCACCTGCCAGTGGCGACTTTTTGCTAACAGCCAAACAGAAGAAGAAGATTACTTGCAGCAACAAGCAACTTACCTGGATAGGAAAAACCGGCAGAAATCGGCACCATGACGGACAAGCTGCTAGTGTACCTGAAAGCACTAGCGATTTTGCCTCCGACTGCAAGCGTTCCCTGGACCGCTGGAGCGAACCAGACCCAACTGGAATCAAAGGGACTTTACCTTTACTATATGTTTCTACCTGGAAACACCTCCGGAGCCGACGAGCAGGATTTCCCGGGAGCAACAGAGCTGGAGCTGCCGTCTGGGAGGGGATCCCCAATCGGAACTGAGCTGGAGCTGCCGTCTGCAAGGGAATCCCCGTTCCAGCGCAGGTTCGCAGAAAGAGCAGGTACAGTACCTGGAAACAAAGGGGAAGCCTCCATTGTGTCCGGAAACGTGGCCGACGGGCAGGACTTCAGGTCAGATTCAGCGCAGACACAGCGCAGGGGACTTTGGCCCCCTCTCCCTACTATCCTACTGGCCAACATACAGTCCCTTGAAAATAAAGTGGAGGACTTAAGGGCAAGACTGCTTTATCAAAGGGAGTTGAGGGAATGTTCTGTTTCACAGAGACATGGCTCATCCCAAGCTCCCCAGACTCAGCGGTCCAGCCTGAAGGGTTCTCCATCCACCATATGGTCCGGCATCTGGGAAAGGGAGAGGGGCGTCTGCCTCATGGTCAACTCTGCGTGGTGCTCAGACATGGCAGTCCTGTCCAACTCCTGCTCTCCACACCTCGAACATCTGGTGATGAAGTGCCGTCCCTTTTACCTTCCCTGGGAATTCACCTCCATCATCCTGACCGCGGTCAACATCCCACCCCAGGCAGACGTCCGTCTGGCACTGGAGGACCTGCACGCCGTGGTCAACAAACACCAGACGTCTTACCCCGAGGCATTTACCACCATTACTGGGGACTTCAATAAAGCAAACCTTAAGAAATCGCTCCCAAACCTCCACCAACATGTCTCCTGCTGCACCAGAGGACCAAACACCCTCGACCACTGCTACACCACCATCAAGAATGCCTATCACTCCATTCCTCGCCCTCACTTCGGTAAATCCGACCATACCGCGGTGCTGCTTCTTCCTGCCTACAGGCAGCAATTAAAGAGCGCACCCCCAGAGGTGAGGGCAGTACAGAGCTGGGGGGGGGGGGCGGGGCGGCAGAGGAACAACTACAGGACTGTTTGGAGTCTGTAGACTGGGCAATGTTCAAGGACTCGGCAATGGACCTGAAAGAAAACGCCAGAGTCATTACAGACTTCATAAAGAAATGTGTGGAGGACTGCATCGCGACAAAAACCTTCCGAGTGTTTCCCAATCAGAAGCCTTGGATGAACTTTGAGATCCGCACTCTCCTGAAGATCAGACACCGGGCATTCAGTGGTCTACAAGAAGTCCAGATACGACCTTGGTAGGGCCATCAAAAAGCCCAAAAGGGACTTCTGCTCCAAGCTGGAGGATGAGACAGATGTTCGGCAACTGTGGCGGGGCCTGAATGCAATCACCTCCTACAAGGCAAAATCAGGATGCAGCTCGAATGTCGGCATAGCATCACTCCCTGACGAGCTCAATGCATTTTACGCACGCTTTGATAGGGAGAACACTGATGTGCCTTCTCGAGCCCCCATTCGCTGTGAAGGTATTTCAGTCACAGTCACAGAGGCCGGCGTCAGAAAATCCTTCAGAGGGGTGAACCGTTGAAAAGCACCTGGACCTGATGGTATACCTGGTCGTGTTCTAAAAACCTGTGCGGACCAATTGGCTGGAGTTTGTACGGACATTTTCAACCTTTCACTTCTGAGGTGGAAATGTGTCAGACTCGATAACAATCAGCACGGGAGCACCTCAAGACTGCGTGCTCAGCCTCCTGCTGTACTCATTCTATACTCATGACTGCGTAACCAGTCATAGTGCAAACTTCATCATCAAGTTCACTGACGACACCATTGTTGTGGGACGTATCACTGATGGGGATGAGTTAGAGTGTAGAAGTGAGATCAACTGACTGACCAAATTGTTCCAGCACAATAACCTGGCCCTCAACACCAGCAAAACCAAGGAACTGATTGTGGACTTTGGAAGGAGTAGGATGGGGACCCACAGTCCCATTTATATCAATGGGTCGATGGTGGAAAGGGTCAAGAGCTTCAAATTCCTGGGCGTGCACATCTGTGAAGGTCTCTCCTGGTCTGAGAACACTGATACTATTATCAAGAAAGCTCATCAGCGCCTCTACTTCCTGAGAAGATTATGGAGAGTCGGTCTGTCAAGGAGGACTCTCTCTAACTTCTACAGGTGCACAGTAGAGAGCTTGCTGACCGGTTGCATCGTGGCTTGGTTCGGCAACTTGAGTGCCCGGGAGCGAAAAAGACTATAAAAAGTAGTAAGCACTGCCCAGTCCATCATCGGCTCTGACCTCCCTACCATCGAGGGGATTTATCGCAGTCGCTGCCTCAAAAAGGCTGGCAGCATCATCAAGGACCCACATCATCCTGGCCACACACTCATCTCCCCGCTACCTTCAGGTAGAAGGTACAGGAGCCTGAAGACTGCAACGTCCAGGTTCAGGAATAGCTACTTCCCCACAGCCATCAGGCTATTGAACTCAACTCAAACAAAACTCTGAACATTAATAGCCCATTATCTGTTTATTTGCACTTTATCTGTTTTATTTATTCATGTGTGTATATATTTATACAATGGTATATGGACACACTGATCTGTTCTGTATTCATGCCTTCTATATTCTGTTGTGCTGAAGTAAAGCAAGAATTTAATTGTCCTATCTGGGACACATGACAATATACTCTCTTGAATCTTGAAACCACAGGGACAGAGTCGGAATTGGAAAAATATATCAAGAAGCAAGAAATGTTGACCTCCACTTCACAGTCCACAATGCAATGTTTGCTCCATTTGATTAAGGAATCTAACTGATTCTGAGAACCACAAATAGTTCTTGATCATCAACATGTGTGAATTAGGAGTATGCTATCTTTAGGCCAGGCTATCTGGTATAAAAGCCTTGAAAGGTATGATGCATGCCAAGGTATGGCAGGCTTGTGCGTGCAGGAGGATTTTAAATATAGGATTGCAAGTGTCACTGTATGATCATGCAAATTGTAAGGGCTGATAAAATTCAGATGTTTGATGCATATTTAGTCTGAGTTAAAATAATGAATCTGTACTTCTATATGGCAGCATGGAGGAATTAAATCAACAAAAATTCAACCTTTGTGCAGCTAATAAATTACTGGAAAATGATAAATTTATATTGCTTCTAGTTATCTGCTTGTGATACATTCGATTGTGAACGAATTGCTATAAAACCGATAAGTTAGTTATTTTCTATAATGTGACTCGGACTTTCTGTTATTTGCATCTTTGAGTGCTGTTATTATCCGCTGGGACAAAGGTGTCAGCTGTTTTCAGACATGCAGTAAGCTGTGTTCTATCAAAGCCACAGCTGTTTTCTATTTTGCAGATTTCTCTGTGAATGTAGAACCTGTAAAATCACACACAGGCCCAGTGGATATTTTATTACTGCAAGCGACTTGGAGCCATATATTTCTGTTGGGTTTGTTTGTGCTCTTCCCCTAGGATTATTATACCTTTTTAACAGCTTAACTAAAAGGAAGTGCAGAATAGTTGGGATTGATTGAAATCTTGTGATATATGAAGAATTCTTTGCCCTGGGTTCAATTAAATTACAAAGACTAGCAGGATTTGATTTGTTAAACTCTTCAAGTTGATCTCCTCATTTGAAAGTGTAGGTTTACATCAGAGATTCTGCTCAGCCAATAGGCATTGGCTATGTAGAACGCAAAGTGTTGGATTAACTTATGCAGCATCTCTGGAGGACCGTGTAGGTGATGTTTGGGGTTGGGGACCCTTCTTTAGACTGATTGTATCGGGGGGGGGGGGGGGGGGGGGGAAGAAAAAGCTGGATCAGCACATATGTAAGATTCCAGCATCTGCTGTTCCTAATGTAGGCATTATTTATGTACCAGTGTTCAAACTCGTGGAACTGAAAACTGTTAATGGTCCAGATAAACATACCATTCTAATTTGGAAGGCTAACAGTTTCAACGCTCGTCTTCTAATTTTTTTTCTTTTGTAAATCTTCCTTGGTCAAGTGTTGTAAAGATGGCAGCTTGGGCAGTCATCTGGAAGGAAGAATGCTCCTCCTTCACGATGTGGGAAGTCAGTTATTCTTCCAGTGTCCCTGAGGATTACATCTGTAGGAGGTATGTCCAGCAGCACCTTCTTGCAGACTCCGTATGGAACTGGAGCTGCAGCCAGACTAGCTTGGGACCATCCAGGGGACCGAGGATGACATTGATGAGGCTTCAGTGAAGTGGTCCTGCCCAGGATATGGACAGATCATAGATAGGTGACCACTAGGAAGGGATATAGGCATAGAGTGCTTGGTCCCCTCTGCCGATTCCCCTCAACAACAGGAATGGCCTTCTGGATATTGGGGGGGGAGGGGGGGGGGCATGACTGAGGAGGGGAGAGCAGTAGATTTGTGGCATAAGGCCTGGTTCTGAGGCACAGCAGGGAAGGGTGAAGTCAGGCAGAAAGATAGTGATAGGGGACTCATTAGTTAGGGGACGGGCAAGAGATTCTGTGGTGGGAATCGAGATGACAGAATGGTGTGTTACCTCCATACAATGTCTCAGAGTGGCTGCAGAGCATCCTCGAGGGGGAATCGGAAGTCATTGTGCATGTTGACACATACGACATGGATAATAAAAGATTATGATACATCATTAGACATGAGAATGATGCCTGATGACTGGAGCACAACTAAAGTTGAGCCATTCTTTAAAGAAGAGCTGCAAGGATATGCCTGGCAACTATAGACCAGTGGACCTAACGTGTGTGGTAGGTAAGTGACTGGAGAGGTTTCTGAGAGATAAGCTGTGTGTGTGTATATGTACATATTTGGGTAAACAGCGATAGTCAACATGATTTTGTACATGGGAGATCATGTCATATAATTTTGAGGTTTTTTTAAGCAGTAACCAAGAAGGTTGACAAAGGTCAAGTCATAGACGTTGTCAAGATGGACTTCAGCAAGGCCATTCATAAGGGTGTGCATGGTAGGCTGCTATGGAAGGTTAGATCGCATGGCATCCAGGAAGAGCTATTTGGATACAGAATTAGCTTCATGGAAGGAAGCTAGCAGGTAGAAGGTTGTTTTTCAGACTGCAAGCCTGTGACTAGTGGTTTGCCTCTGGGATCTGTGCTGGGCTTATTGCTGTTTATAGTTTATATCTGAACTGCCATCTATCTCTGCCTTTTTACTGACTGGATAGCACACAACATACGTTTTTCACTGTTACGCTACATGTGACAAACTAAACTGAAACTATCTACAATGAGAGTGCATGGCATGATTCTAGTAAGTTTGCAGATGACACCAAAGTAGGTGGTATTGTAGACAATAAATATGGTTGTCCAAAGTTATAGCGGGATCTTGATCAGCTGAGCAAGTGGGCTGAAGAATGGTCAATGATGTTTAATGCAGATAAGTGTGAGGTGTTGCATTCTTGGTCAGTCAAATCAGGGCAGGACCCTTACAGTAAATGGTAGGGCCCTGGGGAGTATTGCAGAACTGTGGGAACTTGGAATGCCTATCTCCTCATAGTAGATTGTACGCAGTTGCCTGAAAGTAGTGCCATAGGTAGATAGGGTGGTAAAGAAGGCATTGGTACATTTATAGTTTAAGAAAGAACTGCAGATGCTGCAAAAATCGAAGGTAGACAAAAAATGCTGGAGAAACTCAGCGGGTGAGGCAGCATCTATGGAAAGAAGGAATAGGTGACGTTTTGGGTCGAGACCCTTCTTCAGACTGAATCAGGGGCCACAGTTTAAGAATAAGGGGTAGGCCATTTAGAACGGAGATGAGGAAAAAACATTGGCTTTTTTCTGTCAGAATTGAACACCAGAGGACATAGGTTCAAGGTGACGGGGAAACGATTTATTATAAATCTGAGGGATTACCACACAGGGTGGTGAGTGTATGGAACAAGTGTATGGAAGCTACCAGAGGAGGTAGTTGAGGCTGGGACTATCCCATTGTTTAAGAAACAGTTAGACAGGTACATGGATAGGACAGGTTTGGAGGGATATGGACCAAGTGCAGGCAAGTGAGTCTAGTGTAGCTGGGATATTGTTGGCCGATGTGGGTGAGTTGCGCCAAAGGGCCTGTTTCCACTGTATCACTCTATGACTCCGAGTATAGAAGTTGTGACGTTATGTTACAGTTATACAAAACATTAGTGAGGTTGCATTTGGAGTATTGTGTTCAGTTTGGTGAACATCTTATTGTAAGGATATCATTAAGCTGAAGACTGCAGAGAAGATTTACGAGGGTGTAGCCAGGATTCCAGAGGGAGAGAGAAATGATATATGGGAGTGGGGTTACTTGAAATTGGGGAAGTCGCTCTCATGCAATTGGGTTGTAAGCTACCCAAACAGAATGGGTAGCTTTCTCCAGTTTGCATGTGGTCTCACTGTGGCAGTGGAGGAGGCCCAGGACAGAGGGGTCAATATACTAATGGGAGTTAAAATGGTTTAGCAGCCAGGGAATCCATCAGCCTGGCAGGCAGTGCTAGTTTTCGGCGAAACAGTCGACACTTGGTGTTGCTGATTTAGAAAAGGCAACATCGAGGGCACCAAATGCTATAGAAGAGGTTGGAGCTGGTGCAAGAAAACCTTTATTTCACCTGGATTGGTTGTTAGAGTCCCTGAATGAAGGTGGCGGGTGTTGTTGACACAGATGATGCATCCCCTGCATTTGCAAAGGAAGGTGCCTGGGGAGGAAGAGGGTTGGGTGGGGAGGAGTGATCAAACTAAATAGTTACAAAGTCATATAAACCAATAAATCCTACCAGAAACATTGTCTGTCAATTTCTCACACAGATGCTGCTAAGTTCTGACAAGTTCTTCCAGCAATTTTTTTTTGCTCAAGATTTCAGCATCTACAGCCTCTTGTTTCTGTGTCATTTACAGCTCCGGGGCAAATTAAGCCAGATGGGACAAATACCCAGATGTAGTGGCAGAAAATGCTGGAGATATTCAGCAGATTAATTTGCAGCAGGTCAGAGACCAGCAGTGGGAAGGACCGCTTTAAGCATTTGAGGTCAATGGCTTTTTAATCAGACCTGGAAAAGTTACATTTCTGAGAAAAGGTCGTTGACCTGATATGTGAATTCTGTTACACCTTCCACATATTTTATTTTAATAGCATTGGAAATCATTACCTTTTGATATTACTGGTAGCAATGGCAGGGAGAATTTTAGGCTAGTTAAAAATTAATGGGGACAATTAAAGGGTGGGACATTTTATTTGGACATTGGTTTCTGAAACGTGCAAATGATGCTTTGACTGATTAGAAACCTTTGCCCAGGCAGAAGGGAGATGATGTGTGGGGAGTCCAACTACTGCTTTCTTGTGTACTGAAAAATGAAAAAAAAAAATTGTTTTGTTCTTTTCTTTCTGTCCCAATCCACAGAACTGATCCTCATGTCAGTATGTGCAAAAGGGTCTTTGCTGGTTTTGGACTCCAGCTGATTCCTACTGTCACTGATTCTCTACCCTCGCTTTGCAGGGTAGCTGAAGTGTCTGATTGTCCCACTATTTGATCACTTATTTGCTGCAATGCCAATTGAGTAGATCAGAAGTTATGGCATTGTTTACAGATGTGCTTAGTGTTTAGCCCATCAGCTGCAAAGGTATGAATGATTCCAGTGTGTCTTCAGTAGTGAAAGTCTATCAAGATTTCTATGGTATCAGGTTATATAACGGAGGTTTTGGCTTTAGTTAGTTGGATTTTCCACCTGCTATGGTCAATTAAACACATTTGATGTGCAGTCATTGTCGTGATGTTGAAAATGTAGCAGACCATTTCCATTCGGGCAGTATTATTAATCAGCGTGAAAATGATCTGACTATATGTTAATTTGAGGATAGCCTCATCCCAACTTGTCAAGTCACCTATCCATGTCCCCCAGAAATCCTGCCTGAACCGCTACGTTATTTCAGCATTTTTTTGTAATGTTTCAGTTAAATTAGTTTGGGGATTAGAAGAGGAGAGCAGAAAAGTCTCATCTGTTCACTTCAAGTGGTATTATGAAGTCACCTACCTAAAAGAGAGCATTTATACTGATCAATTTATATTGCCTCTTCAAAATATTCTAATACTCAAAAACACTAGTAACTACAGACATTACAGTACCAAGACAAATGAGGGGAAAATGGCTTTGAAATAAGTCCCCTTAATTTTGGATTCTGTGAATTTTCTTGTACTTGCCATGATCAAGAAAATAAGTTTAATTTTCATGTAATAGAGTTCATGCATGCCTAAATATTGGTAATAATAAAGTTGAGAACAAATGTTGAAAAATCTTTGTGTTGCAAGTAGTATAAACCAATGCTTCTCTTTTCTCCTCCAGGCTGGCATTGATGGAGAGAGTATCGGTAATTGCCCCTTTTCCCAGCGCCTCTTCATGATTCTCTGGCTGAAAGGTGTTGTGTTCAACGTCACAACAGTGGACGTGAAGAGGTAACGGACTAGAGTAAGCAGATGTTAACCATCGTGTAAAACACAATGTCTGAAAAGAAGGTTCCGATTCAAAACACAGGCTGTCCATTTAGAAACATAGAAAATAGGTGGAGTAGGAGTAGGCCATTCGGTCCTTCAAGCCTGCACCGCCATTCAATATGATCATGGCTGATCATCCAACTCAGTATCATGTACCTGCATTCTCTCCATACCCCCGATCCCCTTAGCCACAAGGGCCACATCTAACTCCCTCTTAAATATAGCCAATGAACTGGCCTCAACTACCTTCTGTGGCAGAGAATTCCAGAGATTCACCACACTCTGTGTTAAAAATGTTTTTCTTATCTCAGTCCTAAAAGACTTCCCCCTTATCCTTAAACTGTGACCCCTTGTTCTGGACTTCCCCAACATCGGGAACAATCTTCCTGCATCTAGCCTGTCGAACCCCTTAAGAATTTTGTAAGTTTCTATAAGATCTCCCCTCAATCTTCTAAATTCTAACGCGTACAAGCCGAGTCTATCCAGTCTTTCTTCATATGAAAGTCCTGCCACCCCAGGAATCAGTCTGGTGAACCTTCTCTGTACTCCCTCTATGGTAAGAATGTCTTTCCTCAGATTAGGAGACCAATACCCCAGTTGTGGTCTCACCAAGACCCTGTGCAACTGCAGTAGAACCTCCCTGCTCCTATACTCAAATCCTTTTGCTATGAATGCCAACATACCATTCGCTTTCTTCACTGCCTGCTGCACCTGCATGCCTACTTTTCGGCCCGAAACATCACCTATCTCCTTCGCTCCATAGATGCTGCTGCACCCGCTGAGTTTCTCCAGCATTTTGTGTACCCTGCCTACTTTCAATGACTGGTGTACCATAACCTCACATTTATCCACATTATACTCCATCTGCCATGCATTTGCCCTCTCACTCAACCTATCCAAGTCACCTTGCAGCCCCCTAGCATCGTCATCCCAGCTAACACTGCCCCCCAGCTTTGTGTCATCCGCAAACTTGGAGATGTTGCATTCAATTCCCTCGTTCAAATCATTAATATATATACAATACAATACCATTTATTGTCATTTGAACCTCATTTGAGGTTCAAACGAAATTTCGTTTCTGCAGTCATACATACAAGAAGAAAAGAACCAAGACACAACACTTTTACACAAACATCCATCACAGTGAATATCCTCCTCACTGTGATGGAAGGCAAAGTCTTATCTCTCCCCTGCACTCCCCATTCTTCTCCCGGTCAGATTCAAAGCCCCTGGCGGGTGATAGTATATGTCCCGCGGCCACTCATGCCGCGCCGGGCGATGCAAGGCCCCGCTCCGGGTCTTGGTGTTGGAGCCCCCGGCGGGCCCTAGCAAATCCCGTGGCCATCAAAGCCGCGCCGGGTGATGTAAGGCCCCGCTCCAGGTCGTCTTCAACCCCGCAACTCGGGCGGGAGAAGTTGCCACCGCGGGAGCTCCAAAAAGCGGTCTCCCACCAGAGACCCACGAGCTCCCGGTATTACCGTCCACCGGCCTGCAGCTGGAGCCTCTGAATCTCCGGGGTCGGGCAGCAGCAGCACGCCACCACAGCTCCTCCCGCTCCGAACTCGGCCAGCTCCAAGATGGATTGTAAATAGCTGGGGTCCCAGCACCAAGCCTTGCGGTACCCCACTAGTCACTGCCTGCCATTCTGAAAATAACCCGTTTACTCCTACTCTTTGCTTCCTGCCTGCCAGCCAGTACTCTATGCACATCAATACTGAACCCCCAATACCGTGTGCTTTACGTTTGCATACTAATCTCTTATGTGGGATCTTGTCGAAAGCCTTCTGAAAGTCCAGATATAACACATCCACTGGTTCTCCCTTATCCACTCTACTTGTTACATCCTTGAAAAATTCTATAAGTTCGTCAGACATGATTTACCTTTCATAAATCCATGCTGACTTTGTCCAATGATTTCACCACTTTCCTAATGTGCTGATATTCCATCTTTAATAAGTGACTCTAGCAGTTTCCCCACTACCGATGTTAGACTAACTGGTCTGTAATTCCTCGTTTTCTCACTCCCTTTTTAAAAAGTGGGGTTACATTAGCTACCCTCCAATCCTCAGGAACTACTCCAGAATCTAAAGAGTTTTGGAAAATTATCACTAGTGCATCCACTATTTCTGGGGCTACTTCCTTAAGTACTCTGGGATGCAGCCTATCTGGCCCTGGGGATTTATCGGCTTTTAATCCATTCAATTTACCTAACACCACCAGTTTTCTTTTATAATCTATTTTCCCTTTCCTAATTAATCCCTTTGTCCTCCTCTGCTGGACTCTGAATTTCTCCCAGTCCTCTGGTAGGCTGCTTTTTCTGGCTAATTTGTATGCTTCATCTTTTGTTTTGATACTATCCATGATTTCCCTTGTTATCCACAGATGTACTACCTTCCCTGATTTATTCTTTTGCCAAACTGGGATGAACAATATTTGTCGTTCATCCATGCAGCCTTTAAATGCCTTCCATTGCCTAACCACCGTCAACCCTTTAAGAATCAATTGCCAGTCTATGAGGAAAACATTCTTTACACAGAGAGTGGTGAGTCTCTGGAATTCTCTGCCACAGAAGGTAGTTGAGGCCAGTTCATTGGCTATATTTAAGAGGGCGTTAGATGTGGCACTTGTGGCTAAAGGGATCAGGGGGTATGGAGAAAAGGCAGGTACGGGATACTGAGTTGGATGATCAGCCATGATCACATTGAATGGCGGTGCAGGCTCGAAGGGCCGAATGGCCTACTCCTGCACCTATTTTTCTATGTTTCTATCTTGGCCAATTCACGTCTCATACCCTAAAAGTTATCTTTCTTTAAGTTCAGAACCCTTGTTTCTGAATTAATTATGTCACTCTCCATCCTAATGAAGAACTCAATTATATTATGGTCACTCTTGCCCAAGGGGCCACTCACAACAAGACTGTTAACTAACCCCCTCTCATTACTCAATACCCAGTCTAGAATAGCCTGCTCTCTCATTGGTTCCTCTACATGTTGGTTTAGAAAACTATCCCGCATACATTCCATGAAATCCTCTTCCTCAGCACCCCTGCCAATTTGATTCACCCAATCTATATGTAGATTGAAGTCACCCATTCTAACTGTTTTACTTTTGTTGCACGCATTTCTAATTTCCTGTTTGATGCCATCCCCAACACTGCTACTGTTAGGTGGCCTGTACACAACTCCCACTAGCGTTTTCTGCCCCTTAGTGTTTCTCAGCTCTACCCATATCGATTCCACATCCTCCAAGCTGATGTCCTTCCTTTCTATTGCGTTAATCTCCTCTCTAACCAGCAAGGCTACTCCACCTCCTTTTCCTTTCTGTCTATCCCTCCTGAATATTGAATATCCCTGGATGTTCAGCTCCCAGCCTTGGTCACCCTGGAGCCATGTCTCCGTGATCCCAACTATATCATATTCATTAATAACTATCTGCACATTCAACTCATCCACCTTATTATGAATGCTCCTTGCATTGAGACATAAAGCCTCCAGGCTTGTTTTTACAACACTCTTACCCTTTATACAATTATGTTGAAAAGTGGCCCTTTTTGATTTTTGCCCTGGATTTGTCTGCCTGCCACTTTTACTTTTTACCTTGCTACCTATTGCTTCTACCCTCATTTTACAACCCTCTGTCTCTCTGCTCACGCATTTAAGAAACCCACCACCTCTTATTCTCTGTTATTTTTCTTCTTTCTCCCATACATGTTGGGCCTGAGTGCTTCCATTCTCTGCCTCCTGCCTCACACACCGTCTACTAGCTTTCTCTATTTGAGTCCCTCCCCCAACCGTTCTAGTTTAAAGTCTTCCCAGTAGCCTTTGCAAATCTCCCCGCCAGGATGTTGGTCCCCCTCTGGTTCAAGTGCAACCCGTCCTTTTTGTACAGGTCACATTCCCCAAATGAGGTCCCAATGATCCAGAAACTTGAATCCCTGTCCTCTGCACCAGTCCTTCAGCCACGCATTTATCCTCCAATCCTACTCTCACTGTCGTGTGGCACAGGCTGTAATTCTGAGAATGTTACCTTTGCGGTCCATCTCCTTAACTCTCCTCCTAACTCCCTAAATTCTCCTTTCAGGAGCTCTTCTCTTTTTCTACCTATGTCATTGGTACCTATATGTACCACGACCTCAGGCTCCTCTCCCTCCCCTTTCAGGATATCTTAGACATATTCAGACACATTCCAGACCCTGGCACCAGGGAGGCAAACTACCATCTGGGTCTCCTGACTGCATTCACAGAATCGCCTATCTGACCCCCTAACTATAGAGTCCCCTATTACTAATGCCCTCCTCTTCTTTTCCCTACCCTTCTGAGCAACAGGGCCGGTCTCTGTGCCAGAGGCCCGGCTGCTGTTGTTACCCCTAGGTAGGCTGTCTCCCCCGACAGTACTCAAACACGAGTACTTATTGCCAAGATGGACAGCAATTTCCATTCATAGGTGCTGCCTAACCTGCTAACCTAACCGCCAACATTTTTATTTTTGCTCAAGATTGCAGCGTCTGCAATTCCTTGTGTTTCCATGATGTAAAATATGTAGTTTCAAAAAGAAATATAACAAATGGAAATGTTTTAAAATGGAAAATGCAGTCACTGGCTCAGGCAGCATCTGTGCAGAGTTTAAAATTTAGGGTCGATGACCTCTCATCAGAAACTCTTGCCACACTGGAATGTCTCATTGGGCTAATTTAGTGATCGCTTGCTATTAGTTACAACTGACGTTCTCTTTTAATCTCTCCCTGTTATTGTCATTATATTTGTATGCCTCCTCGATGTTCACCATTTCTATTGTTGGTAGCTTCCTGAGTCTTGGAATTCTTAACATTTTTGTTCAAATTTGTCCTAGTAACTGCAGCTTTTAAACCAAACACTTGATTATGGGTAAACAAAAGGCTGGAGAAACTCAGCGGGTGCAGCAACATCTGAGGAGCGAAGGAGATAGGCGATGTTTCGGGTCGAGACCCTTCTTCAGTCTGAAACGTCGCCTATCTCCTTCACTCCTTAGATGCTGCTGCACCCGCTGAGTTTCTCCAGCCTTTTGTGTACCCTCGATTCTCCAGCATCTGCAGTTCCTTCTTTTACACTTGATTATGGGTCTTAATCTTTTTCCATTTGAGTTTACACACACATCTGTTCTGATGCTAATTTCTTTGCACAGCTTTGCTGGCATATGCTTTGTCTTCAGCAAGAACCAGTAATCCTGCTTAATTATTTTCTGATTCATGTGTAATCAAATATTGGGGGAAGAAAAACTAACCTCCACTGTTTGGAAGCATGTCAGTTCTTGTTGCTTTGTTTAATATTTTAATCTTTTTTTATTTGTCATCGGTTACTAATTGTTTGATATCTTATCTGAATTAATTGCCCAGAGCAGGGTGTAGAATGGGAGCAATTCGACTGATTCCTCAATTTTGTAATGGTTTGAATTATCTTGGAATACTTTTCTCTGGCACCATGCACACCATTTCTTGGGTTCAAATATAATTCCTCCAGTATATCCATTCATGTATACATCACCTACATAAGAGGTTTACAACATGACTTGAAAAGAGCAAATGGCATTTATCTTTGTTGATATTCATTTTTGATATTTCTTTCTTGATATTCATCAAGATTGCGCCCAGTATAAACATCACTTTTCAATAACACTTGGATTAACTGAATCCATGTTTTGTCCAAGTTGGTCAGAGATTTTTGTCAAATCATTAATCAAAAGAAAAAACTCATCTATCTTGTGAAAACATTTGTGACTTTACCGTGAGGTTTTATTGGATTTAATTTTGTGAAATTTAGCATTGCGGTTAAAATCAGTTCCACCTTTTGAAACCCTCATACAAAAGAAAATAATAGCCAACCCCAATGCCATGTCTGGGTTGACACCACACAGCAGGTCTCGTGTCAGTTTAATAGATAACACCAGTTCTCCAGTCTGTGGCTGTCAGGAATGCTGCAGAGAAGTGAGGGATTCCACCTGAATGATAAATTAACTCTGATTGCATTGCATTTTATTGGACAGTCATGGCATGGCAGTAATCAGCCATATGGAGAACCCTCCAGTAAGCTATTCTGAGTTGAAAATCCATGACGTAAATGAAAAAGAAAATATAGAATATCATGGGGCTATTATTCTGCTGTTCAAAGTTCTTTAGATGTTTGTAATTAATAGTAATAGCTTAAATTAATATTTGTGTCAAGTTTAAGCATCCCTCGTATTTAGCTGCAGCATTGATAAACTACTATAAGATTTTGACTAACTTCCAAGTATGTTAATGTGGGCTTAAAGCCTAGTTCATTTCAGCAAATGTGGAAACAATTGAGAGATCTGAGATCTGAGAAATTGAGATCTGTGATTCTTGCTTTATTAGTGATTTAGCTGATATTCTTTGTCCTAAAGTTGCATCATTGATTATCTATTTCTAGGAAACCGGCTGATCTACATAACCTAGCCCCTGGTACTCACCCTCCATTCCTGACCTTTAATGGAGAAGTTAAGACCGATGTCAATAAAATTGAAGAATTCTTGGAGGAGACCTTGTGTCCACCGAAGTAAGTTGTATTGTTAAATTCCTTATTGGCTTTATGCGGGTGCTTAATTATGTTCCAGTATTATCCTCTGAAATAATGAACAGCTGTGGCTGGTGCAACTTAAATGTCCCGAACAGATCATTTTTATTCAATGTTAATAACTTCTGGCTGTTGTTGACAAAATAGATGTTGATGGTGGTGGGGAGGTGGAGGGTAGAAGGGGAGGTAGTGGCAGAGTTTTGGAGAAGGAAAGGAGTAAGGGTATTACAATCTTGTTGCTGATCACACATGAGCGAGATAACTTTTCAGCTCCATAGCTAAGTTTGACAAGAGCAGTATTCTAGTTCAGTGCAAATCTCCAATGATGCTAGACCAAGCCCCACTCGAGCCTATACAACAAATCTTGATCATGACGTTAAAACATCTTTTCAGCTTTAGATGTAATTTTTACAAAATTAGATCTAATATGCAGGAGAGGGGGAAAAGACCCAAAGGAAATGAACAGGTGGATTTTTTTCTGAGCATTTGCCTGCAGTAAAAAATGTCAATCGTTGATGTGTTATTTGCTGACATAAGTATTAGTTACATGCTGGATTATTGGTGAGAACTGGTGAAATATACCCTACAATTTAATATATCAAAGTTATTTCTTATTCCCCTCCTTTGTGCACTTGTCCTAATTTGAAAGACAGCCACCATTAATTAATGTATGTTTATGCGTCTGTGAATAATGTAACTGGAGATTTTGTCACTGGGACTTCAACAGATTGCCATGTTGTCACTACTAAATCTATGAAGAGAAAGGGAACATGGCTTTAAAGATAGGAATATACCACCTGGAGCAGATGCTGCATTCTACATAATGTTGTGTGTTAGTGGAAAAATTGAGAACATAATTATAAAGAGACAATTCTCATTTGTTGCTCTGGCCTAAATGTATTTCCATGAAATTAAAATGCAATTCCTGTTTCAAAGGTATTAAAGTACAACTCGAATAAACATGTTAAACCATCTGTAATTATTATAATTGAGAATTTCCAAGTGATATTTGTGGAAAGTCGACAAAATATTCAGGAGAAATGTTATCTCATCTTTTGAAAGATAACGTTACCCAGCACTTTTGGTGATGTTTTATTTGAAATCTATGGAACAAGTAGGATAGAAAAATTGGCTTCTTTAACCCAGGGTTAAAGAAGCCAATTTTTTAACAATTTTTTAACCAAGAACCCAGAACCCAGGGTTCTTTATGATTCTGGTCCTGTACATCTAATTTGTTAGTCTTTGCCTAGTATAGAGTAGATAAGAAATAATGGTGCAGCACTAACACCGTATGTAGAGATGCCAAATTGACAAATCTGACTTGGCCACTGATGACGAGTATACAAAATGAAATATAAATCATTGGTACAGCATGGACCCGCGGACTATCTTTCATCAGAATTTACTGGCTTTATCTTGCACTAACGTTATTCATATTAATCCCTTTATCATGTATTGGTACACTGTGGATGGTTCAATTGTAATTGTGTGTTATCTTTCTCCTGAATGGTTAGCACGCAACAAAAGCTTTTCACTGTACCTTGGTACACATGACAATAAAGTAAACTCAACGTATGGTTTCTTAGGAGTTTGTAGTTAAAGCATCCTACTACAATAGAATATACTCTGTATCTGGCAGTACTCGAAGCACCGGATTGCTGGGAATGTGCAGTGTAGTAAACATCAATATGGATTGATTTCCCAAACAGATACTAATCACCTTGTCAAGTGCACAAATTCAGAAGTTAAAGTAATACAAAAATGCAGAATTAATTCAAAAAATATTATGAATATTAACTGAATAAATTGCAAAGGAATAGGAAGGTTATTCTGTATTTACAGTGGCATGAAATTGGTGCCATTACTGGCATTAGACCAATCAAAAATTCAAATAATTTCAATTCAATTTCAAAATTTAATTTCCGTGAATGTTACGGTCGTACATTAGTTTTGCGTTAGATTTTGTTGCACTGCTTACATCTAGTGACAGTGGGACATAATGATCAAAGATATTTTATATTTCTTTCAGGTATCCCAAGCTTGCTGCTAAGCAACATGACTCTAATACTGCTGGAATTGACATCTTTGCAAAGTTTTCAGCATTCATTAAAAACACAAGGCTAAATGCTAATGAAGGTGAGAGCTATAGTTCGTACCTATAGAGCGGAGAGTATTGATGCCATGTTATGAAGTTTTAGCATGAATAAAGTCCTAAACAAATTTGGGGTATTGATTGTGATACAGTTCAAATTGCTAATGTGTTAGTTTGGGGAGGAGAATGGAAAGAAGAAAGGAGAGAAAAAACCCCAAAGGCACATGTGGAAATTTTAGATCAATGTTTTAAGAATCTGGTAGGGAACGCTATCTCGTGTTAACTGTTAAACTAAATCGAAGATCTTTGAGAACCCATTGGTGAAATAAATGAAGCCAAACATTTTGATCTGGAAGGATCTTCTGAAGCCCTTCTGCCCTCAAATCCCTGGGCCCAAAACCAGTGATGAAAGGTTTTCTCAATTCCCACTTTTTTTTTAGGGTTCTTTGATATCATCATCAACCACCCCTTAGTGTGTGGCTGCACTGAATAACAAGTGGACTGGCTACTAAACGGGTTGTATCCCTCACAATTGCATTGTTCTGGTTATTAGTCTTTACTTTTAGACGAGAGATACAGTGAGGAAACAGGCCCTGCAGCCCACCGAGTCCACATCGACCATCGATCACTCTGTACTCTAGCACTATCCTATTCACTAGGCACAATTTACAAATTACCTACAAACCTGTATGTATCTGGAGCGTGGGAGGAAACTGGTGCACCCGAGAAAACCCTCGTGGTCACAGGGGGAACATACGAACTCCGTACAGGCGGTACCCGTAGTCAGGATTGAGCCCGGGTCTCTGGTGCTGTAAGGCAGCAACTCTACCGCTGCGCCAGTGTGCTGCCCTCGTTATTTTGCAATATTCAATGCCCTTTGAATTGCATTGCTGAGAGACTGGATAAAGTTGTTGGTGAGGTCTTCAGGGGGCAGAAGAAATGTAACAATTATTATTAATTCAAGCTATATGGGGATTGCTGGTAAACAAATCAACAATTTCTTGGCATATCTTGGAAACCAGAATTTCTTGGCTTATCCTCAATGGTAGTGATGAGCCTTGGTGCTGATGTTCCTTTGGTGATTGTGCTTCCTAACATTGTTGAATAGGGAATTTGCAGAGCTGTTCAGTGCAGCAACTTGATATAGCTGAACATGGCTTTTCAGATCATCTGCATGGAAAGGTTCATCATGGGAGCAAGTGCAATGGAAAGAAGTGACCCATGAGAATGGAATGCAGTTCTTGCAGGAGGCAGGATGGGATGAAGAATAGGTGAAATAGCTATGGGTATTTGACGGCCTGTAATGGATGTTTGACACAAACACATTACTCTTTGAGATGGAGATGCAGTGAGGGAAGAGGTGGAGCAGGCTGGATAGAACTGGGACGCTTTAAGCCATGGAGGGAAGTTCTCTCGGGATATTTTACCATAGCTAAAACCATAAATGTTTTCTGCACAATCGCTGGGGCACCTTTGCATACAGTACCCCTTTTGTTTCATTTGATGTGAGAAATGAATGGACTCGTAATTCTAAATTTGTGTATCCTCTCATGTATTTGTGTTTTCCTTACATAATAATTCACAGCTTTTTGGTGTGGAGATGACAGGCCGTCAGTTCATGATTATAGTCTCGGATGTAGTAACAGCCTTGAACTCGGTGTACCACACTTGAACCAATTAAAATTTAATTGTCATTGACTTGCACCAACAGCTCCTCTGGAAAGGAAGTAATTGGAAAGGAAGTCAGTGGAACTAAGTTGGCACAGGATTTGCACGTCTGTTCCTAAGCAACTTAGGCAAAGGCTTTAAAGCCTCAAGAGTGTTCTTGGAGAAATATGTAGGCTGTTTAAAATTAATGTGATACTAAAATTCTAAATTCAGTTTTTTATTGTTTGCTTAGTGGTTGATGTGAGGAAACATCAGGTTTGAGTCTCCAAGCTCCTGTCTTTTTATCCATGGGGCACATTCTGCTTGTCTAATATCATATAATTATTAAGAGCTGCTTGACAAGGATCCAAGAATGTGCAGAAAGATCAATAATTTAGAGCCTCAAAACCATATGCCATACAAATGTCTGATACATTTTCCATTTCTTTATTCATTTAGAATCGCTCTTTATGAAAGAGTTTTTGACTTAACTGTGTTTAATCACAGCCTTCAATGGCAACCACCCTGTCTGTTTCCTTGGGTACTTTAGATTCTTCCCACATCACAAAAAACATGCTGGTTGGTTGACTTAATTGATCACTGTAAATTGGCCAGTGCATGGGTGAATGGTACTATCTTATGGTAGGAGGGGTGGGAATGTGGGGATAATAGTATGTAGGGAAACATAGGGGAGAATGAGGTGGCTCTATGAATTTGAGAGGCCATAATGACCTCATTGTATATCATTATGGTAATACAGAAATGAAGACCTTATTCTCAATAATTAACAATACGAACTATGAATGTGTGAATGTATTGGGTTGCAAGGTCTGTCAAAGTTCAAATTAGCAGAAAGCTGTTATAGTGATACACGTGTTGAAAGATACATTTACTACTGCAGTCACAGTCAATAATTGGGAAAGAATGTAAGGAATAACATTTCAATACATCCATTGTTAATACTTGCTATAAATTCTCTCAGGATAATATAATAATAAGTGATACAGTAAGTATTTGGATTTGTAAAATGCCCATAAACAACTTCAGTTTTGGCTTAGTTTATTAATAACCACACCTGGAGGGTGTTTGACATTTTACATTGTTGAAATAGTTAATTATAAAACAATGTGGATATTTTCTTAGCGTACTTGATTTGCGGAGGAAACTTAGCTGGAAGAAAGATTGGTCATTAGATGGTCATTAGTGAAGTATTGGTCGCTAGATGGTCATTAATGAAGTATATTATAGGATCGTAATGATATGATGGATCAAAGAGGATAGAGTAGCTCTCTGAAACCAGAGGGTTAATTTCACTGGCTCGTGGAAAAGCAGAGATTACCCACTGCAGTCAGGTGCAAGGTATTTTGAGGCTTAGAGCCTCATTTGCTTTACGCATTGAAACTGTGGACATCAAATGCATATTGTTGGCTCTGAGAAATGGAAGAGGTGTCAGGTTCCTGTTGTACTGGTGGGGGAAGGAGGAGATGTGATTTGAGATTAAAGAATTTGCAAGCTAACAGGAACCTAGAATGTTAGCCCTGGAGGAAGGAAAAAGTACTGTTCCTCCTTGTCCCACTGAGAACCAATCCTTTATTTTGATTTGTTTTTGTCTGATTAACTTCCACCAGCTCCCTTGGTCAAATTTTATGGTTAGTTCGACGAAGCTGAGGGGAAATTCCAGTTGTGAAATAAATGTGAGCCACATGCTTGCCATTAACTTTCATAACAATGTCTCCCAGTAAGACAAGGAAGACTTCAATCTTTTAAGTCTATGGGATGAAAAAGAATTCAACTTTTTTAGTCATATTGTCATGAATATCCAGACATGTTTCTGTCAGGGGCATATTGGGACCATTTTTGCACGGTGTGAGGAAGATTCTTATGCAGCACATTAATGATTGCAATTGTTTATATGTTTCTTATCAAGGACAGGAGAAAGGATGTCAGTTTTATGGAATGTAACATTCATTAAGTGTCAGTGTCAAGCACTTTCAAGTCAGCTTGGGTCGTAAGTGTGGGACAACCTCAATTTAACAAGTTTTCATTGATTATTGTATGCATGTCAACGTTGTTTATTGATAATTTTGATAGTAGTTGAAGTTGTTATTGCAGTAGAAGTTAAATTCAATTTCAGCAAGTCACTAAAAAGGGGGCAGCTGATAGTGTTTCCCATTGTAAACAGCTCCCATTTCCTTTCCAAAAGCTACCTTATTATGGTGTAGGTCATTGTTCCTCATGGGAAGAACTCTGGGAAAACTAATGTTACATGGACACTGTCAAATTACTTTGACTGGTAGAGGAAACAAGTTCAGATATCTCCATTTTAGGAAAATATATCAAAAGTCAAGAGTTTTATTGTCATATATTTCCCAAAACAGAACAATGGAATTCTTACTTGCAGCTGCAAAACAGATCTGTCGATACTCTATAAACACCATAATAAAGAACAACAAAATCTCAGTGTTTATGTCGGTGAAATGCCTTGGATTGTATTGGATGGCTGGAGGGAAGCTGTTGCCCCGAACCTGGACGATAGTTTTCAGACTGCTATACCATCTTCACAATGGCAGGAGTGAAATGAGCATGTGGCCAGGGTGACGTAGGTCACTTATGCTGGCTAACATTTTGAGGAAGCAATTCCTGGAGATCCTGTCTATGGTGGGGGGAGGTCAGTATCCATGATGGACTGGGCAGTGTTCACCACTTTTTGCAATCTTCTTTGCTCCCGGGCGTTTGAGTTGCCTGACCAGGCCATGATGCAATCAGTCAGTATGCTCTCTACCGTATGTCAGTGTGCTCTCTACCATATGCCTGCACATGTTCAAGAGAGTAGTCAGTGACAAAATGAATCTTTTCGGAATTTTTTGAGGATGTGACAAGCAAAATGGATGAGAGAGATAGATGCATTTTCAGGAACTTGAAGTTGTTGACACTCTCCATCACTTTCTCGTCGATGAAGCCATCTTTGACATTCCTGTCCTAAAATCAATAATCTGTTCATTGGTTTTACTGACGTTGAGAGCAAGGTGGACATTTTGGCACAATTTGGTCAATCGATCGATTGCCTATACTCTCACTCATCTATAATTCATCCAACAAGTGGTGTCATCATTGAATTTTAAGATGAAGTTGGGACTGTGTCTGGCTACACGGACATGAGTATAGAATGAGTAGAGCAGGGGGCTGAGCACACAGCCTGGAGGTGCTCCTGTGCTGATGCAAATCGAGGAGAAGTGTTGCTGCCAATTCGTACAGATTGCGGTCTGTTGATGAGGTTAGGATCTAGTTGCAGAGGGATGTCATGTTTTGTGAGTTAGGTAACCTGTTTGAAGGGGATGATGGGTTTGAACGTTGAGCTGTAGTCTATGAACAACAGCCTGACGCATGTGTTTTTATTGTCCCCAAGTGGTCCAGTGGAGAGCCAGTGAGAACGCATCCTCCGTTGACTTGGTGTGGTGGTAGGCAAATTGTAGTGCGTCGAGGATCTTGTTGAGATAGGAGTTAAAATGTGCCACATCCAACCTCCCAAAGTGGATGTTAGTGCCACTGGTCAGCAGTCATTGAGTGCAGTTGAAAAGGACAGACCTCAGTAATGAAAGGTTGAAGACATCTGCAAAAACTCAAACCAATTAGTACCACACTGGTTAACAATATGATTTGTTGCAAAAATTTGTCTCAATTCCTGGATTCTTCTGTCACAATTCTCTCTGAATGTGACTGGGAAAAGTTGGAATGTATTATATGTAGTTATAAATTCTCCATTATCACCTCCTTCAAATTATTAATTGATTGCGCAGGCTTAATAGTGACTTTGATGAGAAAAGATTCCCACTTAGCAGGGCAGTTGTTAACTAGTCTAACCCTAAGTGTTGCTAATATAAAGGGTAAAAACTATATTGTTTTCAATGCATTGAGCTTTGATAGGTTTTAGTCGTCGAGTAAGTCCGAGGAATAATTTAAGATATGATACCTTTAAATAGTGCAGATTCACAGTGGATTTTGCTGCTGTTACTATGTTGGCAATTGTTTAAAAGATGATATTTTGGCGGATTAGAAACGACAATCGGTTGTTTGAACAAGATTTATTCTTAATCAAATGTTCGCTGTAAACACAGGTTCTAAAACGCAACTGACCACAACAGTGGTCCTCGATCGACTGGCGGGCTGAGCCCAGAAACCGCGCAAAACCCAACCCCTCCCAGAGTCACGTGTGCGCGGCTACCGACCGTAGGGTTCGACGCTGATGCTCACCCGTGGGTGCCGCTACATGGCCCGCCCCAGAAACCGGGGTACGGAAACGCACCGGGAGCCGAACAGTACATCCCGAACGCGTAGTACTCTAACTCGGGATGACCATAACAACAGGGACCGGCAGAACAGGACCGGGGGGGACACGAAAACGCGAACGAGCGGTGGGCGTAACAACGGGGACTGGCGAAACGGGAAGGAGATATCAGAACGGACGGCGGAGGACCCCAACGCCGTGGTATGGCCACAACCACTGGGCTGTCCACATGTGCTGGCTTGATGCGGCTGACGGAGATGAACTCCTCCCGGCTGCCCACGTCCAACGTGAACGTGGAGACCTCAGCCCCCTTTACGGCCCCTCATGAGCGGTGAGTGTCCCTACGAAGGAAAACATAAGCACAATCCGGTAATGACACCAGCACATGCACCGAAACTGACCCATGCCTGGAGGTGGGGACAGGGACCAACGCCCGCACCCGCTCGCGAAGGCGAAACCTCCTGATCACGGGTGGCGGGCAGGAAATCCCCTGGTACCCGTAAAACCGAGCCATAGATGAGCTCGGCCGAGGAGGTATCTCGGCCCTCCTTGGGCATAGTTCTGATGCCCAGGCGGACCCAGGGCAACTGGTCAACCCAATCGGGGCTGGTGAGCCGGGCCTTCAACGCCGACTTAAGGTGTCTATGGAACCGCTCGACTAACCCATTTGCCTCCGGGTGATAAGCGGTCGTTTGGTGTAGGCGAGCACCGTATAGCTGCACTAAGCCGGACCACAGAGACGAGGTAAACTGTGCCCCACAGTCTGTGGTGCTGTCAGACAGGAACCCCAAGCTATCCAGTTGGACATGATAGCCCTAGCGCAAGCCTCCGCGGAGGTATCCGACAACGGGATTTCCTCCGGCCACCTGGTGAATCTGTCCACTATAGTAAGCGGGTGCGTGGCACGGTAAGGGTCTGACAAGGTCCACATGAATATGTAAGAACCTGCCATCCGGCACAGCGAAATCCTGCACCTTGGAGGTCTGACAAGGGATGCAGACTCGGAAACGTAGGCGAGGTGCCGCTGCTACCTAGCGGGCCATGGATTGGCAATCTTGCCCAGCGTGAAAGTAAGCGGTTTGTGGTCCGTGAAAGCAGTGAATGCGTGGCCCTCGAAGTAATGGAAATGCCTGATCGCTGGTTAGAGCGCGAGGAGTTCCCTGTCGAATGCGCTGTACTTACACTCTGGATGCCGAAGCTGCCGGCTGAAAAACGCCAGCGGCTGCCAGCGGTCACCGATTTGGCGGAATAGAAACAACAATCGGTTGTTTGAACAAGATTTATTCTCAATCAAAAGTTCGCCAATAACACAGGTTCTAAAACGCAACTGACCACAACAGTGGTCCTCGAGCGACTGGCGGGCTGAGCCCAGAAAACCGACCCCTCCCAGAGTCGCGTTATAATTTTGAAAATCCTAAGGTGACCTTTCATGCTGTTTGAGTAACCTACTTTACTCTTTCCCTGTATATAAATATTGCTGTTTAATGAGAACAGGTATGGTATGTGCAGCTGTTAACTGGTGCAAATTGTGTGTCTTGATGGTAACTGTTATGGAAAAATACCTAAAATTTCAAGTATTTGCAACAAGGTTTGTAACTGAACTTTAGTAGTTAATTTTGCTTTAACTGACTGAAGATGTTTAAATAGATTAAATACATCCTCGCTTTGTACCATTTACTCTAAGGAAGTGATTATTTTAGACTAATTATTTGTAATTGCCTTTAAAATGAGATTGGACAATCAGTTCACATCTGATTACAGCTTTTCACCTGCTTGTATTTACACAAAAGAATTCTGCAGTATTTAACTGGAGCCTCAAGAAACTGCAGCTGCTGGAATTTTGAACAAAAAACAAAGTTACCGCCAAACTCCCCACCACCCTAGTCTGTCTACGTCCACAGATGCTGCCTGATCTGCTGATGTCCTCCAACACATAGTACTATATTTATTCTTGCCTTGTCATTCCATGGAGCTGCTTTGAGTCGTTATGCTCCCAGTGCAATATTTCTATCAAATCAGGGGGATATAATATCCGCTTTCAATGAACATTACCCTGCCAATTTCATTTAACGTTAGTGAAATATTAGCTAATTTATTAATATTGAAAGCTATAAAGCCTTCAAGAAATCTTCTAAGGCTGGAATTATAAAAGTGAATGGTGCATGTTTTTTTCTTCTATGGAGTTTATTTATATTTAATGAATGAATAAGAATGAACAAGTTTATTGGCCAAGTATTCACATACAAGGAATCTGCCTTGGTGCTCCACCCGCAAGTGACAACATGACATAAACACAAACATTGTGGTTTAGTTATTGGGCAATAACATTGTTATATGTCAGTAGTGGTTTGAGGAACATATGTTTAATGCCCAGTGATTGAATGGGAAATTTGATCATTGAAAAGGGGTATATTTGAAATGTATTAAAAGTTTTGCAACCTGGGTGTGGCACAGCAGTAGAGTTGCTTCCTTATAGCACCAGAGACCCGCATTTGATCGTGACCTTGAGTGCTGTTTGTATGGTTTTCCCCGCGACCTGCGTGGGTTTTCTCCAGGTTTTCCAGTTTCCTCCCACACACTAAAGACGTATAGGTTTGTAGGTTAATTGACTTTGGTAAAAATAAATTGTCCCTAGGGTGGTCTTCGGTCTTTGTTTACTCGGTGGGCCAAAGGGCCTGTTTCCGCGCTGTGTCTCTAAACTAAACAAAAAAAACTAGACCCTCTCATCCAAGTATTTCATTGAAATCTTTTTGACAAGTGCAAATGTGCCAAAAAATTACAATTCGGAGATTAAGACTTGCTAGTGATTGAGAGTTTTCTCCTCTTGATGAGGGGCAGAGCACATATAATTAGTCAACTCCAACTGTTATTCCCAATGACATTGTTTTCACTCACTGTTGTTATTGGAGATGAAGGGAAGTTGGGAACCATTGGCATTTATAAGCACAGAAAATGCTCTGTACACGCTGTAAGTCAGACGGTAGACATAATGCAGGAGTAACTCAGCGGGACAGGCAGCATCTCTGGAGAGAAGGAATGGGTGACTCGGTAAGTCAGACAGCATCTGTGACGAGAGGCAGAGTTGATGTTTTAGCTCATAGACCCTTTATCCAAACTGATAATCTGAGAATAAATGCTGAATATATATTTGTTAACTTTCAGGTCTTGCACGAAATCTGATCAAAGCCTTGAAGATGTTGGATGAATACCTGAATTCTCCATTGCCTGAAGAGATTGATGCTGACAGTGTTGATGAAGTTACTGTGTCTCGTCGCAAGTTCCTTGATGGTGATGAACTAACATTGGCTGATTGTAATCTTCTACCCAAGCTGCATATCATGAAGGTAACCAACATCCACCCATCCTTTATTGTATATATTTTTGAGTGCCAAAGAAGATAAGAGAGGTTTCCATTTATTCTGCTCATAATTGCCTTGAGTTTCTAACCCACGAATTCCAAGTGGGATGGACAGTGGAAGGATTTTGAGGCCAAACGCAGATATGGTACTGTTTGGATGCACCAGTGGGCCTTCTCTATAGCATTTGAGTAGATTAGATTTATGCATTCATCAGTTGGGGGGGGATATACCAAGCTAGTTCCTTGGTATATGATGAAAACATGGTTCCAAACAGCATTATCTTGCATAAAATCTGAAGAAGGGTCTCAATCCGAAACATCACCCAATTCTTTCTCTCCAGAGATGCTGCCAGTTATTTACTCCAGCTTTTTGTGTCTATCTAAAGTTTCACTTACTGGATGTCAGTGATCAGAAACCCCATTTTCTATTTGACCATGGATATTTTCTAAACCACTGTTTTCCAGCCTTTAGAGAAAGGCATGACGACAGCGGGCTGCAGGGACTAGCAATTTCTTTCACCAGGAATTTTATGGAGCTTTGCATTTTGATGAGATTATAAACTAAAAGTATAAATGTTGTAATTGTGGGAAGTATATTTAACCTGACTAAATATCAAGCACAATAATTTTTACAGTATATATAGGTGGATGGAGGGAATTTAACTTTGGCTGGTTGGAAGATGGGAAGAGAACACAATCAAGGAAGGTTGTTAGACTTTTTTATCAAAGCAGGGTGCACGGGGACCTTTCGACTAACATGAATTTTAAATTGAATGCTTTGCTTCTATTGCTTTTCAGGTTGTGGCAAAGAAATATCGAAACTTTGAGATCCCGACGGAAATGACTGGAGTCTGGCGATACCTGAACATTGCCTATGCTAGGGATGAGTTCACCAACACATGCGCTGCAGACAGTGAAATTGAAGCTGCTTATGCAGATGTGGCAAGACGGCTTTCAAGATCCTAAATCAGTGAGGAGTCATTGCAAATCGGCACTAATGACCCAAGACTCTTTTTATTTGCCTTGCTTTTTAAACCTATAGCATTTCAGCTGTGTTCATTTTAGTTGGTTTTATGCTTGTAAATAAGAAATGCATCTGATTACTATGGATATTTTTTTCCCTGTATTAATCAAAGCCCAATGTTTTTTTTTGTTTGAGCATATTATTTTTCATTAGAATTGTATGTGACCTAATAAGAACAAATGAGTGGATTTGTTCCAAAACTAGAATCGTCTTTCTTTTGGGATTTCACAAGTGCTGCAAGTTGTATCAATGTTCCCAGCCACAGTGATTCCATTTTATTTCCCTCCAACACAAGGATTATTGAGTTTGAACTCAGCGTGTTGGTCATTTGTGAAGGCTGGTTGAGGAACTGAATTAGGATTCACAGGGGACTGTCTTTCCTCAGTTCATACTAATCTCAAGCGGTTCAACTTCAAGCTAGCAGTGTTAAAGTTCAACTACTTTGCGCCCAACTGATTGCAACTTTCTTTTGTGATAGCCTAGACGTTAATCAGAATGTCATAAATTCTTGCATTGTAGTACTTTAATTGTATCTGAGAGCCAATCAATCTCAAATCAGATATGAACACACAAGAGATTCTGGAACACCAAACTAATCAGTTATACTTTTGTACGCAGTTACTGTCTTAAGGGGTGGTATACTTGATCTACATTGTCAATAATATTATAGGATGATGGTTCCTCATATAAAGGTGTCTCATTGACTTTTATTTTTGTTCTTTATTTTGTTATTTTTGATCTTTTGACTTTTAACCACGTAGTTAAAATAAAATGAGAACTGACTTTACTTCAAATAAAGTAAACTCATGAACTCACAGAACCCCTTTATTAACAAAAGTTGATTATCAGACAATGTCCAAGGAAAGTGTTTTGCAAAGGAAAAATAATACTTTGCATAATTTATTTTAAGAATTTAACATCATGTGAAAATAATTTGAGTGAGAAATGTTTTGCAGATAAAATTATGCAGAACTGGTGATCAAATGTGATCTAAATTTATGAATTCTCATTGTGTATAGTATTAATATTTAATGTGATTTACTGTGAAATTTTTGTCCACAATTTTACTGGAGAAGAAAAACTGCTGTAATCCACAGCAGGCATCATCCCAATGTTTCTTATCATTGACTGTCGGTTGCATCACAACCCCTTATGACATTGAAAGGGTTGCACTTAAATGTGCAAATACTAAATTTCAAAAGTGTGACAGGTTATCTTATCACATTTATCAGGAGGTTATCAAGCAGCTGCTTAGAATTGATTTTAAAATATGAAGTTATAGCAAGCAAATGAAAAGTTAACACAATATAGATGCTATAATGTAGCACTGCAGTACAGTACTTTAGGTAATGAAAAGATGCCCCAAAGGAACTCACAAATCGCTACCAAAATAATTGAGAAGTTGATTAAAAATTCACACTAGCAGAATGTACGTGAAGGGAAAAAAAACTAAAGAAACAACAATTTTCGTTAAGGATTTGGTATGGAAATTTGCAATATAGCTAGTTTTCTGGGGGGATACTGCAAAACTGTTGAATGAAATGAAGATGCATCTTGTTCATAAGAAAAGTAAAACACAAATGGTTAAATTGCGCCCTCTGGTGTTGTTTCTAAAAATTGCAAAAGGTTTTGTGTAATATAGAAACATAGAAAATAGTTGCAAGAATAGGCCATTCGGCCCTTCGAGCCTGCACCGCCATTCAATATGATCATGGCTGATCATCCAAACTCAGTAACCCATTCCTGCTTTCTCCCCATATCTCTTGAATATTAAATCAAGTGGTGCTTGTTAGTTTAACTTCCCTTTGATTGTTTACAATCTTTTAACCTTACCAGGATGAAGTATTGAAATTGAGAGCTGCATAGAAAGGGAAAATGTATCTAATTCCTGGTAAGCTGGCCAAGCGACACTTTTTTCACATTAAGTGTAAATTAGTGAATTTGCTGTCACAATGGAGTTAGCAAGCAGAGAGTTTAGATTTTGATTCGCTTTACCCCCCCCCTCCACCCCGCCCCCCACATGGGGACATTGATGGTTAATGAGTTGGCAGCTGTTATCAAGAATCATCCAGTGGCCCATTTTTGGTTAGTTCAATAGATGGTGATAATGGAGATTAGCACAAGTATACTTTGCCCCTTGCAAATTCTTTCTGATATTAGCAGAGTACAGAATTTGGTATAATTAGGGAGGGAATTAAACTCTATTTTACCATGAGTTGTCAAATATTGTACCAGCCATTTTGTTTTTGCAGTATTTTAATTGCTTCCTGACAGAACTAAGATAGGCATGAGACATGATTAATCAGCTCAAGTTAAACATTTCTTTAGTTTTTGAAACATGCATGTTAATTTTTCTATTATTTAATGCATTTCCGTGAATTAGTGGGCGAATTCCTCTGAGAACTAATTTCATTAATCACTCAGTATAGTATTTTTGCTGGACACTTTTAGAGAAAAATGTATTTTTCAGGTAATATTGAGCTGTCACCAAATAAAGGTTGGAGGGAACTATTGGGAGGCTTTCTTGTTTGCATTAGCTGGGATTCTTGTGATATTTGGGAATACACAGAAGAGTAACAGTAAGGAAGACTGGTGAGAGGCACCAAAATACAAGGCTGAAATTTCATAAATCAAATTCCTTCCTGAATCGCCCTTCTCCCCCCACCCCCCCCAACAAAGATTTCTGTCTGCAAAATCATCCGAATTACGAGGCCATCTCCCCTGTAAACCTGCAGGATGCTTCCTCCCCAGGGATATAGCAAGTTAGCAACACCATTAAAAGTGTTTGAAGTGAGCATTTCATTATATTACTTTGGGTGGCCTCAACCTCTATGTTAACAGCTACTGAAACAAGAGGGAATTCCGCTCGTGTATAATCAAAACTGGCAATATCATTACAAATCTTAGAAATAAATACAAATCTATTTTAATATTATCTCATTGTTCAGTAACCCAACAATGAAGAAGTGTATAACATGAAACAAATCTATCTTTCACTTTCATGTGCCTGATATACATACAGCACCATCTATTTATAGGCAGGTGTTGTAAACATTGAAAACTTAACGGTCCACTGTTTTTGTCATAACACCAACTGGAGAGCAGACAACCCTGGTGATGGGAAATGCCATTTATTTGACTGCCATCTTTCTTTGATAATTAATGTAGTTTCAGCAGGTTGATTGCCAAGACTGAGAACTGATTGTGAGTCTATTTCTCTTTGAAGGGTAAAGAAAGAATTGGAAGCTTTTGAAATCGTGAAAGGTCTTGGTGAAGGAAAAGGAGTTTCCTCTGGTTGGGGAGTTGACCAAGATCATTAGGTTAAGAATTGCTACCAAGAAAGTGAGTAGAAAGATTAGGAGAAATGTCTGAACAATGGGAATTGTTTAGGATGTGAATATTTGCCACAGAAAGCAATTATAAATATTGTAAGGTCCAAAATGGAGAAGTAGGATTAATGGGGTGCGAGTGGGGAACAAGGTCAGTTTTGGGGGTATTCAAGTAAAGTCTATAAGGGATTCATTGGTTGCCTGTTATAGTAAATTTATATGGTTCATCAATTTGTCAGCTGTGAAAGGTTTACCTGTCCCTGCCACTGCTTTGTGTCCTGTGCTACTCCCATGTGAAGCACAAACTATAGGTTTTTTCTTTACAGTGTATTGACACTAAAATCAAACAGTTTAGTTTTAGAATAAAAATCAGAACTGGCCACTCAAATTTAGTTAGCTACAAAACTGATAAAGTGAAACTTTGCATTGGGGGCTAAGTGTGTAAACTCATCTTAATTTACTTAGAATTAAGTGATACAATCATAGACATGATGAAGGCCTTTTTCATTTCTTGTTGATTACATAATTAGTACTTTTCATATCGAAATTTTAAGTGATTATAAATTATGACTTGCAAATTTACAGCAGAACACAGACTATATCAAAAGTTGCCCATTGTTAGTTAGAGATGTGTACAAGTGTTTTATGTACAAGTGTATGGCTTTGTAGGCTGTTTGAGAATCTTAACACTGAATGTACAATGATGAAACCACTGGGTAAAGCTAGATGCTGAAGTGATTTAATTTTTTGCTCTGATTATTTGCACTGGTTAGATAATTGTGCCGCAGTCTTGACTGGCAGCTGCTAAAGAAATAAAATTGTCTATTTTCACATTTAATTGAAATTGTTGTCTTTGTAAATAACACATTACCACACATTAGAACTCTAAATGCAGAAATCTCTTTTCACTGACTGCTATTAAACATCTACCCTAATAGTGCAACACTGCTGGATGTGTACAATCCTGCCCATTCTCAATGCATGTCCATAACTGGAGCACTGTGCTTATTACCTCTGCATCTTCCGTCACCTCTGATTAGTAAACATGTGACAACTGGGTACATTTGGGATGATTTGGAGGTGATTCGAGGTGTTTCTCCTGAGTTGTCATTGTAAGAAGTAGGTAGACTAAGATTCATGTAGAAAACATAGCTGTAATATATTGAACTTTATGTTATTTGAAATGCACATACTGTCCTGTTGCTGACAGTCTGTTAAACTGTTAACAAGCTTGGAGCTGAAGCGCACAGGTTTTGAAACACACTAGGTGCAACAGGTGTTGCGTTCCGATCAAGTTATTTTGCAGTCTCACCACATCCAGTTGTAAATGGTGGTAGAGAGTTAAATAGCCAAAAGTAAAAGGAAAAGGCTCCCAGAACAGCCCCTTCCTCAAACATATCAGAATCTGCCATGTAAGTGCTATACACAATACTGCAGCATTTACAACAATGTTGAGCTGGAAGTAACAAAAGCTGGTTAGTTTATTGTGATAATTTATTATTATGTGTATAGCGAGGTACAGTTAAACTTTTACACTGCGTGCTACCTAGTCAGTGAAAGTACTATATAACATTACAATCCAGCCATCCACGGTGTACAGATACAGGATTAAGGGAATAGCTTTTAGTGCAAGATAAAGTCCGATTAAAGATAGTTTGAATTTCTCCAATGGGAGGTCAGGACCGCTCTTTAGTTGGTGAAAGGATTAAAATATTCTTATTGAAATTGTTATTCTTAAAATGTCTTATTCTTAAAATATACATCAATGATTTGGATGAAGGGATTCAAAGTAACATTAGCAAATTTGCAGATGACACCAAGCTGGGTGGCAGTGTGAACTGTGAGGAGGATGCTATGAGGATGCAGGGTGACTTGGACAAGTTGGGTGAGTGGGCAGATGCATGGTAGATGCAGTTTAATGTGGATAAATGTGAGGTTATCCACTTTGGTAGCAAAAACAGGAAAATTATTATCTAAATGGTGTCAAGTTGGGAAAAGGAGAAGTACAATGGGATCTGGGGGGCCTTGTTCTTCAGTCAATGAAAGTAAGCATGCAGGTACAGCAGGCCGTGAAGAAAGTGAATGGCATGTTGGCCTTTTATACAAGAGGAGTTGAGTATAGGAGCAAAGAAGTCCAGTTGTACAGGGCCCTAGTGAGACCACACCTGGAGTATTGTGTGCAGTTTTTGTCCCCTAATTTGAGGAAGGACATTCTTACAATTGAGGGAGTGCAGCGCAGGTTTATTAAAAAGTTAATTTCCAGGATGTCGGGACTGTCATATGCTGAGAAAATGGAGCGGCTGGACTTGTATACTCTGGAATTTAGGAGGACGAGAGGGGATCTTATTGAAAAATATAAGATTATTAAGGGTTTGGACACACTAGATGCAAGAACCGTGTTCCCGATGTTGGGGAAGTCTAGAACCAGGGGCCACAGTTTAAGAATAAGGGGTAAGCCATTTAGAATGGAGATGAGGAAACATTTTTTCACATAGAGTTGTGAGATTGTGGAATTCTCTGCCTCCGAGGGCGGTGGAGGCTGGTTCTCTGGATACTTTCTGGAGAGAGCTTGATAGGCCTCTTAAAGATATGGAGTCAGGGGATATGGGGAGAAGGCAGGAACGGGGTACTGATTGTGGATGATCAGCCATGATCACATTGGCCGTGCTGGTTCGAAGGACCGAATGGCCTACTTCTGCACCAATTTCTATTGTCCAGATGTTCCTGGAATGAGTCCCCGACGCCTGCTTGGTCGTGAGTAGTCGCCCAAAGAGTCATACCTTTTTTTTTGGTCGCCACTGGATATTCCAAATTTTCGACGGCCTGCTGCAACTATGACGGGTGCCGAAAAAATCGCGTAAGTGGGACAGGCCCTTAATACCCCTAATC
The DNA here is from genome assembly GCA_963514005.1 of Raja brachyura. The sequence goes on from OY740785.1 coordinate 61,879,519, forward strand.
CATTCCTATAAAGCTGCATCATGACGTCCTGACTTTTAAGGGCCTGTCCAACTCGGCGATTTTTTTAGGCGACTGTCATAGTCGTAGCAGGTCGCCGAAAAACCGGCGACAGGACTAATGGGCATGTCGCACTTAGCCAATTTTTTAGGCAACTGCCGGCGACTATGACTGGAATTCACTGACGTCAGCACCAGCGACAACCTACATCATCCTGGTGACAACCTACCTCATCCTGGCGACAACCTACGACAGCACCTATGTCAGGAAAAGACAAGCTACGACAAGCCCAAGGTTGCCGACTGTCGCCGAAGAGTTTTGAACATTTCAAAATCCAGCAGCGACCAGAAAAACGCAACGACTCTTTGGGCGGCTAAGGAGACTGCTCCCGACCATACAGGTGACACCCCGGCGACCATGTGGCAACAGCCTAGTCGCTGGCAGTCGCCTAAAAAATCACCTAAGTGGGACAGTGCCCTTTATACTCTATTCTTCTTGAACAAAACTCCCATCTGCTGATTGGTTAGCAAGCAAAAAAAAGCTTTTTATTGTACCTTGGTACACATGACAGTAAACCAAACTAAAATGAAGTTGGGCCGACGGGCCTGTTCCTTGCTATATGCTATGCATGCTGTAGCCTGTTTCCATGTTATGAATCTGCAAAAAAAACTAACTACCAATAAATGTACATAATTATGAGAGGAATAGATCTGGTAGATGCACAGAGTCTCTTGCCCAGAGTAGGGGAATCGAGGACCAGAGGATATAGGTTCAAGGTGAAGGGGAAATGTTTTAATAGGAATCTGAGGGGTAACCTTTTCACACAAAGGGTGGTGGGTGTATGGAACAAGCTGCCAGAGGAGGTAGTTGAGGCTGGGACTATGCCATCATTTAAGAAACAGTTAGGCAGGTACATGGATAGAACAGGTTTGGAGGGATATGGACCAAGCACAGGAAGGTGGGACTAGTGTAGATGGGACATGTTGGCCGGTGTGGGCAAGTTGGGCTGAAGGGCCTGTTTCCACTCTCTATCACTCTGACTCTGTGACTCTATAACTGGAATGGAATTCACATGTGAATAGGCGCAGTGAGATTCTTTGCTTGCATCCCCAATGTATACAAATAGCGGCTACCTGCGGACTGACAAAGTTACAAAGCACACCAGCTTTTCCTTTTGTTCTCTCTCCCCCCCGTTCCCCCCCACCCACCCCCATCATCGGTTCCCCCACACCGGGTCCCCTTTGTCCTGAACTTGGATTACTCTCTTCCATCTGATTCACATGGCACGAATCACCATTCAAATCGAGGTGGTTTACGGCTACTGCGCCAGATTTGTTTAACATAATAAGAGAAGGCTCATCGTCCAACTTCATGCTGGCAATCACAGAACAACTATTCTCTGCAGCTGGGCAGAGTGCAAATATGCCAGTATTGTTATTCAGCATGCCTGGACCTGTAAGATCCCCTCACCTCACCCGTTGAACTTACCTGCTTGTGGGTGAAAACTGGTTATTCCCTTCGTAACCGAAGGCAGCTTGTTGAGTTTAGTGCAGTAGCTAGAAGATTGCTGCCCATTCTGACTCCCCTACCTATTTCCATGCCAATTTATCTGTACTTGACCTCCTCCATTGCCAGAGTGCGGTCACACGCAAGCTGAAGGAACAGAACCTCGTATTCAGCTAGGGTAGCTAATAATTATATTAACATTGAATTCTCCAACTTCAGGTAATGCCCCCCTTGCCTTTTTTCCTGTGTGTCCCCCACCCCCACTCCAGCGTGCCCCCATTTTTCCCACCATCGCCCTACATTTGTACGCTCATCTCCTATTCCTGAGTCCCCCATTTGCCTATAATACACCCTCTTTCCCCAACCCCTTTCTCTTCCACCCAGGTCCCTCCTGGTTTTACATTTCACTCCTCTCCACTCGTTACCTGACACACTTTACACCTCCAGCCTTTGCCACTTACTCCACTCATCTTCTGGTCAGATCTCCTCACCCGAGTCCACCAATGACTTGCCAGGCTTTGTCCCACCCCCGGCTTTTACAGATTTCCCCCCCCTCTCCTCCAATCAGTCTGATTGGACTTGTACTCCCTTGTACTCCCCTATTTTAAATAAAATGAGAGCAGGTTGTCAAGATTACAAGATTTAAACTGCTTTATTTTGAACAATTTCCTTTTGGTAATACCACTAGCCAGTGGGTTAATCTGACACTACAAATTTGGAGAACTTTGTCATAAGCTAGACTGAAGCCCAAGGTTCATAGCCTTAAACAATGTTAATATTTGTGATATGAGTAAATATTACTAACCTAAGCATCGAGAGGATAATCCAACTAGATTAATGTTTTCAGAGCTGCAATAAAGCGAGTGTTGTTCACACAGTCCATGTGCAGATGGCTCCATCTACTAAGCAATTTGGGCTGGTCGGAAGGACAGTAAACAAGAGAACGATTTGCATGTGTTGCATTTTAACAGAGAGACTACCAAAATTGATTTTGTTTCTGAAGCTAACAATCTTATTTCACTGATGAATCATTAATTATTTTGAATGAGAATTTGTATCTCAACTACCGCAAAGCTCATTTGTTACAAGTTTGAGGCCATGGATTAGAATCTTATTTGTTGAGATCAGATGTCAGGAATTGAAAGGTATTAATGGAAAGAAAATTATGAGGGGCGATCGTTCCTCCATGTCCAACATTAGGATTGCACTCCTGGCAGGGAATTTCGACAGCTGAAGTCCAAGTTAAAAAGACATATCTCCATTAAATCTCCACTATCTGCTACATACATAAACTTGTATGTGATTTTTTATTGTGATTTATCAACAGAGAACCAGAAAGGTCATGGTTATGGAACAAAGAAATGGGACTTGCTTGGATCAACTGGTGTGTTTCTGCATGAATGATTCTATGACTATTCTAATTCACTCACCTCTGAAGAGCAGTTAAATCTTGATTAAAGCATAAACATTTAAAATATATTTTTTGTTAAAATAGGTGCAGGCCCTTCGAGCCAGCACCGCCATTCATTGTGATCATGGCTGATCATCCACCCGTAATCAGTAACCCGTGCCTACCTTCTCCCCATATCCCTTGATTCCGCTAGCCCTACGACTCTATTAATGAAGGTGAATTCTCTTTTATTTTTTCCTGAAGTTGTTTAAGCAGATTTAGTTTAAATGTGCATTTCTTGTTCCACATATATAATTGTCTTAAAACTGATTAGCTGTCTGTAGGCACATGAATGGACTCTAACTCCCTTTAAAGCATAAAAATATCATAAGGTTGTCTGGAAGAAGTTTATGAAAGCAAAACCTAAGTTTAGACATGTGGTTTGCTCATAAATGCCTCCATACGGTGCACTATTTCTTGATGTTCATCCACAGGAACAATGTGATCACTATATACAATCTGGTAATCAGGAACAGTTTAGTATTAATCGCCATGTCCTCAAAGTTTTCTCATAAAAGCAATTTAAATGTTTAAAAACATTTTAAGGATAATACTGGGCTATAAACTGAACAGCATATATTTTCAATAAGTAGGACACCTAATGCTTTCTGTCATCATGATAGTTTTCCAAAGATATCCAAAAGTTTTCAATTTTTGGATGGTGAAATGCTGAAAATACGAGATGATAGAAACGAGGCAGCTGGGAGCTAAATGAACAGCAAAAGTAGCTCCGTGAACAATCAGACTGAAGGATTATAAAATTAACATTGCAATTCGAGGAAGGATTCGAGGGCCCCAGTGAGACCACACCTGGAGTATTGTGTGCAGTTTTGGTCCCCTAATTTGAGGAAGGACATTCTTGCTAATGATGGAGTGCAGCGTAGGTTTACAAGGTTAATTCCCGCGATGGCGGGACTGTCATATGTTGAGAGAATGGAGCGGCTGGGCTTGTATACTCTGAACAGGGGATCTTATTGAAACAGGCAGAGGCAGGAAATATGTTACCGATGTTGGGTGAGTCCAGAACCAGGGGCCACAGTTTAAGAATAAGGGGTAAGCCATTTAGAATGGAGATGAGGAAACACTTCTTCACACAGAGAGTTGTGAGTTCGTGGAATTCTCTGCCTCAGAAGGCTGTGGAGGCCGCTTCTCTGGATACTTTCAAGAGAGGGCTAGATAGGGCTCTTAAAGATAGTGGTCAGGGGAGAAGGCAGGAACGGGGTACTGTTTAGGGATGATCAGCCATGATCACATTGAATAGCGGTATTGGCTCGAAGGGCCAAATGGCCTACTCCTGCACCTATTGTCTATCCTCCAGAAACCACGGCAGAGTGTTGGAACTCAGAAAGCAAACTTTAGATTATGCTGGACATCTTAATCCCACAAGCACCATTAGTTACACTGTTATCACACAAAAAGAAATGTGCCAGTGAATTCCGTTCATTTCAAAGAGTTTATGAAGAAAATAAAAAAGTTATCAGATATTTAGGCTAATGTTTCCATTGAAATGAGTTTTCTGAAAATATATTCTGAACCAGTTATATTACAAAGAGCTGTTATTTTTGTACAAGTATGATGCTAGCAAAATAAATAGTTGTAAAATTAAAAGTTTAACACCTCCCATGAACCCATCTCAACTTGGTTTTCCAATACACTGTAAACTCCCAAAAATCGTGTCAAATAACACACATTTTAATGGGAGGAAACTGATAGTTGAATCGTATGCCATTTAATCAGCAGAAGGGGTGGACTAATACACAAACAACCTACTTGCCTCAATTGTGGAAGAATCTGTGGTTCACATATTAGCCTTATCAGGCACATTGGGCACACACAAAACCATGGTGGAAGTAAGTCATCCTCAATCCCAATGTATATGAAGAAGGTGGTTGAATATATAAGGTGTTGTGCTGAGTCCATTTAATTAATGAGACTTCTACCTGCAATCTCTCAAATTTTGCAATATTTTTGAATGGCCAATTTGTCTTCTGAACAAACTTAAATGCCATCACAGTACATTAATAATCTTGTACTTTCTGCTTGGTTCTTTGGGCAATACATCATTTTGATGTCTTGACATCTGAGCATAGATTTAAGCATAGATTTGTTGAAAGGAGAACCACCCTTTTTAATATTGAAATGTCCTCCTTGTTCATTAAAGCCCCAAAATGGTTGTTCCTTATCTTTTGGATGTATTTTGTATAGAGGAACACATAGTATCCAATTATAAGAAATATGGGAAATAAATGCAAGAGTAAACCAAGAAGATTATTATAGATTAGTTTACTATCAAATATACCATGGTTTTAACACCATCCGGACTGCAGTGCTAGGGAGCAAACTGACGAAGATATGAGTGGATGTTCCATTGGTGTCCTGGATCACCAACTACCTGACTGGACGACCACAATATGTCAGGCTACAGAACTGTGTCTCAGACAAGGTAGTGAGCAACACAAGGGACAGTCCTCTCTCCCTTCCTGTTCACCATCTACACCTTGGACTTTAGATACAACTCGGACTTCTGCCACCTGTAGAAGTTTTCAGCTGACTCTGCAATTGTGGGCTGCATCAGTGAGGGGAGGGAAGCTGAATACAGAGGTGTAGTCAACTACTTTTTGAGTGGTGTGGGCTGAATCACCTGCAGCCCAACACCGACTTGATTAAGGAGTTAGTGGTGGACTTTAAGAGGAGAGGAACACCCCTGTCTCCATCAATGGTGTGGATGTGCAGTTTACCAGGGAGTACAAATACCTTGGAGTGTACCTGGACAATAAACTGGACTGGACCAGGAACGCTGACGCCTTGTACAAAACAGGACAGAGCTGGTTGTACTTTTTGAGAAGGCTCTGCTCCTTCAACATCTGCAGTAAGATGTTGCAGATGTTCTATGAATCGGTGGTAATGTGCCACCTTCTTTGCTGTCATCTGCTGGAGCAGCAGGGCGAAGGCCGCGGACGGCAATAGTATTAACAAGCAAATTAAGAAGGCTGGCTCCGTTCTGAGAGTGGAGTTGGATTCATGGAAAGTGGTCCTGGAGGGGAGGATGCTCCTCAAACTTGTCTTGGACAATATAGCTCACCCCCTCCATGACACACTAGTAAACCTGAGGGGTACCTTCAGCAACAGACTGATTCCACCAAAATGCAGTACGGAATGCCACAGAAGATCCTTCTTCCCTGTGGCTATCAAACAGTATAACTCCTCCCCCTTCTGTCAAAGGGTATACCGGCTGACTTCTCCCCCCTTCTCCCACCCCCCCCCCCCCCCCCACAATCCCTGCACATCCCTCATCATTTCAACTCGTCACTTTAATTTCATGTTTCATGGATTTTGTATTTTATGACTGTTAGCAGATCAATTTTCCTCCTGGGATAAATAGAGTTCTATCGTATCATATTGTATCGTACCAGGGTGCAATCAAATTCCTAGTTCACACGAAGCTCACAGAGTAATCAGTAGACATACAGTAATGTTAAATGTAACAATAAATACGAGTGCAAAATAATGGAATGGTGTAAGATTGCAGTGCAAAAACCAAGTAGTGCAAATGAAAGTACGATAATGGAATAAATAATGAGGTACTGTTAACAGTAAGAGTACGTGGCAGGACTTTCGTAAATCAGTGTGTGAAAGACATAATTTGTTTAGGAGTTGGATAGCAACGGTCTAAGATGTTCTTAAATTTAGCTTTCAACCTCCTGTATCTTCTCTCAGAATGTAGAAGAGAGAAAGGGTATTGGCCGAGGTGTACAGGCAGTAGTGCAAGGGACTAGATCACACGCTTGAGGGGCACTAGTCTTGAGGGTCAGTTTGGAGGAAATGTTCTGATCAATTCTAACCATCTGAGATCTGCTGGTCAAGAACTACAGAAGTCAGTTGAAAATGGCAATCCCAAGGGCAAGGTACAGAAGTTTGGAGATTTGGAGCTAATTTAGTATTATGGTGATGAAGGCTGACTGAAGTCAATGAATACTACCCTGATATAGGTGTTCTTATTATCAAGGGATCTGGGGTTGAATGTAGTACAAGAAATATGTAATCCACTGTAGATCTATTTTTCCCCATTCACAGGGGTTTACATTGCCCAGAATACTGGTACAAATGTGCTCCACTACCAGTCTTTCGAGTGGACTTTGTTCAGAATGGACATAACAGTAATTGAACATCTGGTAGAGGTGCTTCGTTGCCAGAGATCGCCCTGATTTCAGCTTGCAACCTGTGATGGTTTGCCCCATATTTCCTTAATATCTAAAACTCCACTGATCGGTCTGTCGTGTTTTGATTTAGGTCTCTTGTTACTGTGACATCTTTATCCCACATGACTATTTGTGCCTGCAGATTGCAAACGGTGAAAGTCTCATCCAATTATTTGAGCAAATTGGTTCACCTCCTAATGCCACATCCAGTTCCCTCATGGCGATTGAATTGATATATTCTCTGCTATTCACTCCACAGAATTGATCAGTGGTATGCTGGTTAGTGAGGTGCAAATTGTCTGGTTTGTAGAGGTCTCTTCACTAGAACGAGGTGCCATGGCCCACGAATCAAAGGTCCCCTTTACTGTGGCATCTGTACTTTCCTCCTGGTCCTTAGCACCAGCAATAACTCAGAGATAACACTGAGGTCTTGTTTTTTAATCTTTTTTCCCCGATTCTCTGCATGTGGAACCTCATCCTTCTCTCTGCTCATGTAATCTGACTATTAACCATCCATCCTCACGCTATTTAAATTTTTGCTCTACTTCCCATATTGTCATGTTAAACTATAGCTAATGATAAATCAAACCATTATATCAGGATTTAACGTATGTCATTGAAATGGGGACCAGTTATATCTCTCAGCATCGGTACAACTGTCCTTGCGCATTATTTTTTATTTACGTGAGAGCTACACACCTTGATTCCCTGTGACAGCATCATGGGAGATTAATCAGCACAGATGAAATTCTAGATGTTGATATATAACATAAATAACATTGATTATAACACGATGCAAATCAAAATGACTCAACTGGCCATGATATGTCTGCAAAAAGCCTTAAGTTCATGAATCAACACTTCCTTTCAAAGGCCTCAGAGACTATGTGTGTCAGCAGCACAAATGTCCGCCTGAGCATTGTTGCCTGCTTTTGCGCAGGTTTACATTTAACAGCTTCACTAACAATTAAAGCAAAGCAACATGAAGCAAAATAATCCAAAGATGTACAAGACATGAGTGAAGCTGCATTTGGAGTATTGTGTTCAGTTCTGGTCGCCCTGCTATAGGAAAATAGTTGTTAAGCTGGAAAAAGTGGTCTGAAGATTTACGAGGACGTTGCCTGGACATGAGTGCCTGAGCTATAGGTAGAGGCCGGGCAGGCTAGGACTTCATTTCTTGGAGCGCAGATCTTATAGAGGTGTATAAAGTAATGAGGGGAATAGATGGCATGAATCGACAGAGTCTTTTACCTAGATCAAAACGCAGAGGACATACGTTTAAGGTGAGAGGGAAACATTTAATAGGAACCTGAGCGACAACTTTTTCACGGAGGGTGGTGGGTAATGGAACGAGCTGCCAGAGGTGGTAGTTGAGGGAGATACTATAACATTTAAAATCCTTTTGGACACGTCCATGGATAGGAAAGGTTTAAAGATACAGCATATGGCCAAACAGACAGGTGGGACCAGCGTAGTAGGTAGGTTATCTCAGTCAGGGTGGGCAATTTGTGCTGAAGGGCCTGTTTCCTTGCTGTATGGCTTCATGACTGGAATGATATCCCCAAAATTTAGGCAATGATTACGAATTAATAGTGGTTGATTCTTAGCAATCCTATGTCATTTAATGCCTCTGTGCATGATGTTGAATTCTTAACCTTGGTAAATGCCTGCCATAGCGTGTCTAGAGAGGCATGTGGTTGTCCAATGATATTGGGAAGATAAGTGGGTGCCATTGACACAGAATGATAATTTTGGATCAGTATGCGGATTGTGTGACACGATGAAGTAGGTGATTTAGAATGGTCACGTATTGGTATTGATGTAAGGAAAATAGCTGCTTTTCCTTAAAATCTAGGAAGAAAATGCTGAGTGAGTTACACCACCTGTGGGTGTAGCTGTGTTAAATGCAAACACAGACAAAGAATCCCAAGGGTGCGTAGTAGTCCGTCAAATCTCCTAGAGTTATGGTGTCTAACTTATGCCAAAGGGGGGGAAAAACTCATGGGCATAATTTCAGAATAAACTATATGGTGTTAGTTTACAGAATGAGTTCAAAATCCTTCAGTCATGAACTATTCGGGCAAGTTCGTCCAAATAAATCACTGTGTGGAGGTACTGTTTGCTCGAGAAAATCAATGTCAGCTTGTGGTTCCTACTGTACAAGTAAAATCCTTCAATGAGGCACACTCTACCCTAACTCACCTTCCTTCATCAGGATATTAGCATTGGCTTTTGGAGCCAGAGAATAGATTTTCTTTTATTAAAATTTCAAAATACACTTGCTCTTATTTCAGATATTGAAAGGTCTCGCATATCATTGCAAGTGTTACCATAAACCTGAATGTCATTTTGTCAGTTTGCTGTGTTTGTTCTTCAAATGATGGAAGAAATTTTTGATGTTAATCTCTATACTTACTGAATAATGGTATTGTCATAAAGGCTTATTTATATAAATAGATGAATGGTACTTTTCATTTCTAGCTTTCTCCCTATGTGTCCTCATTCATTTTGGCTGAGATAGATAGTCTCAGTGGTACAGACTACCTCTCCTTACACACTCACCCAAGTGCCATCCTTCACGCATTAGCAGATAATAAAGGGCTGGCATGAGTAGAGTTGCTGCCTAACAGCACCAGAGACCCGGGTTCGATCCTGACCACGGGTGAGTTTGTATGTTCTCCCTGGGACCACATGGGTCTTCTCTGGGTGCTCCAGTTTCCTCCCACACGCCAAAGATGTACAGGTTTGTAGGTTAATTGGCTTTGGTTAAATTGTAAGTTGTTCCTAGTATAGGAAAGTGCTAGTGTACGGGATTGCTGGTCAACACAGACGCGGTAGGACGAAGGGCCTGTTTCCATGCTGTGTCTCTAAACTAAACTAAAATTAAAGCCTGGGCATTAATGGAGCTGTTTATGGTGGGTTTGGATAAGGAGGAGGGAAGGTGGAGAGTGTGTGTCCATGTAGGTTGGATGTGGCTGAACTAGATACCTGGATATTTAGATATCCCTACATGTTGTGTTTAGCGCCATTGCTAATGTTAGGGCTTTGTAATTGCAGGATGCTTTGAGGGAACTAAGCTTGAGTTATGAGGGAACCCTCACACCCTGCCCAGCTGTGAACCAACCATCTACAAAATCTCTTTCTCTTACGTGAAACATTCCTCAGATTTCATTTGACTTGAAAAAGAGCCAACAGGCGGGCAGGCAGGCAACTTCATTAAAATGGCTAAATTGTCAACCCAACACTTTTATGGCTATTTGTGTCTTTCCCTGCCTCTATTACTATTCAGTTATAAGGTTAGAGGATGATCAAGGTCATATCTTCAAAAATTCCATGGCCCCTCCAACTGCTCTCAAGCCACCCAATTTAATAAACTGTTAACCCTTCACTGTGAACCTGACCATATGACTGCTCGTGCATAGTTGAGTTGTATCCAGCCAGTGTCGTAGGGTAAATACCAAAAACTTGCACCAACAGCCACTTTCTCGCCTTTGTGCTAAGGCTTTTGGTGAAAACACTACTAAATTCAAAAGAGCACAGACTGGAAATCAGACCAAAAGACTTTCAGATCAGAATACGTTAGGGAAGCTTCCAATTCTTCAGCTATTAATTTAAATTAGTCTCCAGAACTTAGAAAATAAGTTTGAAATGCCATAACAAGTGCTGTTATATCTCAGGGATCTTTCTGAGCTAAATGTGACTCACTCCCAGCAGAAGAGGGCTGTTCATCATTCTTATTTTTAGACCAGGCTGTGGACCGGCTCCATGATGCATGAGTAGAGAACTTGTTTTTCAACATAGATGGTAGACAAAAGTGCTGGAGAAACTCAGCGGGTGAGGCAGCATCTATACAGTGAAGGAAATAGACAACGTTTCGGGACGAAACCCAGCATTATCTGTAGTATTGCAGATACTTGAGCACTATGGCATTAACAATTCTTAACCATATGTATCAAATTTTGTAAACACTTATTTTTGTCATATTATATTTTGATAATTGAAGAGGTATTTATGAACAATTAATTGATGTCTATTACTTCATGGAATAAATGAGTCTCAAGCCATATATGATCCTAGAGATTATGCAATGATATTTCATGAAGTTATAAAGCCAGATATACAGTGCAGAAACAGGCCATTTGGCCCACTATGACCATGCCTGCCATCAAATATCTATCTCCACTAAGATAATTGGCGTTATAGGATTTCACATTAGTAAAGAAACAAAAATCACCAGGCTATGTATGTAAGGAAGGTAGACACAAAATGCTGGAGTAACTCAGCGGGTCAGGCAGCATCTCTGGAGAGAAGGAATGGGTGACGTTTCTGGTCGAGACTCTTCAGACTATGTAAGGATGCTGTTAAGATGCAAGAATAAGACTCAAGGCCTTGCTTTCTTGCTTTTACACAGGCATCTGTTTGAAAAATACAATGTACAATTCCCATACATTTAAATTAGCTTCAGACTAATGTCACCATGTGTAGTTCTTCCTGTTTATCTATTTCTGGTGGTTGCAACATACATCATATTTACCAGAGGCCAGATCAACGCAGATTACTAATTACCTCCAAGATATAAACAAATGAGCAGTTGTATAATATTAAAAAGTAATTATTTACATATGTTAAATGGTGAATGTAAGATAGCTAATGCTCTTGTGGAGTTCTAGTTTTTATTTTGGACTGTGATGAAAACCATGCACATTTATGATTTTTATTACACATTAACCATATATTTAATTTAAAAATTTGGGATGGTCACAAATGTCTCTTTGATTGTCATTTTTTTTATAATAGAATGAATGACAAGCTGGACTCTGAATGTTGATGACATTCATTTGGGTTGTTCTGGAATTCTTTGTAATTTGAACCCTGTTCCACCACTGACTTCCAAATCCCATCAATTTGCACAATGTTCCATGTTTCCCTTCCAGTGCCAGTCACAAAGCCAGCCAGAGCTGGATTCATGATATTTTAATCATAGATCAATTCCAATGCTACTTAAGAACTGTGATGTTTGGCAAAAATTACTCGTACAATTGGTTTATGAATACTTCCATCCAAATGTAGTGAGGGGGCAAGAAACTCGAAAATTAACTTACAGACTTAAAACCATATGATTTTTATTTTTATTGAATGTGTTTCTTTTAAATCAAGCAGCAAATCTGTGAACAAGCAAGAAATCTTATTTCGGCAATTTTCATTCCATTTAGTTCTTCAAAATTTAATTAGGTTTTTTTTATGAACTGAAATTATTTTATATGTTCTTATAAATTTAAAGGTTGAAAGTAGGTTTGTATGTGAGTAACCAGAGCGGATGGCAATCTGAAGGACAACATTGTCTCTTATCCGATTCCTCTTTCAGCCATTCTCTCACCTACTAGGTCTCTTTCTCTTCTATCCCCTGACTGGGACGGGGTGGAATAATCAAAATGTGTTCAGTTCAAGATAGACACAAATTGCTGGAGTAACTCTACGGGTCAGGCAGCATCTCTGGAGAAAAGGAATAGGTGATGATTTGAGTCAAGACCATTCTTCAGACCAACTTTCAGTTCAGTACAACTTTGCTATTCTTCGGAGTGCTTTGAGAATGGCTGAGGCCTTGAGTAGTGATTGACTGTGATGCAGCATGTTTACCCTACATGGTGTCTTAATGTGCCAGATTCTGTCGTACAGTTTACTGTACAGATTGTGCTTTTCATAGTTCATTTAAGCAGTTCATCGTTGATTGTTTCAGTTAATAAAACATATGAAAACACTTAAAATACGGAATGCAATTATTAAGAAAGCAAAGAAAATTGCTGATGATGAACATCTGAACTAAAACAGAGAAAATTCCTTGACCTCAAACTTTGTTTCTTTCTCGGTGCTTGCTGCCTGACCTGTTGAATATTTCCAGCATTCTCTTTTCTATTTCCACGTAGAATTATCTGGCCACTAATATCTTAAGACTTTGTTGAACACAATTGGCTGCTGCACTTCACTGTATAACAACAGAGACCACATATTTAAATTACTCCATTGACTGTTAAGTGCTTTGGGACATTCTATGGTTGTGGCGGATCCTATATTAATGCATGTGTTTTCATTAAAGTATGTTATTCTGGAACTGTTGTTTACTCTGTTATTAAACAGAACTAAGTTTGACAGCTGATTTTTCAATTTCCTTATCTCTATATTTCACAACAAGAGTAACTATTTTAGGAAAAGGCACGAAAAATGGTTCTTTATTTTCAAAGGATACACAATTCCGTACCACTGGACGGATAATTGTCACCAAAAGTGCATTTTAGTCCTACGGAGGATGCAGTAAGATTTTGTGGCCTTTTGGAGTTTGCTGGATTTCAACAGGTTTTCCTTTTATTTCACTTTCTATGTATATTATTGTAACCATGTTCTCCGCACCTGAGTGCTGATCAACAATTATTCCACAGTCTGAGAAGGCAGGACCAAAGTTAAGGAAGCAAATTATTCTAGCATACTTTAATGACAATGCTTTTCTTTTGGCGGCACAGTGGTACAGCTGGTAGTGCTGCTGTTTCACAGCACCAGAAACCAGAGTTCAATCCTGACCTCGGCTGCTGCCTGTGTGGAGATTGCACGTTCTTCCTGTGATTGTATGGGTTTCCTCTAGCTTCTCCAATTTCTTTCCCACACCTCAAAGATGTGCTGATTTGTAGGTTAATTAATCTGTAAATTTGCCCCAATGTGTCGATAATGGCTGAGAAAATGGGATAGCAGAACTAGCGTGAACGGGTGATCGATGGACTTGGTGGGCCTATTTCCATGCTGTATTACTAAACTAAACTAAACAAAATGAGTACAATAATAACAACTGAAATGACTGAATCCAAAATGCATATTACAACAGATGTTAAAGATGTGAAGTTATTCTGAATAAATGGAGTCTGTTTCTTGTCATTGTCTCATTTTAAGCTTGTGTGCACCAAAGTCGGTAATTTAGAATTGAACAATTTATTTAAATTGACTGAAGATGAATATGGTTCATTTCAGCTATGTAAACATTCAGTACTTCCGAAGATATGTTTTCTAAGAATTTAAACCCCTGCATTAATTCAAACTTTATTCCAAAATTCTACAAGCCTTCCTCTTCAATCTATATTTAATCTTTAAAATGAAGTTGAGATAAACAAGATATGGTGGGGCAGTGGTGCGCATCGAATAAGGGAAAGCAAGGACATATGCCCACACCTCACTTGCCAGTGTGTGAGATTATGCACATCTGCACCTACATGTGCTCAGTAATATTGCATATGCATTTGCGTTCACATGTGGGATGCATTTGCATTCCCATATAAAGCCAGGCATAGCAGGCTACTGTGTACTTCCATAAGTACATATCCCTCGCTGAACTTCTGTTAATTCTCTGTTACCTCAATAATACACTCTCTGAAAATTAAGTAAACGTGGTTTTTCAACCCTGAAATTGTAGCCTATGAGGAAATAACATATTCCAAAATGGAAATTCCCGGGATGGCGGGACTGTCATATGCTGGGAGAATGGTGCGGAGCGTCTTGTATACTCTGCAGTTTAAAAGGATGAGAGGGGATCTTATTGAAACATATAAGATTATTAAGGGTTTGGACATGCTAGAGGCAGGAAACAAGTTCCCGGTGTTGGGGGAGTCCAGAACCAGGGGCCACAGTTTAAGAATAAGTGGTAAGCCATTTAGAACGGAGATGAGGAAACACTTTTTCACACAGAGTTGTGAGTCTGTTGAATTCTCTGCCTCAGAGGGTGGTGGAGGCCGGTTCCCTGGATACTTTCAAGCGAGAGCTAGATAGGTCTCTTAAAGATAGCGGAGTCAGGGGATATGGGGAGAAGGCAGGAACGGGGTACTGATTGGGGATGATCAGCCATGATCACATTGAATGGCGGTGCTGGCTCGAATGGCTGAATGGCCTACTGCACCTATTGGCTATTGTCTATTGCAATGGACTTGGCCTGAATATCTACACACTCATAAATAAACCTGGCTCGACAGTTTTACCATAGAAGTAAAAATAAACATTCTAAACAATAATGCTTATTAATAGGTCATGCAGACTAAAATTCAAATGCGCGATAAGGGTGTTGCGTGTTTGCTAATCCTAATTGTTTGACCCACAAACCTTGCCTGTTGGAATATTCAGGTTCGGATTCTGATCCAATTTCTTTCCTTCTCATGGTTGTTGTTCATCGGGCCAAAAACAGCAATATCACGCAAGCACGTAAAGACTGAGCTGGCACTGTACTTGGCCGCACAATCGTATGTGTACACGTAGTAGAATAAGGGACTGAACACACAACCCTGAGGAGCACGTGCTAAGTGTCAGCATTGAACATTATGTACAACATCAGGAAACATTATGAACAATTCTAACTGACGGGGGTTACCATTTAGAAGTTCCAGAAAGTAGTAGCAGATGGAGGCCGCAAGACCAAGGTGCAGAGGTTTAGTAGTGACCTTTTCTGGTATTATCGTATTGACAGCTGAGCTGTGATCGTGAATAGGATACTGACTTCTTGTCTTATTGTCAATGTGATTCAGAGCTGAATGCAGTGCAAGGGAGATGGCAGCCCCTGTACATATATTTTTCCCAAAGGCCATTTGCAGAGGGTCTAACGTGTAAGAAGGAAGTGTAGATGTTCTTTTACACCAAAGATAGACACAAAAAGCTGGAGTAACTCAGTGGGTCAAGCAGCTTCTCTGGAGAAAAGGAATAGGTGATGTTCTGGGTAGAGACGCTTGATCAGACTGATGAAGGGTCAAGACCCGAAAATTCCCCTATTCCTTTTGTCCAGAGATGCTAATTAACCCACTGAGTTATTACAGCATTTTATGTCTATCTTTGGTGCAGAGGCTCTAGAATGTCTGGCGTAGAAGTGGGCCATTACCAGCCTTTCTAAGCACTTAATCAATGTCAAGGCCAGAGCTTTTGGGTGGTAGTCATTGAGATAGGTCACTTTACTTTTTGGGGGAACCTGAATGATGGAGGTTCCCTTGAATCAGATGAGGATTATAGACTGTTGAAGTGAGAGGTTGAAGACATCTGCAAAGACATCTGCCAGTTGATTGGTACTTGATTTCAGAGGCTGTCCAGGAATTCCATCTGGGCCGGCCCTTCATGAGATCCCTGTCATTCCAGCTGCATCTAAGTATCCACCCGTACCCACCCTCCCGCTCCACCCACCCACCCATCTCCATCCCCATCCCTGATTGCCACACACCCGTGGTTTCTTCATATTCATAGCTGCCGATAGGGTTGAGTATAATGAAGATTTGTTATTCCAAGAATTGCTTTGATATAATGATATCAACAGGAGATTTTCATTGCTGGAACTAATTACTTTCTTAGTGTATTCAGGTAAAACAATCACAGAAAACTGCTTTAAGAGGAGGAAAATGTTGCCACTCTCAGGCGCCTTAATTTTAGTAAATTAAAATGTTTGTACTGTTGGAAGACACTTCATGATAAAATTCTTGAAATTTCAGAATTCGGGCATGTTGATTGAAGAAAAGAGTAAAATAAGAAAATGGCTTTTAAATGATCAAGAAGTGATTCAATTGTGAGCTAGATGGATTTTGTGATCCTAAAATTTCAAGTGATATATTTGATTATCTTTTGTTTCATTGTTACCTCATATGGATATACTTAACCATTCCTTGGCATGGATCATCTTTGCCAATGTTGGTTTACTTTCAGAAAGCGAGTCAGCCCCAGGCACCTTGTGTACATGGATACAATCCATGTGCCCATGCAAATAGCACGCTAATCCACATCAGAAAGCAGAGATAAAAAAAGGACACTTGGGAATATGTTTGTGTTTGACTACATTAAAGAATGAATAATTACTTTCCAAAGTTTGTTTTTCAATAAAACTGCTTTCAATAAACATTGTTTGCTTACAGAACCTGTACTTTAAGTAAAATTTCTAAGGATTTCATAATGGACCTTTGAAATATCAGAACAACATTCCTTTCTGGCAAGCTCAAGAACTTCATATAAAACTATCTTTTATTTTAAACTTTCTGCTTTCATATAAAGAGACCAGTGGCAGGAAATGCAACAGACAACTCTTACCATTCAACGAACAAGAATGTAATCAGCTGCAGTCACATTGATAAAAATCTGCTTTCCTGTAAAGATTTATCACATTAACAATGTTGCTCTACAGACAAATTAGTAAAATAGACATTCAATCGGGGTGGTGTAATTTAGCAAAAAAAAGGTTTGCATGGTTAGATTTCTGCAAGTGCTGACCATTTTCTTTTAAATGCTATCATTACAATGCTCACAGTATGAAAAACAGTACAATTTGTCAGTGTGATACTCTTCATAAAAGAGTGAATGCTTTCATATATGTGGAGCAAGTAATGATGATATTACTTTATGTACTTGTCAAAGCCATACCCACCAGGAGCACATAATGGAAATTTTGATACACATTGGTTGCTATAGTGTGGTTATTAAAATTAATGGTTGGAAATGTTTGCAGTTTGTGCCCAGAGTTTCCAGAAGTGCTGTTGGCAAGTAAGGTGCTTAGAACATGAGTTTTGTGTAAAATTCTGATGGTTCCTCTTGGACAATACCTGTGTTTAGATTCTGGCTTTGTTTGTTGTTTGTCCCCTCCAAGACAAGACAAGAATTATTGGTGGGGTGGGGTAGAGTGAGGTGAGAGGGTGGGTGGATGCAAAAAAATGAAATCTATTTTCTGTACTATGCCATAAACCTGTAATATATTTAAACAATTTATATCAAGATTGGTACTTTTCATCCATCCACATTAACCAGCTACATTGCTGAATAGAGATTAGGTGAAGTAAAGATACATTTTCTTCCCAGGACGAAGTAAATGAACTACATGGCTAATAATGCAATACGGTTACAGTTTTTGCTTTTTATTCCAATTTATTACTTAAGTGCATGTTCCATAGTTTTCTTTGTTTGAATTCTTGTCTCTGAATCAATGGGCAGGCTTCTGCATATGACTCCATCAATTTCCCACAATACATGAACCTTGTAGCATCTGATCCTAGCTTCCTTCCATAACTACAGCAGGGTGTATATGAACCATGATTACATTTTGGTCTTTGCAATCTGCACTTGCTTTAAAATGAAAATACATGAATGTCGTGCTTGGTAGATCATAGATAGTTCATGTTCTGATTGAATGTCACTGACCTGGAATTATCTGGAGTTTCTTACTACATAGATATTCCACTGCAATAATGGGTATTGCAGGTTTCTGTAGTATTTTGAAGTTTATATGGCAACTGCTGCTTCTAATTCTAGAAAGTGATGTGATAAACGCTTCACCTGATCATGGATCAGACTACAAGCTTGAAACGCTCACCACATTTAAGCACATTCAAGTACTTGGATGTATATTTGAAGAGCTCATGATCTGCAGGGCTACAGACCAAGTGCTGGTAGATGGGATTAGGCTGGAGCTGTCTTTTACAACCTGCACAGACATGATGGGTCATGTCACCGCCTTTGTGTTGTAAATTTTCTACGATTCTCTTACAGGTTTACAAAATGCCTTGCAACCATACCAGAAAAATGCTGGCCTTTAATGTCTCATCTGAATACTGCAAGCACATCTGGTATTCATTGCAAACTTTAGGAGTTTGAATAATGGCCAATTTGTTCATTGTTTGCATAACTTTTGACGTCATAATAAAGCTGTTACTAATAATATGGGAGAGTGTATTCACCTGAAGGCAACCATGTTCATGGCATTAAGAATGGCTTATTGGATACTCTGCACAAATCACTCAGAATTCAGAACTAACTTAAATACTTCATGACTGCAAGTTAATGACCAAAATGAGATTTAAATTGCATTTAATTTTGCATTCTTCAGACGTGGTAATGCTCCCAGTAACTGAATGCAATCCTGAATGCAAAGACCAAAATAGTCCAAATTTAAATCAATGGCTTGCATTAAATTTCCAGGGACACTTCTGAAGCACCGACACAAATGCGACCAAATGCACCCAATATTTCAATGGCTGCAGTGTATGAACCTGACCAGAATCTATCATCCTTTTGGAATACTGCTACACCATATATTGACAAAAGGAGAATGGGATCGAGAAATGAAGGGTCTGCATGAATGATTTATGCTAGCTACTTGACAAAAATGTAAATGTTATGTTTGCGATAATTTTCCTGAGTCTCTATAAATACCTTCTATAAATCTTTTGTTTTCACCATGCATTGTTCTGGTTTTCTAGGACAGTCCTTTTTAAAATGGTGAATGGTTCACCCAAGGGCGAATGAAATTATTTAGGGGTGAATGAAACTAGGGTGAATGAAGAGTGAATTACTTAATTTATTCAGATATTTATATATATTTTTCTATACTTAAAAAAGGCATTGCGATTAAAGTGCCATTAAAGTAACCTCTTATTGGTATTAATGGCAGTGGAGCTGGAAATGTGATATGGTTTTTTTTCTCTACCTATGGTTTTCTAATTTCAAAGTAACAGGATATTTGCCAAATTTACTGTAATATAACCTTTTAGGGAACACCAAACGAGCTAGTGGGATCATAAATTCATAAATGGCAACACTGGAGGATCGCCATAGGCAACTGTTGAACTGTAACTTTACTTTGTGTAACAATTTAGCTGAGATTTAGTGGTATTGTGAGCTTTCGTCGGGGAGAGTTATAGAAAGTTATATTAGTTGGATACTAATATATTAAATCACATGTTTTTTTGAGCTAGTTTTCCAAGAAAACAACTGCAGTAATCTAAGACCAAAAACATACATATTTAAAATGCATAAATATAAATACAAGTATACAGTGCATGGATAAATATGCCCCTGTACATATATCTATATATATATATATAGGTGCAGCTATAGGTGTATTACGAGTATATACAGTGGCTTGCAAAACTATTCATACCCCTTGAACTTTTCCACATTTTGTCACGTTACAACCACAAACGTAAATGTATTTTATTGGGATTTTATGTGATAGACCAACATAAAGTGGTGCATAATTGTGAAGTGGAAGGAAAATTATACATGGTTTCCAAATTTTATTGCAAATTGTTAGGCACTCCCCCCCCCCCCCCCCCGGTGAATGCTATGTACTTACCTTTTCTGTTTCTCTCCTGAGTGCAGGCCCCGTGGCTGGGAGTCAGGAATCAAGGGGTTAAGGGCTCCTGTACCCAATTGGCCAAGCTGCGTCAGGTGACGGGTGACTCATCGGAAGCTTAAATACCAGGAGTCTCCCAGAATTCCCTCTCTCTTCGTCGACCCTGACTAGTGAACAGGCTGCTGGTGTGAGCTGCAGGAGGCCTGGCCACATGGCATAGAACTTTGTGTATTGTTACCTATTTTTGTCAATTAATATTGAATTGGGATGGATAAGGGCTGCCTGAGGGATTTTGTGTATTTTGTTTCAGGGTTATCTCCATTTAGGCAGGTTAGAAGACTCTAATTCGACGGTCCATTGCGAGGCTGGCTGGAGCACTGTTATATTTGTTTGTTAGTCTATTCTTGTCCCTGACTGTTGTTTGAATCAGGTTTGGGTTTTTGTCTTCCCTTAACTAAATTAAAGACTATTTTCTTGAACTTGAACCTGGTTTTTGACTATGTTATGCGGCTCTGAAGTACCTGTATTCAGGAGACGTAACAAAATGGGGGCTCGTCCGGAGCTTTGAGGACCCTAGACAGTTTTGGGGTTTTTTTGGTAGGCTTCTAGTGACTGGGGAAGTCTGTGTTGTGAGGGGATTTTTTTTTTCTTCCGTTTGTGGTAACATTTGTGCCCAGGGTTTGGCTGGTGATTTGGTCCTACATTTGATATGGAATTTAAAGTGGAGGACTTTACTGAGGCTCCTAGTCGGGAGTTGTTTGATAAATGTACGAAGGAGCATTTGTTTGTTCTGGCAGAGAGCTATAAGGTGCCTATTGATAAGCATTTGAAGAAAGAGTCTATAAAGTCGGTGTTATGGTCTGCATTGGTAAGGAGTGGGGTATTGCCTGCTGGTGCAGACAGTCCTCTATCTTCTACACAGCCTGGTCAGGAAATGGGGGACCTCATTCGATTGAAGGAGTTAGAGCTTTAAATAAAAAAGGAGGGCCTTAAGAGAGAAAGAGCTCATGCTTGAAATGAGAGAGAAAGAGCTCATGCTTGAAATGAATGCCTCCCGAGTTTATTCCAGGGAATGGGAGTTTGATATGAGCAAGAACATCCGCCTGGTTCCCCCGTTTAATGAGAAGGATGTGGACAAGTATTTTGCAGTGTTTGAATGGGTGGCTTCGTCCTTGAAGTGGCCTAGGGACATGTAGGCCTTGCTATTGCAGTGTGTCCTTGTGTGTAAAGCACGGGAGGTATACTCGTCTTTATCTGTTGACAACAGTTGGGACAATGAGTGTGTGAGGTCTACGGTATTAAGGGCTTATGAATTAGTTCCTGAGGCGTACCGGCAGAAGTTCCGGCGCTTTAAGAAGTTTGATAGTCAGACTTATGTGGAGTTTGCTTGGGAGAAGGAGGCACTTTTTGACAGGTGGTGCGCTTCTCAAGGAGTGAAGGATTTTGAGCTGCTGTGGGCCTTGATGATTATGGAAGACTTTAAGAACTGTCTCCCTGAGAGGGTTGTTACTTTCCTTAATGAGCGGAAGGTGACGGAGGTGTCTAAGGCCGCGTTGTTAGCAGATAAGTATATATTGACTCGTAAAACTGAGTTTGTTGGGCAATCCTATTGTTTTGGTGCACGGCCGTTTAATCGTGGTGGTGTCGGCGGTGGCAGTGTCAAAGCTGTTTCTGTGCCTGCAAGTGTCAGCACATTGATACAGGCGGAGGTCCGAGCTGATAAGGTTAACGGAGATTTCAGGACTAAGGAAGGTGGGTACACAAAAAGCAACTGTGGTTCCTGGGATGCCTGCGTCTGATGAGTGTAGGAATTATTCTGCGTTCATCACGAAAGGTTTTGTTTCTCTAGAGGATGGGGGTGATAGAGTTCCAGTATCCATCTTGCGTGATACTGGTGCTAATCAGTCCTTTATATTGGATAGTGTACTGCCGTTTTCATAGGTTGGGTCCAGTGTCCCTGTGGTAGGATTCAGGATGGAGGACATGGTAGTGCCTTTGCATACCGTGAGTCTCGAGTCTGAGTTGATTTCAGGCCGGGTAATTGTTGGGTTACGGCCGTGTTTTCCCGTTGCGGCAGTTTCTGTGATTTTGGGGAATGACTTGGCAGGAGGTAGAGTTTTCATTACTCCTGAGCTGACGGTGGTGCAGCGTCCTGATAGATTGGCTATGCAGCATCCGACAGTCTTGTGCACGACAGGCTTGTGCTGTCATGAGGGCTATGGCTAAGAGCCAGGCAAAGTTTGAAAATGTAGTGGACCTGAGTGAGAGCATTTTTGGGGATCAGGATGATGGATCCTGTGTTGTGAAAGGTGTTTCTACATCTCAAGATGGGGTCTTGTCTGAAAATGTGCCGGTGTCGCTGTCACGTGACCGGCTGGTTGAGGAGCAAAAGAGTGATCCAGGTTTATCGGATCTGTTCGACTGCGTGGTGCCTGAGGGAGATATGGATTCCACAGCAAAGGGGTATTTTCTGAGGAATGGCTATTGATGCAAAAGTGGTCTCCCTTGGATATGTCAGGGCATGATGATTGGAGCGTGGTTGATCAGATTGTGATACCTCGTCGATATAGGGATAAGATACTCTGTTTGGCTCATGATGGACCTCTGGGTGGACATTTGGGGGGGTCAATAAGATGTATGACCGTATCTTAAGGAATTTATTTTGGCCAGGGTTGTAAAAGGACGTGAAGCAGCACTGCAGGTGTTGTCACATTTGCCAGGTGGCAGGAAAGCCGAACCAATCAATTGTTCCTGTGCCTTTATATCCAATGCCTGTGGTCGGGGAGCCATTTGAACAGATTCTAGTTGATTGTGTGGGTCCTCTACCTCGGACAAGGGTGGGCAACAAGTTTTATTGACAATTATGTGTGCGTCTACCCGCTTTCCGGAGGTGGTCCCTTTGCGTAACATTACTGCCCCTGCCATTGTGAAGTCTATCACTAAGTTTTTTTCGTTGTTCGGTTTGCCCAAGGTTGTGCAGAGTGACCAAGGTTCCAACTTCATGTCAAAGGTTTTTGGTCAGGTAATGAAGTTGTTGGATATTGAGCATTGGTACTCCAGTGCGTATCATCCTGAGAGCCAGGGAGCTCTCGAGCGGTTTCACCAGACTTTGAAATCTATGTTGAGGACTTACTGCCTGGATTTTGAAAAAGACTGGGATGAGGGGGTTCATCTAGTTATGTTTGCGGTGTGTGAGGTCGTGCAGGAGTCTTTAGGGTTCAGTCCTGCTGACCTGGTGTTTGCGCATACTGTTCGTGGTCCGTTGAGGGTCCTGAAGGAGAAATGGTTGCAGGAGAATTCAAAACGTAGTATTTTAGACCACGTCTGTACTTTTAGGTCTAGACTGCGGAGGGCATGCGAACTGGCAATGGGTAATCTTGCTTCTGCTCAGTCTAGGATGAAGGGCTGGTTCGACTGGAAGGCTTCCAGTAGGAATTTTTCTCCAGGTGACAAGGTCCTGGTGTTGTTGCCTTTTCCTGGTTCCAGTCTGCAGGCTCGGTATAGTGGTCCCTATCAGGTGGTTAAGAGGTTGGTGCAAGGGATTACGTTATTGGTACCCCTGATCGGAGGCGTAAGACTCAGCTCTGTCATGTCAACATGCTGAAGCAGTACCATGAGCAGGAGCATGTACAGGTTGATGGGGAGGAGCTGTGTCCTTCGGTTTTGTCTAAGCCAGTTTTGGCTGTAACAGTGCTGCCCCCTGACACGGGTGGTGATGTGGGTGAGACACGGTTGTCTGTGGCAGTGACGCAGGGAAAGCTGTGCAACTCTGAAGCTTTGGAGTCGCTTCCCTTGCAGTTGTCTCATTTGTCTGGAAGTCAGCGGGATGATCTGCTTGCTTTGGTGGGGTCAAATGGGTCACTGTTCTCGGATGTGCCTTCTCAGACGTCTGTGCTACAGCATGACATTGATGTGGCCAGTGCTGCGCCAATTAAACAGCATCTGTATCGGGTCAACCCTGACAATCATCATCGCCTAAGAGGTTAGGTTGACTATATGATGCAGCATGCAATTGCTGAACCTAGTTGTAGTCCATGGAGTTCTCCGTGTCTACTGGCTACGAAGGCTAATGGGGAGGACAGGTTTTGCACAGACTTTCGTAAAGTGAATGGTGTAACTAAGCCGGATTGCTATCCTCTTCCACGGATGGAGGATTGCGTGGATTATGTGGGAAGTGCATCTTTTGTGTCTAAGTTGGACTTGCTAAAAGGGTATTGGCAAGTTCCTTTGACTAGGCGGGCGAGGGAGATCTCAACGTTCGTTATGCCTGATAACTTTCTTCAGTACACGGTAATGGCATTTGGGATGTGCAATGCGCCGGCAACCTTCCAACGAACATGAGGAATAAGAACCGGCGGTTAATGAGCTGGAGTTGGCAGCTGCAAGAACACAACCTGGAGTTCAGGCACATCAGGGGCAAGGATAATATCTTGGCTGATGCCTTGTCACGCCAGTAGTGTTTTAGTACTGAATAGTTTCTTCCAAAGCTTATTCAGTATCTTTGGGTGGGGGTGTTAGGCGCTTTCTCCCCCCCCCCCCCCCCCCCCCGGTGAATGCCATGTACTTACCTTTTCTGTTTCTCTCCTGAGTGCAGGCCCAGTGGCTGGGAGTCAAGAACCAAGGGGTTAAGGGCTCCTGTACCCGATTGGCCAAGCTGCGTCAGGTGACGGGTGACTCATCGGAAGCTTAAATACCAGGAGTCTCCCAGAATTCCCTCTCTCTTCGTCGATCCTGACTAGTGAACAGGCTGCTGGTGTGAGCTGCAGGAGGCCTGGCCACATGGCATAGAACTTTGTGTATTGTTACCTATATTTGTCAATTAATATTGAATTGGGATGGATTAGGGCTGACCTGAGGGATTTTGTGTTATATTTGTTTGTTAGTCTATTCTTGTCCCTGACTGTTGTTTGAATCAGATTTGGGTTTTTGTCTTCCCTTAACTAAATAAAAGACTATTTTCTTGAACTTGAACCTGGTTTTTGACTATGTTACGCGGCTCTGAAGTACCTGCATTCGGGAGTTGTAACACAAATAAAAAACTGAAAAGTGTGGCGTGCAAAAGTATTCAGCCCCCATGAGTCAATACTTTGTAGAACCACCTTTCGCTGCAATTACAGCTGCAAGTCTTTTGGGGTATGTCTCTACCAGCTTTGCACATCTAGAGACTGAAACATTTGCCCATTCTTCTTTGCAAAATAGCTCAAGCTCCGTCAGATTGGATGGAGAACGTCTGTGAACAGCAATTTTCAAGTCTTGCCAGAGATTCTCAATTGGAATTAGGTCTGGACTTTGATGGGTCATTCTAACACATGAATATGCTTTGATCTAAACCATTCCATTGTAGTTCTGGCTGTATGTTTAGGGTCGTTGTCCTGCTGGAAGGTGAACCTCTGCCCCAGTCTCAAGTCTTTTGCAGACTCTAATAGGTTTTCTTCCAAGATTGCCCTGTATTTGGCTCCATCCATCTTCCCATCAACTCTGACCAGCTTCCCTGTCCCTGCATCCCCACAGCATGATGCTGCCACCACCATGTTTCACAGTGGGGATGGTGTGTTCAGGGTGATGTGCAGTGTTAGTTTTCCGCCACACATGGTGTTTTGCATTCAGGCCAAAAACTTCAATTTTGGTCTCATCAGACCAGAGCACCTTCCTCCACATGTTTGCTGTGTCCCCCACATGGCTTGTGGCAAACTACAAACGGGACTTCTTATGGCTTTGTTTCAACAATGCCTTTCTTCTTGCCACTCTTCCATAAAGTCCCGATTTGTGGAGTGCACGACTAATAGTTGTCCTGTGGACAGATTCTCCCACCTGAGCTGTGATCTCTCCAGAGTTGCCATGGGCCTCTTGGCTGCTTCTCTGATCAATGCTCTCCTTGCCCGTCCTGTCAGTTTAGGTGGACGGCCATGTCTTGGTAGGTTTGCAGTTGTGCCATACTTTTTCCATTTTCGGATGATGAATTGAACAGTGCTCCGTGAGATGTTCAAAGCTTGGGATATTTTTTTATAAGCTAACCCTGCTTTAAACGTCTCCACAACTTTATCCCTGACCTGTCTGGTGTGTTCCTTGGGCTTCATGATGCTGTTTGTTCACTAATGTTCTCTAACAAACCTCTGAGGCCTTTACAGAACAGCTGTATATATACTGAGATTAGATTATACACGTGGACTCTATTTACTACTTAGATGACTTCTGAAGGCAATTGGTTGCACTGGATTTTATTTAGGGGTATCAGAGTAAAGGGGGCTGAATACTTTTGCACGCCACACTTTTCGGTTTTTTATTTGTAAATAAAATGTGAAAACCATGTATCATTTTCCTTCCACTTCACAATTATGCACCACTTTGTGTTGGTCTATAACATAAAATCCCAATAAAATACATTTATGTTTGTGGTTGTAACGTGACAAAATGTGGAAAAGTTCAAAGGGTATGAAAACTTTTGCAAGCTACTGTATATACACTCGCAATACACCTATAGCTCTTTATTGGTTGCTACACGTTCTTGGAGCTGTAAGCAGTACAACAAAATAGCAAGTTTAGCAATTCAACATAACATTCTTAGTATCAGTTAATATCAATTAGTATGTGTGTGCGCATGTTGGTCATTCACCGTCTCTCAGGTTATGGCATGCTGTTATGTATTGTGCACCAAGATGTGCCGTATTTCCTTCACCAATGTTTATTCTTAGTTTTGATATATCATCTGGTTCTTTAAAATCCGGGATTGCCAGACTGAGTTTGTCAAAGTATGTTTTTCTTGTTTTGTCAAAATGTTTGCATTTTAGGAGGAAGTGCACCTCTGTTTCAACCTCATCTGCTGCATATTCTATTTTCTCTTGGTTGCCAAAATCTCTTCTGTCTTCCTTTTTCAACTGTCAAATGGTGGTCACTTAACCTGTATTTGGTGAGGGTCTGTCTCTGCTTTATGTCTCTAACAGTTGAGTGATAGCCTGCCAATTTATACTATCTTTTTAGGGCACGGTAACATTCTAATCTGCTTTGGTTTTTGGTTTCTTTATCCCAATGTTCCAAATAAGTTTATTTACATTGTTTGATAATTTGGTTCACCATAACTGGTGATTGGGGATCAGTATTGATATGAGGCTGGTCAGGGTTTAACTGGTTAGGGTTTAACTGAATAGGGGTAGTTAGTCTCAGTACCAACTGGCACAGGGAACTCCTTTCTGGGTTCCCCTCTTGGGTTTAAAGGGCTTTAAACTGGAGGGTATCTGGGGAGCTAGATTTAAAGTGTTTGGGATTCGGATCCCAACTACGCCTCACTGACACCTTGCCAGAAGTTTCAAACACACAGCCCCTTCCAGTTCGAGCCACGTGGGCTAAGATACCACGTTGGTGAAAGACGTGGACTCCCCTTGCAGTGCCACTTTCCTCCACACTCTCCATCTCATGGAGACTGGAAACCAAAGATCCTATAGTGGAGCAAGTTAGTCCACTCGACGAAAAAGCCGTAGTAGGGTCATGGGTAATCTTCTGCACCAAAATTTCCGTAACCGGTTTCCATCTCCGCTCTAGTATTTTTGCTTTGGCCGTGGCTTCTTCATGCACAAATCATCTTTTTTTTCTCAGCTGCAGGTGATCATTTTGATATTCCTGCCTGGTACTCCTTATTAACATTGAACATTCAAAATATTGCCATTTGGAAGGAGCTCCAAAAAATCCAGCACCCAATCAAGCCACCCTCCTCCCCCCCCCCCCCCCCCCCCACCCCCTTCCCTCCGACACAGAGCGATCGCCGGCCCCCATTTTTGTGTTAAACATGTATTTCCTTCGGGTGTTTTTTATTATTTCCCACTTACCATTTCAGTACTTTTTCGATAGCTGCCATGACCCGTTTGATGTCATCCTTCGCACTGCTCCTGGTCTCGACCCGCATCGATCTGCCGGACATGCTGTGCGTGCGTGTGTGTGTGGCGGAGTCTGACGGGAGAAGCGCTGGCACCAAGAGCGAGCGAACATGCGGACAGACGGATGAAAGCAACGATCATAGAGCAGAATAGGTGACATTTCGGGTGGAGACCCTTCTTCAGACTGACAGTCAAGGGAAAGGGAAACGGGAGGTATAGGCATATCTTCCATTCATTTGTCCTTAGTACCGTCTATATCTCTTGTTCCTCTTTCCCCTGACTCAGTCTGAAGAAGGGTCTCGACAAGAAATGTCACCTATTCCGCTCTATGATCGTTGCTTTCGTCCGTCTGTCCGCTCGTTCGCTCGCCCTTGGATTAAGTAGCGCAGGATAAAGCTGCAAATTCACATACTGGATGGAAACTGGAAACTGAAAAGTAGGGGAACGTCGTCCCTCTGCGTACCCCCCCCATTTCCATCACTGGGAGAGATCTTCAGAAATATGCACGCCCAGGAATTTGAAGTTGACCCTTTCCACCATCGACCCATTGATATAAACGGGACTGTGGGTCTACATCCTACCCCTTCCGAAATCCACAATCAGTTCCTTGGTTTTGCTGGTGTTGAGAGCCAGGTTATTTTGCTGGCACCATTTGGTCAATTGGTAGATCTCACTTCTATACTCTGACTCGTCCCCATCGGTGATAAGTCCCACGACAGTGGCGTCGTCGGTGAACTTGATGGAGTTTGCACGATGTCCGGCTACGCAGTCATGAGTATAGCGTGAGTACAGCAGGGGGCTGAGCACGCAGCCTTGTAGTGCTCCCGTGCTGATTGTTATCGAGGATGGCACACTTGCACCAATACGGACAGACTGTGGCCTGTGAATGAGGAAATCGAGGATCCAATTGCAGAGGGATACGCGAGACCCAGATCTGAGAGCTTGGTAACCAGCTTGGAGGGCTGATATACATGATATACTCCATCGTATTGCTATTAATAATAGATGGTAAGCTCACTGGCCAATAGTTCCTCACCCTCTGTCTTCCTTTTTGAAAAGGGGTATCACATTGTTCGAATATTCTACTGGTACGTTCCTTAAATTTAGAGAGTTTTAAAATATTTCAATCAATGGATCCACTATCTCTGCAGCCTCCACCTTTGATGCAAATCGTCAGGTCCTGGTGATTTGTTTGTCAGTAGCTCCACAAAGTTTCCTTCATCTTATTTTAAATTAGCCCATCTATTATTTGAATGGGTGTTGTGGTGTCCTCTATGATGAAGACTGATTAAAAAAATAATGCTTTAAGTTATCTGTCACTTTTTGTTTCCTCTTATTAATTCACAATCTTTGTTCTCTTGGCATTCCATAAATGTCTTAGCTGTGTTATTCCTGTTTATTTATCCATAGAAAGTCGTACTTGTTTGTTTTGTCATTGCATGCAGATGTTTTCTCAAAATCAATTTTTTCTTCTCTTACAATCTTGTTAGCTTGCTGCTGCTGGATTGAAAAGACTTCTCAGTCCTCTGGCCTACAACCCAGCCCTTAAGGGCCTGTCCTACAAGCATGCAACTCTATGCGATGAACGCGATCAAACTAGAAGCGGGGGCCGCGCAGAGGTCGGGTGAGTGGCACAACGCGGCGCAAAGTGAGGCGAACTTGGAGCGAAGTCTAAGGTAAGTTCGCCAGGACAGAGAGGGCACACAGAGAGGGGCACAGAGGCACACACACACAGAGGGCCATGGAGCCACATACATATAGGGTCACGGAGGCACCTATAGATAGGTTCACGGAGGCACGATGTCGAGGCGGTGTGTAATGCGTCGAGGCGACTGCGAGCCGACAAGCCGTTGCCACGCGGAATTTTTGAACATGGTCAGTTTTTCGGAGCCCCGCGCGATGTCGGGATGCCTCCGCACAATTCCGCACGGCTCCGGCGATCGAAGTGGGACCGGCCCCGCGACGCCGGACGGCTCAAGCGACCACGTTAGGTCGTGCTAATCGCATAAAGTTGCATGCTTGTAGGACAGGCCCTTTACCATCTGTATGCCCTTCTTTTCAATTTAACATGATCCATGACTTCCTTTGTTAACCACTGATTGTGTCTCTATTCTCATGCAATTTCTTCTAAATTGATTAATTTCTGCTGAGTATTTTGGACTAGCTGCATGAATATCTTCCACTATTTATCTATTGTGTTGCCTCTCACCTTAATTTTCCTGTCCACCTCAGGCAACTCACCTTCACACTCTTTAACATTGCCTTCATTTAAGTTGAAATGAGATGTTTTAGACCTGTAGCGTTCACCCTCACATTGCATGTGGAATTCTACCATATTGTGGTCACTACCTCCAGTGGGAGCTATAACCACAGATCTCTTACAAATCCTTCCACATTTACATTCCTCCCTAGGTATCGTAAGGAAATACAAAGACATATTCCAATGCTTGGACTGAAACTATTGCCAAGATGTGCTATTCTCCACGGTGAAACCAGGCCTTTGGGTTATGGCAAGGCTTTGCTCCAAGTATTTTGTTAGTTTGAATTGTTCTCCCTCCTTGCTAAAAAATCGCATTTGTTCTGGCATTGAAATAAATCTGACGGATTAGCTTGCCTTTCTCTGGGATTTGGACCAGGGGTTTATGAATGTCAGAATAGAAGGCCACCTTGGCTTCATGCATAGCCTACAAGGTTGGTTGAAGAGCTGATGAGTACAATATAATGAATGAATGAATGAATAAGTTTATTGGCCAAGTATTCACATACAAGGAATTTGCCTTGGTGCTCTGCCCACAAGTGACAACATGACATACAGTGAAAGTTAGCAATGACACATAAAACATTAAACATTAATAATAATAATAATAAAACAATAATAATAATAATAATAATAATAATAATAATAATAATAATAATAATGGTTCCATGTTGGAATGAGCTGGAAGGCCATGAGATATTCTCATATTCCAGTGGAGGTGATACTGTTAACACATCAATGATAGTGAAATCCCATGGAAAAAGTCTTCTGAAAGAAGGTTTACCCACCAATGTGTTCTTTCAACTGGCCATCGCATGCTCATTGCTTCCTATCCAGAGCAGTTATGTCAATGCTAAAGCAGTTGACTTCCCAGACTTTGATAGAGGACCAATGCTCTGGTCTTTTCCTGTTGGGGTTAATCGTGATGTCCTGATATTTTAGATCCCAAGCTTCATGCTGAGGATTGCAATTTGTTTATTTGTGATTCATTTTACAGAGAGGTTGTCATTGCACACCTTATATCAGGTAGCGTTAGTGAGGTGAGTCCTTGATCCTGTGGCAAAGGGGAACATGTATCCTTTGCCATTGCCCAATGATGAAAAGGAGTGAAATTTTTAGCATTGTTCAAATAGATTCATCTAAAGTTTCCCACATGCTATTCTGAGTTCACATTCACAGAATTGGCATAAAAGGCAAGATATTGCTCTTCTGGCGTATTTTATATCTGTGACATCCCACTGAGGAAACAATCTTTGGAACTTCTTGGCAATAGTTTCAGTCCAGGCATTGGAATCTGTATTTCCTTATGACACCGAGGAGGCATGTAGTTCTCTTCCGTCTGAAAATAAAATTGTAAATTTGAACTTGATTGTAGATAACTAACTTATTATAAATATCATATATAATGCATAGGTTGGTTGCCAAAGGTTTTCCTCAAATAGCTGTTCCAAGCCACAGCTTCCCTCTACCAGAGCTGGAGATACTTTCTCTGAAATTAATTCCTGAGCCAAGATATAGAATCTGGCTTTTATCTAAGGTGGTTAACATGTTACTTTGGGGATTAAAAGCTGAAAGCTTTAAATACCAAACCACTTAAGAACTGCAAATATTAGGACCACCTGCAAATATCTCCCAAAGGATAATATTTCTTTTCACAGTACAATTATTCATGAAGTGTGACATTGTTGGATATCTCCTTAATATAGTATTCAGAGTTCCCGTTTAACCTGAGTTATCATATATTTTATGTTACAATTGTTTTTTGTCTCCCGATTCCAAACCCTTTGCTCATTCGGTTAAATACACATAATTTAAGCTGTCATTTTTCTTTAGCCAGCCAAGTGTTTTATATTCACCATACTAAAACATATGTGAGCCAAATGACAAGAAATCTGCCCACATTTCCATTACTTGGTACGAATCGTACACTCGTTCCATATGAATCCCAAACCTAAATGGTTAGTTATAGGTTGACCACCATGCATGTAAAAATGTAGCACTTCCTTTTATTACCTAACCCTTTGATCAATATGTTAAAAGTTTATAAGCACTAGAAGTTTCATTCTATTTATTGAGTTGTTCAGAATAGGTAATAGAGGCATCTGGGACACTTTTCTGTTCAGTAGGATCGGTACGGTGGAAGGGCAGAGGGAGTAGTGGCCAGAAGGCAATAGTTGGGGGTGTGCCTGCGCAGTCTGTCGGGGGATAATTTGTTTTCCGTCTGATTACAGTTTCTAGTGCTTCAGGGAGGTAAAGTGGTTTACTTCGGCTTGTTTGGGTTGTCACGTGGAGAACACGTATCCCTGTCAGCTTAGGGGACAACCTGGTTTAGTCCAATTGGAAAATTGGACAATATTTTCCTGTCATATTAGCTATCATTTTTTCCTTTGCAAAGATAAGCTTTAATTAAGCCATCTGTACAATGTCAACAGTTGCTCAGGAATCATTTGTATTGTGAAGATAGACACAAAAAGCTGGAGTAACTCAGCGGGACAGGCAGCATCTCTGGAGAGAAGGAATGGGTGACGTTTCGGGTCAAGACCCTTCTTTACCCAAAAGGTCACCCATTCCTTCTCTCCAGAGGTGCTGCCTGTCCCGCTAAGGTTGAAATCCTGCTCACGTCCTGCAATGTGCAGATGTGATAATGGAAGATAGGGTCTGAGATTAAGGATTAACAAGTGATTTTGTATTGTGTGCCCTTGATGTTCTTCAGCATCAGATTTCAATATGGTTATTTCAAATATATATTTTTTTAATATATACAGTTGAGAAAGATTTGAAGGGCTCGCTGTGGAAAAATATGTTTAATGTGAAAAATATACATCTTCTAGATGAGCTGGGACGCATCCTCAGTGATGTGACCTGGGGTCATCGGGTGTTTCGGGTCTCACAACATCAGACACCCTCACCCAGGCGACCCAGCCGGGGTTGATCAGGCCCCGACTTGCGTCCCAGCAGCAACCGCCCACGGATCAGCCATCTTAATAACTACTCTGCAGGGGTTGGGAGACTCTAGTGCATGGAGGGACTGGGCTCTGTGGGGTGACTCCCGGCTGGGCTCCTCCTGCGTCTCACCAGGTTCAAGGAGAGGTGCGTTGCACCTCTAAATAAAACTCTTCTAGTTTGAGTGTATTATTAATGTGATTTAATATGGTGTAAATCAATGCCGAATTGCCATGAAAGTTTTAACCCCAAATGACTGGTTTATCGATGTCTTCAATATTTTAGTGTGTTTGCTTTAGAAATACACCTAGTTAGTGTTTTACAGTTTGGTGCCAAAGCTGAATAAGTAGTTCAGTAATAATAACATTCTTCCTATTACACTATGTCATCTTAAAGTCTGCAAAGTAAAATGAAATTGCAGATATAGATCTTTTTCTATTGTGGAATGCCTGTTCTTTCATCCTCAGCTGCTTTGTTTTCTATCAGTTACTAAATCTAATTTTCTGCTGTAAATATTAACTTTCATGTCTCTTTGATTTTTGGACCAAATCCAAGTAAGGGCAGTACAAAAACATTTTCAAATAATATTTGAAGCTTTGTAGTTCCATAATCTTCTGATAAAGTGTTTCTCGGGCAATACAAAAGCCAAGGGTGGTAGTGGGAATGGTTGTTTACGGTTTTTTTTATTATTCGGCTTCCTCCAGTAAAAAGCTACCTAACAAAAAATATTTTGTAAACCACTCCTTTTAATAACATAACTGTTAGATAGGCCTAGATGGTCAAATAACAGTACAGCAGGAGTAAGTGAATGGATCCTTGGAAAATGCAGTGGCTTGAAGTGAACAGCAAAGGTCGCAAAATTATTTTAGTACCTGGAGTTTTAATCAAAGGTTCAGAAATAAATGTCAAAGGTTCATGTTACTAGCAGGTGGTTATGTTCCTGAAGAAGTTGCTGGATGGGTATATTCTATGACAAAACTAATTGTTGCTCACCTGCAGAAGGGGTGGACCCATGAAGACTAGACCTTTCTTCTCTTATTGTCCCACATCTGCTCTAAATCAAGCCAGCCAAGCTTGAAAAGAAGCCATAACTAAATCTCCTTTAAAACGGTAAAAACCATTGAGCAGATTTCCCTCAAAAAGATTCATAAATCAACTTAATTGTGGTAATCGTTTCAATCCAAATGGAGCGAAGAAATCTAACCTAATGGCCATAAATTTTAATCTCAAAGTAAAATGGGTTGAAAATCTCAAAAATGCTGATGGTTTCCCTGCAAACTGCAGGCATTTATACTTTTATAAGTACCAGGTTTGGGACTTCTCTGCATGCATATCCAAATTTACAAATACGAAATTCGAATTGTTGGTGAATCTGTGGAATTCTTTGCCACAGAAGGCTGTGGAGGCCAAGTTAGTGGGTATATTTAAGGCAGAGATAGATAGATTCTTGATTCGTACAGGTATTAGAGGTTATGGGGAGAAGGCAGGAGAATGGGGTTAGAAGGGAGAGATAGATCTGCCATGATTGAATGGCGGTGTAGTATTGATGGGCTGAATGGGCCCATTCTGCTCCTATCACTTATCATCTTATGAAATGCTCTGATGCCTTTCAGCCAGCAAATCTGTCCATGTGCTCCAGAGGTGGAAGAATCTGCTCGTGGGATCGCCACCAGGATCCAAAAGAACATTTGTTTCAATTGAGTTAATACAATAGCAAGGCACAGAGATAAGTTGAATATTTAAACTATTTGCATTTGTTATCAAAGTGTTTTGGTTTACTTTAATGATGTTGATATTTTTAATAGTTTAATTATTTAATTGTTGAATGTTTTCTCGGTGCTTCTCAATATCCAACCACTTGAATGCATTTGAGTATATTTCAAATGGTTTCTCTGCCATTTCATGGATGAGATTTGTACTGGTCAAGCCAATGACCTTGTTCATGTTGCTCGAGAACTTAATACTACAGAGGGCTTCACCAATTGGCTCCTACTTGATCTCAGCCGGCAGGTTTGCCTTTGTTGATCCAACCAAGGCGTGTATGGGACATGAGGGAACTGAAGTGGTAAAAGCAGAAAGCCCGATTATTATATTCCTGATAGGCCATAATTACTATTAGGAAGTTAATTATCCGTAACAAAAACAAGGCAAATTATATTACACGGTGATACATCTCGGACCCACTGAAAAGCAAATAGGAATGGTGAACAAGTCAGGGATGGTGGTGGGTTGTAAGATAAGGTTTCAATTGAAAGTATAGAAGAAAGAACATAGAGAAAGATATTGGATTGAGAAAAATAAATAGGGAGGAAAGGTAAGAAATTATACACTTGAATAATGTCATTCACTGAATTTCTTATCTATAAAAGAGAACAATTGAATAGTTAAATAGTTATCTTTCTGAGCCAAGTTCTTTAATTGTTATTATGCAGATTATCATTTTCCAATGTTGTTATGCACAAGCTTCTTTTTGAGCTTCCTTGACTTGCAGCCTTCTCAATGCAACTCACACTGAAGATGGATGGATGGAAGGAAATGACGAGTTGTGTTCACCATAGTTTGTGGGTTCAGACGATCAAGAGCACAGCAGTTGCCATGCCATCTCTGAGATGCATACTGTCAGAACAATACATAATCAAGGACCATTTTCACCCCGGTCATTCCCTCTTTTCCTCCCCCACATTGGGCAGAAGATACAAAAGGTTGAGAGCATGCTCCACCAGATTTAGGAGCAGCTTCTTCCTCACTTATTGTCGAACCACTGAACAGTCCTCCGATAAGTTACAATGTTGTCCTGATCTTCCAACTCATTGCAAACCTTGCACTTTTTATCTACCCTTTCTATGTGACTGTTACATTACAACACTAGAGAATGTTGTAACACTATATTCAGGTACCTTTCTCTTTGTCTACATGTTGTACGTGTGCATGGCTTGATTGTACTCATGTATAGTATGATTTGACTGGTAATAAACAAACATCCATTTTCACTATGTCTTAGAACACATGACAATAATAAACCAGTATTAATACCTAGCAATTAATACCTAACCTTTGTCTTGGACCCAAAACTACTTGCAATGAAGCCCAACATATATTTACCTTCTAATGTACCTGCTGCACATGTGTTTGCTTTCAGTGACTTCTACAGTGATACAACGCTGCCTTTCCATTCTTCCAAATGGTGCCTACTTGCAAAGCAGACAAGATGCATTTGCACTAATTCAACTTGCCCAAATCACCCGTAAGCATCTTTGCATCCATCCTCCTGACAGGTCAGAATTCATGTTTCATGTCATCCGAAAAGCTAGAAATAGTTTGGTAGTTCAATCATCCAAAATATAAAATCATATGAATTGGGAATAGGGGAGGCCCAGGCACTGATTGAAGCTGTGGTAACCAATTGCCATTGCCTGCCATGCTGAGAAAGGACCATTTGGACCTATTTCTCTGATTTCATTCTGGTATAAATTGAAACCTGATTGATAATCTGAAAACAGAGGGTTGGAATAAATCCCATGTGTTTAATTTTGAACTGTGATCTCTTATGTGAACTTTATCAGAGACTTCTGAATGTCGTTTGGCTTCTGGCTGCTCTTCCCCGCATTCCCTTTAAGCTCACCGAGGGCCTAGTTTGCTCCCTTTAAACTTAGCCAGAAAATGAGTTTAGTTTATCTTGGCATCATGTTCCGCACAGATAGTGTAGGCCGAAGGGCCTGTTCCTGTGCTGTGCTGTTCTATGTTCAATGCCCCAATACTCAGTTTCTAAAGTCCTTTCAAAAGCACTGGGTACTATTTACCGTACTCCATTTAAATTCAGTGATTCTTGTTTCCCATTCTTTAATGTTTGACATTACTGCTCAGCAGACTTTTAAAGAATTAAAAGTGTGTCAGAATATTATGAAATAACATTCAACAGCCTGGTGCTCAGAAAACAACCTGGCTCTGAACACCAAGAAAACCAAAGACTTCAGGAGGCACAGCACCGACTTAGCCCCCTTATACATCAACGGCGAGTGTGTGGAGAGGGTCCACACCTTCCGGTTTCTCGGCGTCCTCATCTCCGCTGACATCTCCTGGACAGACAACATCACAGCGGTCATCAAGAAGGCTCAGCAGCGGCTGCACTTGCTGAGGGTCCTCAGGAAGCACAACCTGGACTCCAACCTGCTGCTGACCTTCTTGTTGACCAGAAGATCATCGGCTGCCCTCTCCTCTCTCTGATGAACATTTACACCTCCTGCTGCCTCAGCAGGGCGAAGAACATTATCAAGGACAGCTCCCATCCTGCATTTGGCCTGTTCAACCTGCTGCCCTCAGGGAGGCGCTATAGGTGCATCAGCACAAGGACAAATAGACTCAAGAACAGTTTCTTTCCAAAATCCATTAGCTCCTTGAACTCACACATGCACTGACTTCACAGCCTAACCCCCGGACTTTCATCTATCCACCCACTGTAATTTGTACTGAAACTGTAATTTCCAATATGTGCAATAACCCATACTGGATATAGGAATCCTATTTATTCATTCTATTTATCCATTGTCTTTTTATAGATATGTATATAGGGCCACAGAAACTGTGCACCTTATCTCCCCCCCCCCCTTTTGTTTTGCACTGAGTAGGAGCAGCTTTTAATCTCATTGTACATGTGTATAGTGACAATAAAAGGCATTCTGATTCTGAACAGTCTAGAAAGTCGAGAAAGTCTTCCAGTTCGAAACTACCAAACCCCAAGAATGCCGGATTATTGGAATTTCACAGTCTGCACATATATGACATCCACTAGTTCACCCTTATCTATCACAGCAGTTACATCCTCAGCAAAATAGGTTATGTCAGACTCTATTTCCCATTCATAAATCTATGTTAAATTAGTCCAATTCAGTAGATATTTTCTAAATACAGTGTTATCACATCCTTTATAATCGGTATCCTCAATTTTGTTGCTGATGTTCGAGTAAAGCTCCTTTCTGTGAGTTACAAAGGAATTTCCATTTTTAATAGCATTGTGCATTTCCTTGCATTTTTGTAATTTCTGCAGCAGAGGATTTAGCTAAAGAAATTAATGTAAAATTTGTTTGCATCAAAGATATCACAGGAGGATTAAAAAATTGACAGGAAACTGGACACACCCATTTGTAAGTGAGTCATTGTCAACGTATTTTTCTCAAACAAAATTTAATATGTAAAAGGAAACAGTTCCCAAAAAGCTAAGATATTTTTGTCCAAATGTATCCCAATCTGTTGAATAGATCCTTTGTCAGAACTGTTTTAACACCACGTTATAATTTACCCATTATTTTGAAGGTCCTATAAACTCCATAAGGTTAGGGTTAGGATTTGACTGCTCAGTTTGATAGCAACTCCAATGGGAATCGTGCCTCTGAGGCGCCAGTGGAATAATGACACGACCAGCATGTCACGGTAATGTTTGGAATGCATTCCAGACATTAAGAATTTGCTCCTGGAACCTTCAGAGCTAAATTATTGATTCTTGAACATTGCTGAATATTACATTCTTTACAGAAAAAAAGAGAACAGTTGCAGCTTTACTCCAAGTTGCAGTCAGTTGCCAAGTTCCTCTCTTCATCACTGACAGTTCACTTATTCCACCTCTCAAGTCAATATTATCACAGTCATTTTTTCAACCTCTGCCTGCGTAAATCATCCCTGTGTTGAATTTCACAGTGAGCAGGTTCCCGAGCAACAGAATCCCAGTAGGCATTAGGTGTTCTCATCAGCAGAAAGAGAAATAGCCGATAATATTGGTCAAAATAACAGCAGAAATGTATTACAACTACTAAGTTGGTGCATTTTACAAACTCTGAGCCTGCTGGCACTCACAAGCTATCTTAATGGAAGAATTATTGTAAATGGCAATATTTTTGTGTGCTTTTGAGTTTTGGTTTCTTTTCTTTATTTAAGTTACTGAAGCACAACTTAAAACAATGGAGTCAGTAAGTGTGGTTTCTTCACCTTTGTACCATCGAACTCTGAGGTCCTGGATGTAAAAGACGGGAACACTCGGCCTTGCATTTCCTTGGTGAAGCTCAACGAGATAACCCTTACACACCCATTTCATGTACAAAATGCAAGGT
The DNA here is from genome assembly GCA_963514005.1 of Raja brachyura. The sequence goes on from OY740785.1 coordinate 61,918,960, forward strand.
GTTGGAGGAACTCAACGGGTGAAGCAGCAACTGTGGAGGGAATGGGTAAGATGTGTTTCTGGACAGGTACCCATGTGGAGGGTGTGGGCCTGCAGCTGAGCCTGGGGCTTGGGTGGGGCGAAGGTTCCGGCCCGCTGGCGGGCGGAGACAGGGGTCGGTGGAGTTGCTGGTGGCGGCCTGCGGGGGGGCTGGAGTAAAGGTGCCAGTTGGTGGAAATGGTGACGGTGTAAACAATAAACCATTGTGGCTCTTTGGCCATTGGTGTTGGCTCTAATTCGTTCTGTACCTTTTCATACCTCTAGTTACCCTCTCCCCTGACACTCAATCTGAAGAAGGGTCTCAACCTGAAAACTCTCACCTATTCCTTTTCTCCAGAGACGCTGCCTGACTCAGCATTTTGTGTCTATCTTTGGTGTAAACCAGCATCTGCAGTTCCTTCCTACACCCATTCCATGTTGTGTTTGCCTGTTGTGTTTGCCATTTCAGCACAAGATCACAAAAGAGAAATTGTGCCTCTACCTGCTCCTCAATCCAAGCTGCCTAAGAGAGCGATTATGGGAGTGTTGATAATTTTCCCCTTCAATGCTCAGGATCCTGAGGTCCAATGACGGCCTTCTGAGTGTGTGGTCTCCACTGTCAAATAGAAAGCAGACCACAGTGCCTCGCACCACAATCAAAGTTTCCTAATCCTACTGTTGATGCTAGGGCAGGCTTGCTCCAGGGTGCCTTCGCCTCCGTAAAATGCCCTGTTACAAGAAATATGGGTGATTTGAGTTTGGGTCAGAACAGCACAGATGGATCCGTGGCAACATTTCAGTTCGTGACTGGCACGGTGGCGCAGTGGTAGAGTTGCTGCCTTACAATGCTTACAGCACTGGAGACCCGGGTTCAATCCCAACTACGGGCGCTGTCTGTATGGTGTTAGTACGCTCTCCCCGTGACCTGCGTGGGTTTTCTCCGAGATATTCGGTTTCCTCCCACATTCCAAAGACGTACAGGTTTGAGGGTAATTTGGCATGGTATAAATGTAAAATTGTCCCTAGTGTGTATAGAGTAGTGTTAATGTGCGGGGTCGGTGCGGACTCAGTGGACCGAAGGGCCTGTTTCCGCGCTGTATCTCTAAAACTAAAACTAAAATGGGTCATATAGTCACTCCCCGTCATGCTGTTTATGTTTCTCAACATAGTGATCTTAATAACTACTGCTGGAATATTATATTATAGAATACTGAACATAGACCAGTTCAGCACAGGAACAGACCCTTCAGCCCACAATGTCTGTGCTGAACATGATGCCAAGACCAACTCTTCTCTGCCTGCACATAATCTGTATCCCTCTATTTACTGCACATGATGTGCTTATACATTATGTGGAAACAGACACCTTCTCCTCCAGCCCACTTAATTTGTATTCTTATTCATCCGACCTGCCAAATGTGTTGTCCTGTGGCCTGTGGCCTTGGAGAACTGAATTTGCGTGAATAACCAGAAAACATAAATCACAATTGAAATGCAAAATTGCAAATGCTGTAATTCTGAAACGAAAATGCAAACTTTGAAAGCATTCGGCAGCCAACACTGCACCAGTCCTGATAACAGGCCAGCAACTGTTTCTGCCCCCACTGCTGTTGTCTGACCTGCTGATTATTCGCAGAATTTTCTGTTTCTACTTAAAATAAGTTGCAACATCACCTCCCCAAGCTATGAAATGTTTTCTTCCGTGGACAACCGCAACATTTCATAGCCCCTATGTTCAAAGCTTTCATGGCCAATAAGCAAGCTCAGTACATTGAGTGTGCTGCTGCTGCTGACCACACAACTTGTGCGCTGCACATTACACAACTGTTTCCACTTGCTTCAGTGGAAAATAAGTCCTTCCAAGATGACATGTGTATATTTTTGCTGTTCAACTTCATATAACTTTCAGTTCTATTTGAATTAGCTTCCTCTGTGCTTCGAATAAAATCAACAGGAAAGAAAAACCTTTTCAGAGTTTGTCCTCCTAATGGGTTTTCAATATTACCTGATTCTACCATATTTTCAAATTAATCCTCTTTTCTCTTTGAAGGCTCTTTTCTCTTTGAACTGATATGAAATGCTGTCGCATCTCTCCCCCCCCAAGTTTGAACGCAGACTTCCCATAGAGGTCAGACAGCACACACACCTATAGGGTGCCATGGAGGATGCAAAATGCAGCAAAAGAGAACATTCTGAGAGGGATCAATGAAACAATGGCAGTATGGACCTCCTGTGTGAGAAATGCACGCACAAGCATGCCACAATTAGCTACACTGATGAGCTGCCATAAGCATTGGGCAGGACCAAACCCTTCAAGACCTGGTCCAATACTCAGACCTGCAGAATAGAACTACTCAGAGCAACATGCACTTTGTATGGAGGTTACAAGACATAGAGCTGCATTGTAAACTACTTTTGTAATTAAATCAGAGATTCATTACTATCAATGCAGGAGAACAATCCATATAGGCAGCGCCGAGGCTAGGGATTGAACCGGGGTCACTGGAATGGTGAGGTACCAGCACTGTCTGTTGCACCAAGGCACTGCCCCTTGACCACCAGGATCCCTCCCGCTGAGTGAATGAGTCGTTTGCAATCAGCACCAAGCAATGCTTCTCGGAAATGAGAACAAGCTCTATATTGTGGGATTGGAAACCATGAAGAGCTAGCAACACCAGCAACTCCCAATGTCTGAATTTTCACCTGTCTCTCATCAAAATTAATGTAGATTAAATCATTGTTTCTCAATGCTGCAACCTCTCTAATGCCATTAGGAGCAACAAATTAGGAAATATGAGTGAGATCCTCTATGCTCATTTAGAAGGGTTTGATGAAAAGGAACTTGAGAGTCCAAGTAATGTTCATCTCCACAGAGAGGGTGGTCCAACCATGAAAACCAAGTCAACAGACCTCCAACTGGTTGTCACTTATCTCAGTAATGGTAGCCTTGGAAAACCTGAGCCAGAGAATGCATTGACCATCAGGGAAGATGTTGTGTCTCTGAAGACTCTTTGTAGATGGATGTGTCTCTGTCTCCTGCCACCAGGTCCCTACCCACCCCCTCACTGGCCTTCATGACCTGTGTCACTGTGGAGATATACGAATGAATGGGTTGCTCAGTGGTTAAACGCAAGAAAATGTCTTGGTGTCATTTGCAGCACGCTCCTTGGATTTCAAGATGTGTTTGTGCGAACTGCAGCCAGTTCTGAAGCTGCCCACTCAGGTAATCCGATGTCAGCAGTGTTCCACTTTATGCAGCAAGAAAAGCAAGAACGTGGCAGGATGTGCTCTAATTCACTTGAGACTGTGCCACAAAGCTCGATGTGTGGAGCTGTGAGGTCCAATTTATGCCAACACAGGCATTGCTGTTAAGTAGGAAGATTGCAGCAGATAATGGTTGGTCCTGTTTCGTGATTGTTGCATTAATATGTTTCTGTTTACCCAGAAGTGATTGTGAGCTGCTTTGCGATTTAGAATCGCAATGTGTTTACAGACCAGCACTCTGCATTCCAATTTCGAGCCAGGTCTCTCTAACAACTCCCTTTCCATTACAACTAGATTAATTTGAGCACAACAAAGCAAAACACGGCAGAGTTTTTTACTCTGAGTGTATTCTTCCAGCAATTTTATCATTTCAAAACTGTGGAATCTTTTGATTCTGGAATTCTTTGAGAATTCTGGAATTTTTTGAGGATGTAACTAGGAAAATGGACAAAGGAGATCCAGCAGGTGTAGTGTACCTGGACTTTCAGAAAGCATTTGATAAGGTCCCACATAGGAGATTAGTGGGAAAAATTAGAGCACATGATATTAGGAGGTAGGGTGCTGACATGGATAGAAAATTGGTTGGCCGACAGGAAACAAAGAGTTGGGATTAACGGGTCCCTTTCAAAATGGCAGGCAGTGACTAGTGGGGTACCGCAAGGTTCAGTGCTGGGACCGCAGCTATTTACAATACACATTAATGATATAGATCAAGCGATTAAAAGTAACATTAGCAAATTTGCAGATGACACAAAGCTGGGTGGCAGTGTGAACTGTGAAGTGGATGCTATGAGGATGCAGGGTGACTTGGACAGGTTGGGTGAGTAGGCAGATACATCGTAGATGCAGTTTGATGTGGATAAATGTGAGGTTTTCCACTTTGGTGGCAAAAACAACAAGGCAGATTATTATCTAAATGGAGTCAAGTTGGGAAAAGGGGAAGTACAACGGGATCTGGGGGTCTTTGTTCATCAGTCACAGAAAGTAAGCATGCAGATAGTGAAGAAAGCAAATGGCATGTTGGCCTTCATAACAAGAGGAGTTGAGTGTAGGAGCAAAGAGGTCCTTCTGCAGTTGTACAGAGCCCTAGTGAGACTTCACCTGGAGTATTGTGTGCAGTTTTGGTCTCCCAATTTGAGGGAGTGCAGCGTAGGTTCACCAGGTTAATTCCCGGGATGGCGGGACTGTCATATGTTGACAGAATGGAGCGGCTGGGCTTGTATACTCTGGAATTTAGGAGGATGAGAGGGGATCTTATTGAAACATGTAAGATATAAGATTATTATGGGTTTGGACACGCTAGAGGCAGGATACATGTTCCCGATGTTGGGTGAGTCCAGAACCAGGGGCCACAGTTTAAGAATAAGGGGTAAGCCATTTAGAATGGAGAAGAGGAAAAGCCTTTTCACACAGAGAGTTGTGAGTCTGTGGTATTCTCTGCCTCAGAGGGCGGTGGAGGCTGGTTCTCTGGATCCTTTCAAGAAAGATCAAGACAGAGCTCTTAAAGATAACAGAATCAAGGGATATGGGGAGCAGGCAGGAACGGGGTACTGATTGTGGATGATCAGCCATGATCACTTTGGTGGTGCTGGCTTGAGTAGCCAAATGGCCTACTCCTGCACCTATTGTCTATTGTCTATAGATACTGAACATCAAAATCAAAACAGAAAAAAATGGCAATATTCAGCAGGCCAGGCAGCAAACAATTAATATTTTTTTGTATGATGTCTGTTGTTCGGGCAAAGGGATGGTACATTTGTTCTCATACCACAGGCAATTAATACATTGCATTTATTTGAAGTGCAAAACTGCAAGAAATTGCAGAGTTGTGAATGTAGCCCAGTTCATCGCACACGCCAGCCTCCCCCTCTACCCCCCATCAACTCCATCCACACATCACACTGCCTTGCTAAAGCTCTTGTCCCCTCCTCCAATGGGCAGATGATGCAAAAGCTTGAAATCATGTACCACCACATTCGGGAGCAGTTTCTTCCCTGGTGTTATCAGATGACTGAATAATCCTCTCTAAAAGCTTTGATAGATAACTCTGGAGCATGGCTCTGTGTGCCCTTCCCAGGGAAGGATCAACTATCATCCGATACAATCACCCTATACTTTTAAATCTCTTTTCTACCTGTAAGTATAGCTCCATTCCTAAATGTTCTAATGATACATTCTTTAATATTCCTGCAGGTCTGACAATCCTATGACCAGGATCGAAGGCCGATTCACCTCAACACCATTGCGGGCAATGAGAGGAATAGATTGGGTTCAAGGTGAGGGGGAAAAGATTTAATAGGAATCTGAGGGGTAACCTTTTCACACAGAGGGTGGTGGGTGTATGGAACAAGATGCCAGAGGAGGTAGTTGAGGCAGGGACTATCCCATCGTTTAAGAAACAGTTAGACAGGTACATGGATAGGACAGGTTTGGAGGGATATGGACCAAGCGCAGGCAAGTGGGACGGTGTAGCTGGGACATTGTTGGTCGGTGTGGGCAAATTGGTCCGAAGAGCCTGTTTCCACACTGTATGACTGTCTACGGAACTGATGCGCTACAATGCTACGAATTATATTCTACACTCTATATCTCCATCTTTGCTCTATTTACTGTGCTGGAGTTTGACGATCGCATTGAATATAGCATGAAAAAAAGCTTTTCACTGTACCTTGGTACACAACAATAATAAGCCTAAAACAAAGCTAAGTGTGTAGTCCTGATCTTCCAACCTACCTCACTGTGGCCCTTGCACTTTCTTTAATTTGTGCTTTCTCTGAACACTATGTTCTGAGTTTGTCTCTTTGCATTACCTGCTGTACTTGTGTATAGCTCAGTTGTATTCATGATTTGAAAGGAAAGCACTCAAAGTTTTTCATTATATCTTGGTACACATGACAATAATAAACCAATACCAATATCATATCATGCATTACTGCTTTGATGCCATTATAGCTAAATTGGATTTCAATGCTCCAGTTAAAGCCATTTGTTAAACGCACGTAAGCAACAAAAATCCACCAACTATAGTTTCAAAGGACAATCAACCTCTTGCATGTGAGAGATTGATCGGTTCCTACAAATTGCTGATTCAATTGAATGCTGTATAATGTTTTCTGGGCATCTTGAAGTCAAGGGAGCGGTGTGTCAAGTGCTGAAGAAGTGTGTTCAGAAACTGTAAGTCTGGGTCAGAGAATCTGACGGCATTGAATCAGTCCATCTTGCCCACCACGTCCATATCAATCATCAAATGTCCATCTATTACTAACCTATACCTACAGTCCTGATGCAGGGTCTTGACCAGAAACGTTCATAGAAACATTTTACCTCCACAGGTGTGGATTGACCTTCAGAATGCTTCCAGTTTTCTGTTTTTATGTTTCAGATTCCAGTATCACAATCATTTCCTCTATTTACCTTCACTTGGTCTGTAACGATTTAAGTTTTCATCTGGATGCTTTTTAAATGTTGTGCCTCCAATACACGCTCAGACATGGTGTTCCAGATTGCAACAGCCCTCTGGGTGAAACAAATTTTCCTCTCACCCTATTTCTTATTCCTCACCTCAAATCTACGCCCTCTGGGTTTAGAGAATTCATCATGGGCAAAAGTTTAAAAATGTCCTCCCTGCCCATGACCCTCATAATCTTTTGCTCTATTAGCTGCCGCATTACATGAATGCTTAACTTTGCATTCAGATTTCAATGAGGCATGACAGAGAGAGTAAGCAGGGAACGGAAAGATCAAGAGAAGCTGCCAGCAGAAAGAAGAGACAGAACAAGAGTTCTCAGCGAGAGACAATGTCCCCACCCCTTATCCCAGTGCCCATGTTCTTCAGTGAGCAAATCTCCTCCATAAACATTGGCAGGAAACTATTTGTGAAACATTTGTGCTTTAGCAAGGAAGTCCTGACTAATATATGCTTTTTGGAGATACAAGAAACTGCAAATGCTTGAATCTTGAGCAAAACACACAATGCTGGAGGAACTCAATGGCTCCTGCAGAATCCATGGAGGGAAGCAGACAGATGATATTTTGGGTTGTGACACTTTCGTCAGACTAGAGTAGGAGGGTAAAAGATGGAAAAGAGAGGTGGGTAAGTAGAGGTGAGGGTGGGGCAATGCCTGGCAAGTGATAGGTGGATACAGGTACATGATCATTTTGCCCAGTAATGTTAATTGTCGACTCTTTCATCTCAAACATATGAAGGACAAGTTTTTTAATGAAATGAGTGGGTGATTCTGAGAACTTTATTTGTGAAAGAGCAGCAACAAGCCATAGGGTGTCTTGACTGCTCTGCCATTCAATGAGATTGTAATTGTAAGCTCATTGTCTCATGAACGTGCAAGATAAGACATTTTACCTTGTGTGTTTAACACAGTGCCCCTCCACCAACCTCCACCCCCACCCCACAGTTCTAGATTTCCCTACAAGAGGAACCATTCTCTCCACATCCACCTTTTAGGATTATGTCAGAAATTGCCTCTTCAGAAATGTTCAAAGTACCTCCTAAGAATTACAATAATTCCTGCTAATGTTTGTGGGGGTGGATTTTGCAATTAAAGCAATGTTTTAATTTAGGAACATCGTTTATAATCTTTGTTGGGAAGATTGAATGTCGAAGAGAAAAAATTGCAGTCTTAACATTTGTATTTCCGAGGATGTAACTCGATGAATGGCAGGTAAGGCTGTATTTATGAAATTCATTTCATTATATTCATTCAGATGCAAAGAAATCAAGCAAATTTTTTTTTTCATAAAAGCCCCAGGCTTGCCAAAATAGATTATTCAGGTGCACTCTACAAACTAAATGTAGGGATAATAGTGACAGATAAATGTCATTGCACGTCTCTTGATTTGAATTGCATTCACATAGATAAAGCGCTCTAGTGTAAACAGATGATCCAGCACTCATTTCCAGTTCAGTTAATGCCGTGATACTGACCTTTCCTTCAGTGGTGTGGCATGACAAACAGCCTTTCTTAGACTAACAATATATGTCTGGTAGCACTGAAATCACCTGGTATTCATCAAACATCTGTTTTGGATTTCAATTCCCATAAGATTTCAGTTTTGCTATATCTGCCTTGTTTGTAGTAGTTGTTTGTCAAAATCAGTTTGAAAAATACTTAATCACAAATGTGGACATAAATGCAGAAAGCAACGTTCTACAACAGTATTATAAAAGACAAAATCATTGTTTCATCAGCGCAAATGTGCTCAGATTTCTACCTGCTTCTATTTGTGCAGATTTCAGTTGTAAGTTGAAATATATTTCCAAATTTACAGAAATTAGAATAGTTTACCTTGCATGGTGAAGGCTAGTTAGTAAAGGAGATGATTGGGCAAGTTTTTTACACAAAAAATGGCGAGTGCCTGGAACGCACTGTGTGGGGCGGCAGTATAGGAAGATACAATAGTGGCATTTAAGCAGCTTTTGGATGTGTGGATATACAGGGAATGGAGCGATATGGATCATGGACAGCAGAGCATATTAGTTTGTCGTGGTTGGCACACACATTGTTGGCCAAGGAGCCTGTTCCTGTGCTGCACTGTTCTATGTTCTATTAAGAATACAGTGCGCAGGTCACTTAACTTAATTGATTCTGTTGCACTGGCCACCTCTCCAAAATTATCATCTGTAATCACCCCATGCCCGGAGGACATGGTGTGTCTCAGCGGCCGTCCACATTCCCAACTCCTGCAGGCACCGCAGCCTTGGGTAAAGTACTGGGCCTCAGAACCCCCACTCCTTCCCTAACAATGTACACCCAACAGCCTTCAACAATTGTACAGAAAGGAACTGCAGGTGCTAGTATACAGTATACCAAAGATAGACACAAAGTGCTGGAGTAACTCAGTGGGTCAGGAAGCATCTCTGGAGAATGAGGATGGGTGACGTTTCCGGTTGGGACCCTTCATCACCCTTCGACAATTGGCCAGACATGAGTGGAACCGCACCAATGGTAAACAATGTCAATGATTTTAATAGTTTTAATTGTCCGACATGCAGAAGCATTCAAAAGTGTTGCATTTGAGGTAAATAATTATTTTAATTGTTTAATTAATAATATACTAAACACATAAATCACAGAAATTTAAAGCATTACCCGAATGCAAAATCATTTAGAAAGAGTAACCATCTTCCCCTTTGCCTCCCGATCTTTTATCTTACATTCCCTATTGTAGAGGTTTTTAGCAAATGTCAGCAAGCTCTGCCCATTATAAATAATGTCCTGGTTAGTTTTCATGTGTTCAAGAATAATTCATTTATCTGCAATTAACATTGCAACAAAAAATCTAGGAGCAACTGCACATGTGAGGGAGGCAGCAATTTTTTTAAATGTTGACTTAATGGAAGGTATGGCTCAAGGATATAAGGAAACGGAATCCCCAGTGGCGGAAGACGGGGAGTCTTACCGGAGGAAGTAACCCTGCCAATTAAGGTTTGATGCAGAAATCTGCCAGATATCTCCAAAGCAGAGCAGAAGTTGGCAAATGAGTGAATGCTAAATGTTCAATGTATTGCCTGTGAGAGGAATGAGAAGTAACTTCCGAAGACTCGGGAAGAATGCCAAGCCATGGCACGCTCTTAGGTGCCCAATAAAAACAAGACCATTTCCCTATGTTATTGCATTCAGTGTAGCGGATACAGGCTGGCATTTTAAAATCTGAATAACTTAAATTTACTGCTCTTTCTTTCTCTCAGTTGATTCTTAAGTTTTCTCACTGGCTCACAGTGCTGGTATCTTCTCAGGAAAGAGTAGGTAAATTGAATGCCCATGTGTATCTCCCCATGCTCCTTCATCTTGTTTCAATGGAGCAGGCTGCATGTAATCATTTGTAAAGTCACCTATCTGGTGGCTGATGAGTCACTCTGAAATTTGTGATTACCACAGAGGAGAATCCATGGAAATACTGGAAGTGATGGCCATTGTGGAATGTGGTGACTTTGTGTCGAGGTAGTGGAGGGGACGTGGTGTTGCATCAGCCTGCCAACCTCTAACACTAAATCAATAACGTTGACATGCCATCAATTCATATAAGATAAAGTCAAATATCCCATTAACCTCTTATGTGCTTATGCAGCAGCTTCTAATGATTTGCATGCATTAATATATTGAATCAGGTAGCAGAGAGGGCCAACCAGTGACCAGTTACTGCAATGTGGATCCATATGATCCCTGCGCTCTCTCTTTTTTTCTCTCACTCTTTTTTTCTCTTTCCCTCACTCTCCCTCTCTCTCCCTCCTTCACCCTCTATTTAGTTTAGTTTAGTTTAGTTTAGTTTAGAGATACAGTGTGGAAACAGGCCCTATGACTCTCTGCGTCCACGCTGACCAGTGATCACCCATAAACTAGTTCTATCCTACACAGTAGGGACAAATTTTGTATAGAAGCCAATTAACCTACAAACTTGCATGTTTATAGAATGTGGGAGGAAACCAGAGCACCCGGAGAAAACCCACACAGTCATAGAGTCATAGAGTGATACAGTGTGGAATCAAGCCCTTCGGCCCAACTTGCCCACACCAGCCAACAATGTCCCAGCTACACTACACTTGCCTGTGCTTGGTCCATATCCCTCCAAACTTGTCCTATCCATGTACCTGTCAAACTGTTTCTTAAACCATGGGATAGTCCCAGCCTCAACTACCTCCTCTGGCAGTTTGTTCCATACACCCATCACCCTTTGTGTGAAAAAGTTACCCCTCGGATTCCTATTAAATCTTTTCCTCTTCACCATGATCCTATGTCCTCTGGTCCTCGATTCCCCTACTCTGGGCAAAAGACTCTGTGCATCTACCTGATCTATTCCTCTCATGATTTTGTACACCTCTATAAGATCTCCCCTCATCCTCTTGCGCTCAGAGAATGTATAAACTCCATACATACAGCACCCATAGTCAGGATCGAACCCAGGCCTTCTGAACTTGCTTTTCAGTCCACCAATGTTCAATAACTTTACTAACTGAGGAGCTGAAAATGACCTTTACACCAGACACGTGAATGAGGTTCAAGATACAAGATACATTTATTTGTCACATGTACTAATTGGTACAGTGAAATGCGTGGTCGCCATACAGCCATAGAAATAATAAAGAGCACAGAACCCGATAGTCTTAACACAGACATCCCCACAGAACGGGATCAAAGTTTCCCACTGTGAGGGAAGGCTCCAAAATTCAGTCATCCTCCTCTGTTGTCCCCCGTGGTTGGGGGGCTCCCGAACCCCCGCTGTCGCCGCTATGGGCGGCCCGATGTTCAGGCCCGCTCGCCGGGGTGATGGAAGTCCGACGTCGGGACTGAGGGACATCCTCAGCAGCTTGGACATCTGAATCGGCCACCTACCGGAGTCCGCGGCTCCCGAAGTTCACAGGCCGCGCTGAGTGGAGATTCAACACTGGCAGCCCTCGGCAAAGGGCCCCAGGGCTCTGCGATGTTGAAGTCAGCGCCGCCCACGCTGGAAGCTCTACGAACCACAGCTCCGATGTTGAAGCAGCAGGCCCAACACTCCAGAGCTTCAACCGCAATCCAGGTAAGGCATTGTTCGCCCCACGATGTATCCAGCGCTGCGACGCCACTGCTGAAGCTCTGGTCCAGGTCCCCAGCAGGAAAGGCTGCTCCATTCCAGGTGGTAGGCCACGAGGAGGGGGACGAGGACGCGACTCAGAGAATAGTAGCGTCCTCGCCAGGAAGTGACTGGGAAACGGTTTCCCTCTTCCCCTAGCCCCCTCCCCCACATAGAAAAGCTAAAGAAATCTCCAAAAACAAACTTTTAAAACTGACTAAAAATAAAAAAATAAAAATTAAAAAAGACAGAAAAACAGACAGACTGCAGGCAGAGGCTGCCATCAATGCGGTGCCACATCCTTAATTAAAATGGTTGGTGCAGCAAAGATTTTGATATTTTGTTTAACAGTTATATTTTGTTCAAGGTGTTCTCAAATACATTTTTAATGTTTTAAAAATCACTTTCAATTTTCAAAAATATATTTTTAAATATCTTATTTATGAAACATTTTTAAATGGTGAAACAGCCCTTTAACTGCATGTGGCATCAGAGGCCATTTGAGCCATGCTAGGATCATCTAGATGCCTGGTGGCCAATTGTGGTCTGCTGTGCTTGAAAGGTGGCAGTAGAGCTGAGATCTTCATAAGTTCATGTGATAGGAGCAGAATTAGGCCATTCAGCCCATCAAGTCTACTCCGCCATTCAATCATGGCTGATCTATCTCTCCCTTCTGCCTTCTCCCCATAATCCCTGACACCCGTACTAATCAAGAATCTATCTATCTCTGCCTTAAAAATATCCATTGACTTGGCCTCCGCAGCTTTCTGTGGCAATGAATTCCACAGATTCACCATCCTCTGACTAAAGAAATTCCCCCTCATCTCCTTTCTAGTACCACTTTTTTATTCTGAGGCTATGGCCTCAGGTCCTAGACTCTCTCACTAGTGGAAACATCCTCTCCACATCCACTCTATCCAGGCCTTGATGTCATTTGGGGCTGTATCATAAGATTGGTGTGGCTGTGGGTTTAGTGTGGGTGACAGTAGGCATAAATGTACCATCATATTCTATACTTCAATCCAATGGCATAATTACAAATGTAGGGAGCTGTAAAACTATGATAAATGCATCTGTAATTTCCATACCTATTTCTTTTTAAATGACCAGGTCCAGAAGATTAGTCAATTATTTTCTCAATAACTGATTTATTATTCATTGTAAGGCACCCCAACTTCTTTTCCTGGATATAATTTGCTTTTCTTGCAGTGCTGTTAGTTATCTGCTCCTCTATCACAAGGTGCTTTTTTCTCTTTCCTCTCACGATCATCCAACAAAGTCGAGCAATTGGAAGTTTATCCTGAGCTCGATCCCACACTGGGCAGAGTGATGGTTTTACATCATCTGCCTGTTGCTACAATAACATATGTCAGGTATTGTGGGACAGAACCATTTCACCATGTTGGCTTTTAACTGGTTAACTAAGGTCTGGGGATGGCTGCATTTGGTCACAATGCAATAGCAGGCAAAGAGGAGGAGACTGACCAAGTTTATTTTCAATAAAGCTTCAGAACTGTAGTGCTAAGTAACTGAAATCAATTTTAGACATATTGCTGATATATAATCATCCTTCACACACAGACATTTTTTGGAAGTGATTATTCAGCTTTTGTAAGAATTTTCTGTTAGTCTCTTTTAACATACTTTATTTCTGAATATATGTTTGCCATGCAACAGAATATTTGCTGTGAATCATGTACGATGAGTAGTGCTGTTTGTCATTGAGGCAGACATCTCCTTTTCAGATGCTAAAAAAATGGAAGTTGAAAATCTGACATATAAGAGAGATATGCAAAGAGATTTTCAATGTCTTCAGATATGCAAGTTCCTTTCCAGACATATTTACAGGTTTTCCTTTGTCTGTACACATACTCTACTGTTTGTTTCAAAATTCCCTTTCATTGGTTGTTTCCTTAATATTCATTAAGTGATTCTTCAAAAACCTCCCTTTCAATTTAAAACTAGTTTCTTACCCTATTGAGTTTTCTGATTACATTAGATGGTTTCCTTACAACTGACTGGAATTTCTCCTGGTCATAAGTTCCCATGTCAATTCTACACGTTTAAGTTAACTAATGTACAATGTATGCCGCAAGCCATTGACAACAATATCTATCTTTTAGTATATAACTAAAACTCGCATCTTGTTATCTTCTGGTTTGCGTTTTTTTAACATTTGCGCAAAAACGGTACACAACAGCACTACGATTTTCCGCCACCTTACTCACCATTCTCCTGTGCTGCAAGTGCAACAAGTTTTGTTCTGATCAGTGGTATATTTTAAAAGTTATAAAAAGGTGTACATATCTTAAAAACCGCGCATGCGCAGAATGGTCTCTCCTTCTTGCACCATCGCCGCACTGATTGGCCACGTCCACTATCAGTCACCGGGACCCGCCCACCTCTGCCGGTGTGCAGCCATAGCTGCTTGTGCTCCGGGTTCGCGCCGAGGATCGAGGGCCTGGGTGCTGAGCCTGGCTCTGAGGGTGCAGACAGCTGATGCTCCTCTTGGGCACGCAAGAAGGGAGAGGAGCGGCAACCATGAGATCCTGGAGAGGTGAGGTGGGAGAGTGGGGGGATTGAGGGAGATGAGGGAGAAGGGGGAATGTGGGGAAGGTGAAGAGGGAGACTGGGGGTATTGAGAGCGAGGAGGGGGTAGGGAGGGGAGAGGAGTTATGGAGGGAGGGAGGGAGGGAGTGACTGAGGGTAGGGGAAAGGAGAGGTGAGGTAGGGATTGAGAGAGGATAGGAGGAGAAGGTAAAAAAGAGAGGTGAGGATGGAGAGTGGGGGAGGAGGGGGAATAGAGGGAGAGGAAGGGGGAGTGGGAAGGTATGGCGTGGGGGAGGTGGGGAATAGAGGGAGAGGAGGGCAGTGCGGGAGGTGAGGAAGGATAGTGGGGGGGAAAGGGGGAGGTGAGGAGTGGTGATGTGGGGGATAGGAGCAAGGTAGGGAGGGGTGAGGAGTAATGGAGAGAGGGAGTGACTGAGGGTAGGGAAAGGAGAGGGAGGGAGAGGTGAGGGAGGGATTGGAGAGGGGAGGAAGAGGGTGGAAAGAAGAGGGAGGGTGAAGACGAAAGGGAGAGAGTACTGGGGATGAGGATAAATGAGCCGCACCTGTGCAGTGGTGAGTGGTGGAATATTGCGTTGGGGAACAGGTTGCATTGGGGGACCAGGCCTCCTGTGAGACAGGGACCCAATGGGTCCCACTTAGACTAGTCAGCATTTAAAATCACAAGTAACTAAACAAGCAAAGTTCAATATAAGAGTTGGCATCACTTCCTACAACCTTAAATGATAATCAATAGGCTATAACACATATAATAGACAATAGATAATAGACAATAGGTGTAGGAATAGCCATTCGGCCCTTCGAGCCCAGCACCGCCATTCACTGTGATCATGGCTGATCATCCTCAATCAGTACCCCGTTCCTGCCTTCTCCCCATATCCTCTGACTCTGCTATCTTTAAGAACTCTATCTAACTCTTCTCTTGAAAGCATCCAGAGAACCAGCCTCCACCGCCCTCTGAGGCTGAGAATTCCCCAGATTCACAACTCTCCGGGTGAAAAGGTTGTTCCTCATCTCTGTTCTAAATAGTCTACCCCTTATTCTTAAACTGTGGCCTCTGGTTCTGGATTTCCCCAACATCGGAAACATGTTTCCTGCCTCCAGTGTGTCTAATCCCTTAATAATCTTATATGTTTCAATAAGATCCCCCCTCATCCTTCTAAATTCCAGAGTATTCAAGCCCAGCCACTCCATTTTATCAATATATGACAGTCCCGCCATCCCACGAATTAACCTTGTGAACCTAAGCAGCACCCCTCAATAGCAAGATGGTCTTTCCTCAAATTTGGAGACCAAAACTACACACAATACTCCAGGTGTGGCCTAACTAGGGCCCTATACAACTGTACAAGAACCTCTTTGCTCCTATACGCAACTCCTTTTTAACTCAACTAAATCCTTTTTAACCTACTTTTGAAATTAAGACATCAACCTATGAATGTTATTATGCATGTTTATTTTTAAATAAATATTGGTATTATTTCATCAGATTACAGAGTGCGGCCTTATACTGTGACTTGTGACTCCATCACTATCTGCTTTCCTTCAGCAATTATTCTATTTGTACAACGTGGCAAATACGGTTGTTGGATGTTTTACATTTAACCCATTTCAATTGCTTAAGTAGTGACAGCAGTCCATAGCACTATCCTGAGATTTTAATCATTAACTACAGTAAGACAATGTGTAAGGTATAATTTATAGTAGAAAAAGATGCCAGAAGTTAATTTTGCACAAGTAGAAATGCACTGCTTTTTCAAAGGTATTTTGAAATACTTGTACCTGATAAAGCCCGCAATATACAAGCTGTAGTGATTGATCCTATTCAATGCATCAATTAAAATTGTTTTTAGCTGTCTTTATGTTTATTTTCAATTACCAGAATGAAGATTTATAACTTTACAGTTGCTTAAGTACACCAACATTGTGGATTTATTCACAGCCTAACATATTAAAAATGCCTCTATGATTTCACATTAGGTGCAACACATTGTCGTTCAACCTTCTCTGCTGTATGTATATTGAAAGCATTGAAAAAAATCAACTCAGGCAGGTCATATTAGTTCTACATAAATAACGTTCGTTAGATAATGTTATCAGCCAGAAAAACAAATGCTCATTTTAAAGAAGATCTGTAGATGCAAAGCAGTTTAGGTAAAAGATATCTTATAAGAAGTTGGTGATGTTATGTAAAGTATATATTTATTATTTTTATTCTATGCTTTAACTGTAACTTTAAGAAACTTGATCTGAAGAGTTAACTTTTTGGTATGAGTTTTCTGTGCAATAAGAATGAGGTGAAATATCAAGGAAATCTAATTGTATATTCTGTGTGACCCTCTGATTCATATGAATTTATGTAATGTGAACAGATGTCCAGGCACAATGAGATGCTAAGGACATGTTAGTCTATAAGTATTAATAATGAAAGTTTCAGAACTAAATGCAAAAAGCACTGAATTACTTTAAAATAATATTTTTTATTGTTATTAAATACCTATTATTATTATTGTTATTTAAAGGTAATTCAGTACTTATTATTATTATTATTAAAGCATTATGTGCACGCAGCTTTACTCTGAGTGACAATAGATGAGGCATTACATATTATTATTTTACATGCTACACTGCCTGGGGTAGATGAGCAAAATAAGCACATTTCCTTTACTTTCCTTTTTCTTGGCTTGGAGTTTGAGACATGTTCCTGGTTTGAATTATATGCTCCATGTGGGTTTTGATTAGTGCTATTACGGAAATGCAGTAGCTACTTTGATTAAAAAAAGCTGATTTTTTTTTTTAAAGATAAAAACTGCAAGGCAAGTTGTTCCAGATTTATGCATCATTTCTCTGGTTGCTCCATCAGGGGAATGCAGATGAATGTGGAGTAAGAATAATAATGATTATGAGGATATCTCCAGACTGGAGATGCAAAACACTATTTACTGCATTGGTTTCTATGACAGATGCTTGAGGTGATTCATTCTAATTTGCATTATTGCTAACATTGCTTCTAGATTCAAGCACTCCTTAATATTCATTGAGAAGACCAAAACCATTATTTTCATCCCCATCACGTAATCAGTTTCCAAGCCACTGACTATTTATGTTATTTGCCACTATCCAAAACTGATCCAGATTGTCGGCAACCTTAGTATCAAATTTGACCCAAGGTTAACAAGGTACAGCAGATGCTGGTTAATACACAAAAGGACACATAGAAACATAGACACAAAGTGCCTGAGTAACTCAGCAGGTCAGGCAGCATCTGTGGAGCACATAGGCCAGTTATCCATGTTCTGCAGAGACACTACCTGAGCTGCTGGGTTACTCTTGCACTTTGTGTTGTTTTGTTTATCAAGATTCAAGACTGTTTCATTGTCATTTGTACCGACAATGGAACAAATTACATCAGCATAATAGGCCATTAAACAAAATACACACAGATAATATATAATAAACAAAAAAATAAATAAATAACCACAATACTAGTGCAAAAAAAAACTTTGGTGTGCCTTCAGCTCTATGGGCCTTAGGTGCTACAATATACCCTCTAACCACTCTACCTTTCTTTCTTCTTTTAAGCTTGGCTTAGACCAAATTTTGTTCATTTTCCCCTTAAATCGCCATTTGTGGATCAGCAACATTTTTGTTTAATTTTAAATTTTTGTTGTGTGGAGGAGTCACCTGATAGATGTTCATAAGTTCTAGGAGAAGAATTTGGCCATTCGGCCCATCAAGTCTATTCTGCCATTCAATCATGGTTGATCTATCTTTCCCTCTCAACCCCATTCTCCTGCCTTCGCTCCATAACCCCTGATACCTTTATTAATCAAGAATCTGTCAATCTCCATCTTAAAAATATCCATTGACTTGATCTCCATCCATCTGTGGCAATGAATTCCACAGATTCACCACCATCTGACCAGATAAATTCCTTCTCATCTCCTTTCTAAGGTGCATCCTTTTATTGTGCGACAGTGGCCTCTGGCCCTAGATCCTTCCACTAGTGGAAACATCCTCTCCACATCCACTCTAACCAGGTCTTTCACTATTTGTTGTGGGGTGTGAGACTGCAACCTTCACGTGGTCCACCCTGTTTTGACTAATGCAATCAACCTGACGTGCACAAACAAATAGATCAAATAGAACAAGTTGACCTTCAACTTTAGGCTGTGCATGCCATACGCAAGAAAAAGAAGACTATTTGTTGTTGTCGTTGTTAGTGTTTATTGATAGAGCTTGTGCAACTATCCTGGAACCTAATGACGATACACTGGCACCCATAGATTGCATGTGGTTCCATTGTTTTACTTTATGATGGAGAATGAACAGGTGAACAGATTCATGCAGATTTATATTCAATTCTCACAGATGTTATAGGTTATGTTACAATGATCTGTAGCACTTGGCTGATTGAAACAGCATGCTACTCTTACTGATGTCTTCCTTTATTTCGGAATACACAATTGTCCCTTGCCATGTACTGCTGGTACATTGGCAATGTTACCATATAAATGGACAAAATGAGAGTACAAATATGCATTGAATAAACAACTGAGCCTTCATTCTGCAGTGTTTGATCATTATTAAATTAGTCGCATTGAAATACACCATTCTGTGGGACAAGATACACATGGACTTGGAAAGATAGGTTGATGAGCATAATCAACATGTCTGATGCGTTGATTTTCTTGATGATTTTCTTGATGATGAAGTTTGATGAGGGTAGGCCTGTAGTAATAATCTCTATGGACCTCCCCAATGCCTCTGATAAGGTTTTGCTGTAGGCTGCTCTGGAAAGTTAGATTGCATGTGATCCAAGGGGAGTTAACTAACTGGACAAGGATTTCACTTCATGGTAGGAAGCAAAGGTGATGGTGGCAGGATGTTTATCAGAATAGGGTACTATGACTAATGGTGTATGTTTAGGTTCGAGCTGGATCCATGGCTGTTTGACATTTACAGTGGCTTGCAAAAGTATTCATACCCCTTGAAATTTTCCACATTTTGTCACGTTACAACCACAAACATAAATGTATTTTATTGGGATTTTATGTGATAGACCAACACAAAGTGGTGCATAATTGTGAAGTGGAAGGAAAAAGATACATGGTTTCCAAATTTTATTACAAATAAAAAACTGAAAAGTGTGGCGTGCAAATGTATTCAGCCCCCCTGAGTCAATACTTTGTAGAACCACCTTTTGCTGCAATTACAGCTGCAAGTCTTTAGGGGTATGTCTCTTCCAGCTTTGCACATCTAGAGACTGAAAAACTTGCCCATTCTTCTTTGCAAAATAGCTCAAGTCAGATTGGATGGAGAGCGTCTGTGAACAGCAATTTTCAAGTCTTGCCAGAAATTCTCAATTGGATTTAGGTCTGGACTTTGACTGGGCCATTCTAACACATGAATATGCTTTGATCTAAACCATTCCATTGGAGCTCTGGCTGTATGTTTTGGGCCTTCACATAACAGCTGTATTTATACTGAGATGAGATTACACACAAGTGGACTCTATTTACTAATTAGGTGACTTCTGAAGGCAATTGGTTGCATTGGATTTTATTTAGGGGTATCAGAGTAAAGGGGGCTGAATACTTTTGCACGCCACACTTTTCAGCTTTTTATTTGTAAAAAAAATGTGAAAACCATGTATCATTTTCCTTCCACTTCACAATTATGCGCCACTTTGTGTTGGTCTATCACATAAAATCCCAATTTGGCTGAGTATATACAAGGCATGATTACTTTGTTTGCAGATGGCATTGGAATAGGTTGTATCAGAGAGTGAAGATGCTCATCAAGAATTACAGCAGGATCTTGATTAGCTAGAAAAATGGGCTGAGGAACAGTTAATGGAATTCAATTCAGATAAGTATGAGGCGTTGCATTTTGGGAAGTCAAACCATGGCACGAACTTCACATTGAATGATAGGGCCTGCACAGTGTTGTGGAGCAGAGGGATCTTGGAGTACAGGTGCATTGTTTCCTGAATGTGATGTCACGGTAGATAAAGAAGTGAAGCCTTTTGGCACGCTGTCCTTCACCTGTCAAGGTTCCGAGGGATGGGAGAATCACAAAGAGAAGGGGGAAGAGAACAACAAGGTCAATGTGTTACATATTGTTTTATACTGGACACAATCCCAAATCATAAAGGTTTCCATTAATATGCAACCTAAGCAAATGTTTTCAAAAACATATTTTTGTTTAATAGGCAGAATATTGCAACATTTGTTAAACATTCTATGATGAAAACTTTGCAGGTCTCGCGGACATTGGATCTCACAAGAAATAAATCCATTTATTAAAACCTGAGCTATTTCATTCCATCTAGAGTGAAAGCATTCAAACATTACCAGTGATACTCAGTTTGAAGAATGCACTGTTTATGTTTAGATACAACTTATCATGGCTCTTTTCCTTGGCTTTTGACTCTGTGATAAACAATGATCTGTGTATACCCACATGGATCATTTGTGTATTAAAACTGATATCTGTACCAAAATGTTAATAGCTATAAAATGGATATTAAATTATGGATATGTTTTTACTAAACTAGCCACGTGATTGTAAGAAGTTAATAGGTTGTGAGAATTATGGGGTTTTGGAGATTGAGCTTATGGTTGGTTTGCTTCAGAAAGCACAATATCTATGTGACATTTGATCTTATGTTTGCTAAACCTGTTTAGAAAAGCACCTTATTCTGATTTACCCAATATCTGTGCCAAAATCAACATTGACCACACAAGTGGATAATAATAGAATTTAACTTTGGCAATGATACGAGTTGCAACTGTTTACTCATACAAGGTGACTAGTCATTGGGCAAACCTGGTATTTTCATATTGTTAATAGAACCTCTGCTGTTTTTCAATTTAGGCAAATCACAGATTCTACCGATGTTGCAGCTGGAAAGCAGTAGAGTACGTTGAATGGTTGTGGTTTGGTTTATCTACCACAATGAAATATTTGCATTATAAACACAAGACTACAGCAGGTTCGAAATGCATGTAAGCTAATCCTGTTCTTATTTATGCTTTTTTCTGTCTTTTATTTTGCTCCTCTGTCTTATGGTCTTATAATAGTTTGCAATAGCATGTTAGATTGGAGAGTTAGGTGCCGAGCATAGCTGCCCAAAGTGTAAATATAGTTAATGTTCATACGTTATAGGAGCAGAATTAGGCCATTCAGCCCATCAAGACTACTCCGCCATTCAATCATAGCTGGTCTATCTATCCCTCTCAACCCCATTCTCCAGTCTTCTCACTGTAACCTTTTACACCCTTATTAATCAAGAACCTGTCAATTTCCACTTTAAAAATACCCAAAGACGGCCTCCACAACTGTCGGTGAAAATGAATTCCACAGCTTCACTACCTTCTGGCTGAAGAAATTCCTCCTCATCTCCTTTCTAAAGGTATATCCTTTTATTCTGAGGCTGAACCCTGTGGTCCTAGACTCTCCCACTAACGGAAACATACTTTCAGCATCCACTCCGCCCAGGCCTTTCATTATTCGGTAAGTTTCAATGAAATCCTCCCTCATCCTTCTATACTCCAGCAAAGACAGGCCCAGAGTCTTCTAATGCTCATCATACATTAACCCAATCATCCCCGTGAACATTCTTGTAAACCTCCTCTGAACCTCTCCAACGTCAGCACATCCTGATCTTCCTGCTATAGTAGTGGCCAGAGGATCTGGGGTGACAGAGGTACTGAAGGAAATTCACATTAGGCAGGGAATGGCGTTGGGTAGACTGATGGGACTGAAGGCTGTTAAATCCCCAGGGCCTGATGGTCTGCATCGCAGGGTACTTAAGGAAGTGGCTCTAGAAATCGTGGATGCATTGGTGATAATTTTCCAATGTTCTAAGGATTCAGGATCAGTTCCTGTGGATTGGAGGGTAGCTAATGTTATCCCACTTTTTAAGAAAGGTGGGAGAGAGAAAACAGTGAATTATAGACCAGTTAGCCTGATGGGTGGTGGTGGGGATGATGCTGGAGTCAATTATAAAAGATGAAATAGCCGCACATTTGGATAGCAGTAACAAGATCGGTCCGAGTCAGCATGGATTTACGAAGGGGAAATCATGATTGACTAATCTTCTGGAATGTTTTGAGGATGTAACTAGGAAAATGGACAAGGGAGAGTCAGTGGATGTAGTTTACCTGGACTTTCAGAAAGCATTTGATAAGGTTCCACATAGGAGTTAGTGGGCAAATTTAGGGCACATGGTATTGGGGGTAGAGTGCTGACATGGATAGAAAATTGGTTGGCAGACAGGAAACAGGGAGTAGGGATTAACGAATGACAGGCAGTGACTAGTGGGGTACTGCAAGGCTTGGTGCTGGGACCACAGCTATTTCCAATATACATCAATGATTTGGATGAAGGGATTCAAAGTAACATTAGCAAATTTGCAGATGTCACAAAGCTGGGTGGCAGTGTGAACTGTGAGGAGGATGCTATGAGAATGCAGGGTGACTTGCATAGGTTGGGGGAGTGGGCAGATGCATGGCAGATGAAGTTTCATGTGGATAAATGTGATGTTATCCACTTTGGTATCAAAAACAGGACGGCAGATTACTATCTAAATGGCGTCAAGTTGGGAAAAGGGGAAGTACAACGGGATCTGGGGGTCCTTGTTCATCAGTCTATGAAAGTAAGCATGCAGGTACATCAGGCAGTGAAGAAAGCAAATGGCATGTTGGCCTTTATAACAAGAGGAGTTGAGTATCGAAGCAAAGAGGTCCTTCTGCAGTTGTACAGAGCCCTTGTAAGACCACACCTGGAGAATTGTGTGCAGTTTTGGTCCCCTAATTTTGGGAAGGACATTCTTGCTATTGAGGGAGTGCAGTTTAGGTTTAAACGGTTAATTCCCAGGATGGTGGGACTGTCATATGCTGAGAGAATGGAGTGGCTGGGCTTGTACACTCTGGAGTTTAGAAGGATGAGAGGGGATCTTATTGAAAAATATAGGATTGTTCAGGCTTTGTACACGCTAGAGACAGGAAACATGTTCCCGATGTTGGGGGAGCTCAGAACCAGGGGCCATAGCTTAAGAATAAGGGGTAAGCCATTTAGAACGGAGACGAGGAAATACTTTTTCTTACAGAGAGTTGTGAGCCTGCGGAATTCTCTGCCTCAGAGGGCGGTGGAGGCCGGTTCTCTGGATACTTTCAAGAGAGAGCTAGATAGGGCTCTTAAAGATAGCAGAGTCAGGGGATATGGGGAGAAGGCGGGAACAGGGTACTGATTGGGGATGATCAGCCATGATCACATTGAATGGCGGTGCAAGCTCGAAGGGCCAAATGGCCTATTCCTGCACCTATTGTTTATTGTCTATCCCTCCTCAGATATGGGGCCCTGAACTACTCGTAATACTCCAAATGCAGTTGGACCGATGCCTTATAATGCCTCAGCATTACATCCCTACTTTTATGTTTTAGTCCTCTTGAAATGAATGCTAAAATTGCATTTGCCTTCCTTGCTACATATTCAACTTGCAAATTAACGTTTTGGGAATCCTGCACCAACTCTCCCGTGTTCCTTTGCACCTCCGATTTCTGAATCCTCTCCCATTTAGAAAATAATCAACACCTTTATTTCTACTGTCAAAATGCATGACCGCACATTTTGCTATGTTGTATTCCATCTGCCACTTCTGTGCCCACTCTCCCAACCTGTCCAAGTCCTTCTGCAGAATTTTTGCTTCCTCTATACTACCTGCCCCTTCACCTATCTTTGTATCACCTGCAAACTTGGCCACATAGCCATGAATTCCATCATCCAAATCATTAATATAGAATGTGAAAAGTAGCAGCCCAGCATCAACCCCTGCAGAACGCCATGAGTCACCAGCAGTCAACCAGAAAAAGCCATCTTTTTTTTTGTTTTTGTTTTTTTCGTTTATTTTTGTTAGAAGTAAGTACAATAGTGTGGTACTTGAGTACCTAATACATACATATTTCCATTCTTGTACAACCTCGTATTTTTAATTTAATAATAAAAGAACAGTGAGAGAAAAAAGAAATAAAGAGTGTCGGAATAGATAGACAAGCGAGTAGAAACAGATAGCAAAAGAAATAAAGGACATAAATGAGAAGCTAAAAAGATTGAAAGAAAAGGAGAAAGTGGAGGAAAGAGAGATTAGGAGATCTACCTATTTCGTATTTTTGCCCATCCGTCACCCGGTTCTAAACCATTTAATTTCTAAGGTTATGTTATGTTGCACCATATGCTTGCAAAAAGTTGATAAAAGGCCATCTTTATTCCCATTTTTGCCTTCTGCCATTCAGCCAATCTTCTATCCATGCTCTTATCTTCCCTCTAAAACCATGGGCGCTCATCTTGTTTATCAGCCTCACATTTGACACTTTATCAAAGGCCTTCTGAAAATCCAAGTAAACAATATCCACTATTTTTTGTCTATCTTGCTCTTTACTTCCTCAAAGCATTCCAAAGGATTTGTCAGGCAAGATCTCCCCTTCACAATTCCATGCTGACTTTGGCTTATTTTATCATTTTTTGCATCGTTCCCAGTAACCTCATTCTTAACAATGGATTCTAAAATCTTACCAACCACTAAAATCAGGCAACAGTGGAGTAACATTTGCAATTTTCCAGCCATTAGGATCATTCCTAATAGCCCTGTCTCATGGTGCGAGTCCACCCACGAGTGATCCAGAGTGAAAGAAAAAAAATCACACTCGTGGTTGTCTACGAGATTCCAAGTTTATGTTCACGAGTTTAAACAAGTTCCCACGTGTATGTCTAAGTTTTCCCTTTACTTCTCATTTCTGCGATATACCAAGTTCCTCTCAGGAGTTACCAAGTTCCTCTCCCAAGTTACTCTTGAGCCAACTGTGAATAAAGGTCTGTTTTAAGTATCAACTAGAGGAGCTGGACAGCATCTCATACAGTCCCACACCACTTCACATCAATGACAGCGATGTGGAGGTGGTCAGTAGCACAAAGTTCCTGGGGGTGCTGATCACTAACAGTCTGACCTGGTCGAATAACATCTCATCAACAGTTAAGAGAGCGCAGCAGCGGTTGCACTTTCTGCGCCGGATGAGAAGAGCTCACCTCCCCCATCCCATCCTCACTACTTTCTACAGGGGCACCATAGAGAGTATTTTGACCAGCTGTATCTCTGTCTGGTTTGGGGACTGTAAAGCCTCTGACTGGAAGTCCGTGCAGAGAGTGGTGAGGACAGCGGAAAAAATCATCGGGACCTCTCTCTCCTCAATCGGGGATATTGCGACCAAACGTTGCGTGTCTAAGGCCAGCAGTATTATAAAAGACCCCACACATCTCCATCACGGACTGTTCACTCTGCTGCCCTCGGGCAAAAGATATCGCAGCATAAGAAGCAGAACATCAAGGTTCTGCAACAGCTTCTTCCCACGAGCCATCAGATTCCTGAATGCCATGTAATGGGCTGCCACCGTTATCTATTTATCCTTTTATCCTTTTTATCCATGCCTATCCTTCTGTTAATTTATTGTGTTGCACAGGGAGCCAAATGCAACATAATTTCGTTTGGAACTGCATATATCAATGTATTTCTAAATGACAATAAAGTTTGTTTGACTTGAAGTATATTATGATTCAGTATTGAAAGTTATTCAATTTCAGAACTTTAAAAAACTAGGCAGGATCTCGGCCCCGCACTCGTTGCCATTGTGCAGCAAGGAGGCGGTGGCAGCGAAGCAACTGTGTTAAAGAAGACAGCTCCATCCTGCGGCTTTGAGTTAAAAATAGAATTCAGCACGGCCATCTCTATTGATATGACCTACAAAGGGAAAATGCGCACAGTCCAGTGCCAGAGCAGTTACACTTATGATTTGTTTGAAACGCACATCATGTAGTTCGAAGACCAGCGGGCGGAGGTTTGCTATATTTTAATTGAATTTACTGCCAGGTCTACACACTGTGGGGAGACGGGAGATGAAATCTTTGAATGTGGACGGATATATCCGCGCCTGCTCATTCTAAGCGGAATATATTTTTAGTTGCCTTTCAAGCCGGGCTTTGGTTTTATTCCTTGTTTTTGTTTATTCACACACACTTTTCGTGTGTGAGGGTGTGAGAAGTCCATGCCGGGTGCCGGCCAGCCGCAGCCGCTGTTCTTTCACATCAGTTTCACATCAGATTGTTGGGAGACGGAGCTCAGGGTTCGCCTCCTGAGCTGCTTTGGTGCCCAGGCGTGAGTTGAGGTGGAGGGAGGTTGCGGTGGGGGGGATGCGCAGGCGTCATTAATCTGTCTGGGGTGACAAGGCTCTTGTGTTAGGCTGGGATCATTCTCTGCCATCATCTCTCTCTTTCTGTGTGTGCATTAGCAGGGGGAAGAGCGGTCTACCTCGCTGGGGCACAAGACCTCTGCCGCCTGCCCCTTGCAGCCATCAACTTGTTTGTTCCTTTGGTGCGCCTCATCTGCCCAGCTCCCATCCCAGCCCTGCCCCAGCTCTCTGCCCCATTCTCTTGGAAATGTCGCTTCCGCTGCTGTAACGAGGACGGGTCCGGCTGGCTGGCTTGGTGGGTGGGTGGGTGAGCAGGGAGGGGGAGTGGATACAAACCACAGAATCCATTCTCAAAAGGTGGGCAGAGCCTTGAAGAACTCGCGTTTCTCTCTGCTTCATACACGTGGGAATTCCCTCAGTATGGTCACTTTTCACGTGTCTACCAAAGACTACCAAAGTGTCTGCCCACACAGTCATTACACCTCTCCTACACTTCTCCCCCGTACTAAGTCATCCAACTCCCCCCCTCCCCCGCTCCCCCCACTCCCCTCCCTTCCTCCCCACCCCCCCCCCCCCCCACCCCCCACCTTTCCCTCCCAACTCCAGTCCTGTCCTGACCCCCTGGGAAACTGAAGGGAGTGAAAATCAACTGCCACAGATACAAATAATGTCATACACAAGAAAGGGCAGATGCTCGTTGACAAAAAGTGAACACACGGTGCTGGAGTAACACAAAGACGCAGCAGAATTTTGGAAACGTTATCCCATCACCCATGCCTTCGCTCCAGAGATTCTGCCTGTCCCGCTGAGTTAAAGAGTGCCCACGGTAGACTCACGCGGCACTACGATAAACTCACGGGCTACTATGTTCTTACAACGAGTTTAAAAGCTTAACATTTTTACTTCAAGAGTAAATTTGACTCGTGGAAATCTTTCACCATGTTGAAAGATTTTCATGAGTTAACAAGTTTCCCGAGTACCTGCCGTTAGCGTTACGAGGCGCTAAGTTACATCCACGAGTTCCGATGTTCCCGCTACGTTAATTCTACGTGATTACCACGAGTTTGATTTGTTTTAAACTCGGGATCACTCGTGGTTGGACTCACACCGTGAGACGGGTTTAACTCTAGTGATTCTTGAAAGATCACTACTAATGCCACAATAAAACTACCGCTTTCAAAACCCTGGGGTCTAGTCCATCTGGTCCAGGTGACTTGTCCACCTTCAGACCTTTCAGCTACCCAAGCACCATCTCCTTAGTAATAGCAACACCACCGATTTCTACCCCCTGACTATTGAATTCCTGGCACGTTGCTGGTGTCTTTCACTGTGAAAACTGACGCAAACATCTTATTCAATTTGTTCGCCATTATTTTATTCCTCAACATTACCACTTCAGCATCATTTTCCAACGATATAATGTCCACTCGACTCTCTTTTACTCTTTATATATCTGAAGAAAATGTAAATATATCTGTTCTGGAGATATTGGCCTGTGAGAGGATACTGACAATTGGTTACTAGAGAGAAGGATTGGGTGACGTTTCGGGTCGAGACCCTTCTTCAGACTATAAACGTCACCTATTCCTCCTCTCCGGAGATTCTGCCTGTCCCGCTGTTACTCCAGCATTTTGAGTCTATCTCTGGTTTAAACCAGCATCTACAGTTCCTTCCTAGACAATGGGTTACTTATCCTTCTGGTGAATTTAGTGGGTTTTCATTTGAAACAGTGATGGTGCCGTTTTTCTGAGTGCTTTGAGATGACTACATCAGATAATCCGGATATCAGAAGCATAAAAGACAGAGATCATTGCTGACTGGTTTGCTGCGAGTTGTGACCTTTTTGTAACATTACTGCAGAGTATGCTTAATTAGAGCAAGATAAAAATATAGATGGAAACAGAAGGCGAGAAACAACTAGGCTGAGTTTATTTACCGTCAATAAAGCTTCTCACAGCTCCAAAAACATTTTCACATGAAGGGGGATAAGTGACTGTAGTGACTGTGCTTCTTTTGCAAGTGCAAGCAAATGGACAAAGGTTAAGCTCAAAACCAAACATCCTTTTTGAAGGCAAAGTGCTGTGTCTAGGTACAACAGTGTGTCAAGAGTCACAGCATGTGATACAAGATAGATCTTAAAGGTGCCCTACATATGTCTGACTGACTTCCCCTTGAAAAGGAAATAAACCCATATAATTAAAAAAAGAACAAGGTACACATTTAAATTCACAGATCCGGTTATATATTTCATATACAGTTAGACATTGAACTGGTTATGATCTCTTGGTCTCTTCTTTCAATGAACCTTTAATATAAGCATATACTTCACATGTATAAAGTATCTACTTCAGGAACTGGTAACTCGTCGATAATTTATCCATGTGGGTTTCTACACAGCTTGTTTCAACTCCTACTCTACAATTCCTGCCTCATGGGGTCTCGGGCCGTTTTGGATCGTGGGGGGTCACCACTGAAGAGGTTCCCATGTTGTATAAACATTCAGTTTAATATTTAAACGATACGGCTCAACAATTAGTACAAAAGGGCAAGATGTGTTAACGTGTTGACTGCGAAGTGACGACTAGGTCCGTCATCACTTTAATAGTTATTGTGGTTTAACTATATAGGGAGGAGGGGTTTCAACTCCCTGGTCATTGGAAGTAGTTCTGGGGGTGATGGTGATGGGATCTGTACAGGCTGGATAGACTGGACATCACCAGTCCTGGGACCAGCAAGTTTGCAGTGTGGTTCACTACCGTTGTGTGCAAAAAGGGGCTGTCCCACTTGGGCGGCGTAATCCGCGAGTTAAGAGGAGCGTCTTTGACCTTCAAACTCGAGGGCACTTGCCTGGAAAACCTCCAGCTGGATGGTCCATCCGCATTGAAACCCCACACACACACACACACACACACACACACACACACACACACACACACACACACACACACACACACACACACACACACACACACACACACACACGGGGGCCAGGGAAAATGGGGGTGCGCTGTCTGAAATTCACACCCGCGATGAAGAGGAAGGTAAAACGGCTGCACAGTAACGGTAAGTCCTTTAGAGAGCGGGGGGGGGGGTGGGGGGGAGAAGTATAATAAAGTTTAGCGAGCATTTTACCTACCGGTAGGTTTTCCTTGGTCCTGAAAACTCCAATGAGCCAATCAAAATGCCCGGTCAGCGCAAGAGATTGCCTACGGCTGCCCTCAACTGCCTGTAACTAAATAGCGATCCCACTCCACTGCACTACGAGTTAAAAAGAGCCATGCCGACCAAATTTTACTCACGGAAAATATTTCAACATGCTGAAAACATTTCCGCGACCTAGCTGAGGCCACGAGTATTCGGGAACTTCCCTCGAGCATGAAGGAGAGTTCTAGCAACCTCATAGAACCTCCTAGGACCATGTGTCGACCATGCTGTGAGTTTGAAGGTCGAAGACACTCTTCTACTCGCAGATTAGGTCACCGAATTGTAAGAGTTAAGAGTAATGTATAGCATCAGAACAGGAAGTATTTTAGAAGGTTAGACTGAGAGTAAAAATTGGTTTAATATGTTTATAAGTCATGCATTGAAACACAGGAAGCATATTAAAGAAGGATGGTCAGGTGCGGATGCAGGTGCAATAAACCTTGAGAGCCAACATTGTTTGTGCCAAGAGCAGAGATTTGTTTAAACAAAGGACAAGAATGCATTCTCAATATTCCTGGATACAAGGCATTGAGGAAAGTTGGGAAGGGAACAATGGGGCAGATTGGCCGTTGGTTGTGGAGGGCATTGTGGTGCTGGAAAGGCAGGCTATCTTGTAACAACCAAGGGCACAATCTCTTTGATAAAAGTTAAAAAGCATGAGGGATATGATTTCACCACTGGGAATATTCTATAGGTCAACTATGGGGAAGGACTTTGAGCAGCAAATTTGTAGTGAAAATGCAGATATACCTGAAAAAGCCATGGAGTAGGATAATGGTGGACTTCAAATATCTAAAGTAGACTTGGATAGCAGTAACACAAAGGAAAAAGTTGGGGGGGGGGGGGGGGAGATGCGGGATTAGAAGTATGTTCAAGGACTCTTTCCATTAATACCTTTCAGGCCCAACAAGGAAGGCAGTATTGCAGAACTTGGTTGTGGGAAATACCCACCCCTGTCTCTTTTGAAGGATTTGTAGCCCTTGCTTCAGGCATACTCTGGCATGCTCCCTCGCCTCCATTATGTTGATGACCATACTGGTCCTGCTTACCGCTCTTACAATTAACTCAAATGTTTCATCATGTTTGCTATTAATTTCTGCTCAGCTCACTCTTTTTTAACCTTTTCTTTCCCATTCTTGGCTCCCAATATCCACTTTAGAGGATGATTGAAAAATCAGTGAAACTAAGCAGGATGACAGTGAAACTTGTAGGACAACTGGGGCGGAGGCGAGAGGGAGAGAGAATGAATGCAAGGGTTACTTGAAGTTAGGGAAATCTATCTCATACTGCTGGGTTGCCCAGGACAGAAAGGTTAGTGTGGGAATAGGAAGGGGAGTTGTCCTGGTTAAGATTCCATCCAAGATTTATTTTTCCGCAACTGTAGTTTACTCTCCTTACTCGATGACTGGGCTCTCAACAGCACCTGCACCATTCCTTGTACTTTTTCTCACACTCTTCTCCATCCCGCTGACAACAAGGATAGGGTTCCCCTTGCAATCATCTTCACCCCATTTGTTAAATGTGATTTCCACTGCATTTGCTGTGATACTTTCTTCACGCATATCTTCTCTTTCAGCAGCCCAAAGCGACTTCCCTCCAAATCTCTCTTGTTTACTCTTCCATCTCCAACAAAGCGCATTCACCTTCTCAGGCATCTTCTAATGCAACTATCCTTTTTCTTCTTCTTCCTCCCCCCCCCGCTCCCTCCCCCTTGAATCCCTAACCATCAAATGCATTGTAGACATTACATATTTGCATTTCTAATGCATCATACAAATACACAGGCTTACTATCATCTGTTTCATGGAAATGTTTGGGCTATAGGTCGAGCCAAGAGAATCTCAGGAAACAGGTATGACTGAAAGCATGCTCTTTAAAATTTTAGCATTTGCTTTACATAGAACATAGAATAGTACAGCACAGGAAGAGACCTTTTGTCCACAATGTCCAAGCCAAATATGATGCAAAGTTAAACTAACATATTTTGCCTGCATATAATCCAAATCCCTCCACTCCCAGCATATTTATGATTTATCACATGATGAAACATTTGAGTCTATCTAAAAGCCTCCATGGCAGAAGGTTCCCGACACCCACCACTCTTTAGGTTAAGTTATTAATGTAAGTTATTGGACAATGTTTTAATATGAAAATAGTTCTGTATACTGCATCATTAATTGTAAACTGAACCCCCGCTGCACTGTTGTACGTTTCAGTGTAATGTTGTATGTTTCGTTGTTGTATTTGTGTTTTATTTGTGTATACATAAAAGCAATAAAAACTAAAGTGTAAAAAAAAGATTTGGAACTTAGAACATAGAAAAGTACAGCACAATATCAATATCAATCAATATCAGTTTTATTCATCACTTGCACATAAAAACTCTTGTTTTTCCCACCATCTCTCCACCTGCCATCATCCTTCACCCCTCACCCATTCAGTAATTAAGAATAAAGGAGACTAGGAAGCCATGGGCAAATTGAATTGTTACAGTTTTTATTTTAATTTTTAACCAGTGAACAATCTGCGCATGCGCGGTTTAATTTTTTTTTTAAAGGCGACGGACTGCCTACCCTGAGTAATTACTCACGGCACGTGCCTGCTGTGATGGAAGGCAAAAGTCTTAAAGTCTCTGTCTCTTCCCTCTTTGTTCTCCCTCTGCGCCGAGACGATCTAGGCTTCAGATGTTGTGACCCCACCGGGTGATGGTAAGTAAGTCCTGCAGCTCAACCGTGCTCCGCGAACAGGCCGGTTCAAACTCCATGGCCCAGGGTGGTTGAAGCTGCCGCCCTCCAGACAAAGCTGTTGTAGCGGGAACTCGGAAAAACAGGTCACCAACCTGTGACCTGCAAGCTCCCGACGATATCATCCACTGGGCCCGCTGCCGAGCCTCCGAGGGAGGGTCGCCGCCAGAACGTCGCTGCCACCGCCACAGCTCCGTGGCCGAGTCAGGTCGTCGCTGCCGCTGCCCCCGGCGCCGCCACAGCTCCGAGGCCGAGTCGGGTCGTCGCTGCCACCGCCACAGCTCCGAGGCCGGGTCGGGTCGTCGCTGTCGCTGCCCGTGGCGCCGCCGCAGCTCCGAGGCTGGGTCTGGTCGTCGCTGCCGCCACCACAGCTCCGAGGCCAAGTCGGGTCGTCGCTGCCGCCACCGCCACCATGGCTCCGAGGCCGAGTCGGGTTGTCGCTGCCGCTGCACCCACCGCAGCCACAGCTCTGAGGCCAGGTCGGGTCGTCGCTGCCGCCGCCACAGCTCTGAGGCCAGGTCGGGTCGTCGCTGCCACAGCTCCGAGGCCAAGTCGGATCGGGTCGCAGCTGGCGCTGGAATGCCGCCAGAGCTCCGAGGCCGAGTCGCCAGAACGCCACTACAGCCCCGTGGCCGCCAGCTCCGCCATTAGGCCTCGGCGCAGGCGGAGACAGAGACGGGGGATATGACAAAAAAGTTGCCTCCCCCTGAAGGAAGAGACCAGAAACACGTTTCTCCCCCCCCCACCCACACACATATGCAACCTAATAAAACAAAATTAACTAAAAAAACGGGACAGGAACAAAAAAAAAAGAAAAAACAGATGGACTGCAGGCGGGCCACAGCTGTTAAGCCAGGTTGGTGTCGGCTTCAGGTTGGTGTAGGCCGCAGGCCAGTGGTCGAAGATCTAAAGTCCCCGCCACGCCGCAGCCAGAAGCACCGCAGACCACAGAACAAGAACGAGCCCTTGCACCTGCAATGTCTGTGCCGAACATGATGCTAAGACCATTACTTATCTGACTTAGCCTAACCCATATCACTCCATTCCCTGCATATCCATATGCCTATCCCAA
This sequence comes from Raja brachyura, assembly GCA_963514005.1. The sequence continues at coordinate 61,952,642 of OY740785.1, forward strand.
AGTCTCTTAAATGTCACTAACGTACAGTATCTGCTTCAACCACCAATCCCTGCAACAGGTTCCAGGCACTCACCACCAATTGTATTAAAAACTTGTCCCACACATCTCCTTTAAAGTTTGCCCCTCTCATCTTAATGCTATGCCCTCCAGTATTTGATTTTTCCATTCTGGAAAAAAGATTCTGACTGTCTACCCAATCTATGTGTCTCATAATGTTGCTCCACATATCCCCTTTAATCTTTCCCACTCTCACCTGAAAGCTATGTCTTCCCATTATTGATATTTCCACTGGGAGAAAAGTTCTGATTTTTTAATCCTATGTAGGCCTCTTGTGATTAAAAAAAAATAATTTCACGTTTCCCCTCCGCCTCTGACAGTCCACAGAAACTAGTGGAGAAACATAATTAATTCTGATTTCATAAGGCACTGAAAATTCTAGAGAATCATTACATTTAGATAACATGAATGATTTTGCTTCAGTTAAGCATCAGTTTAGCTGTTCATGATAACCTGTAATGATAAATAGTTACCAGGAACTCGTAGATAATAGATTAGAACAGCACGGTGGTGGTGCGGTAGCGTTGGTGACTTACAGTGCCAGAGACCCAGGTTTGATTCTGACTATGGGTGCTGTCTGTATGGAGTTTGTATATTCTCCTCCCCATGTTTTCTCCCCATGTCGTGGGTTTTCCCTGAGATCTTCAGTTTTCTCCCACACTCCAATTACATACAGGTTTGTAGGTTAATTGGCTTTGTAAACTGTCCCTCATGTGTAGGATAGTGTTAATGTGCGGGGGCACTGGTCCAGCATTTTGTGTCTACCCAGAACATTACATTACATCCTGGATGTGTGTACTCATTGTTAACTTAAATGTGCTAAATTAGAAATGACGTTACACTTGCTCTGATCCATTGCTGAACTCCAGAGAAAAGCTGTCCAGTTGGAATTTCCCACCTTCACAGTGCGGAATTTGTTTCTTTCCCAATTGACCCAATTAGGTCAAGTTAGGTGGAGGATCCATTCATTTGAATATGGATTCCTGGCCCAAGGATTAGGAGGTGAACAAGTATGTGATTTATTTATTTATTGATCTACCTATCTATTAATATTGTTGCTTTTAACTTGTTGGTGTTTTTATGTCCCACAATTTACAATTCTTGGTTATTTTTACTTATTTTTATTACTTAAAGCAATGTGAACTGTTGTTGAAAGTGCCTGGGGAAGGGGTGTCCAAACATATTGCACCTCAACAGGGTTAAGAACCTGTCCCACTGTACGAGTCATCCCGACTATTTTTTTACTCATGGACATTTTTCATCGGGATGAAAAAACGTCCCGACTTACCTCATGCCCCTAGTACCTACGGTTAGCATAACGAGCCGCTACGAAACATCCACGAACTCCTACGGACTCGTTAAGAACATTCTGCGAGTTCGAATCAGGGGAAAACTTAGGAGAATTTGTGAATTACTTTGTACAGTGGGACAGGCCCTTTAGGATCAATCTTCTTGTGAGTATATTTACTAATGACACATGAGACAGTTTAAACTAACAGCAGGTGGATGGGATGAAAGGTTCAGATTAGGAGAAATGCAAACTGGAAGGCAGAAAATCAATGAGAGGTTTTGAAAAAAAAAAATAGAGTATCATTTGGAGAACAATTTTGTGGCAGTGAATAACATTTTGTCAGATATAGAATAGTTAAGGAAATGGCCAAAGCGAAAATAGGAGAAAAGGTGCCGAATTGGAGTCAAGCCAATTGTACTAGACTGAGAAGTAATAAATCAAAACTGGTTGGAAACAGCTGCTTGAAAGTTAATTGGCCTTAGAAAAATGTGAGGCATTTAAGGAGATTATAGTTGTTATGGGTAAAAATGTTCCCACAAAGAAAAAGAGTGGGACTGCCCATAGATGGCATAATTCATAAATAAAAGGATAAGAAAGAAAGGGAAGCTGATGCCAGTCCATAACGCTTATCACGGGAAGCTCAGAAGAACAGATATTCCAAGGTTATAATTAAAATAGAAATTAGAAAAGCAAAAGGTTAAAAAATATGGGCAAGTAAAATCAAAAAGAATCCAAAGAAGTAAATAAAGAGCAAGAAGATATGAAGAAAGGAGTAGTGTTTATTAGGGACGTGAAAGGTGACCTGTGTGGGGGATGCATTGTCTTCAAAGAAGCAGGAAATAATTAGTTTCCTTATTCTCCACATTCTCATCTAGAAAACACATTTTAATACACTCTATAAAATCTTCCTTTACGCTACTACTACTGGTTCGTTCTATGTGTATATTAAAGTTCCCATTGAATATTGTATTGTTCTTGTTAAAGACAGGATCCTCTTGTTAAATTCACTGATTAAAATGGTGCCTTCCATGACCATTACTTGGGGACCTACATAGGACTCCCATCAATGTTCTTTGCTCTTCCTCATTCATAACTCTACTCAAGCTAACTCTTCTTCTTGATCTTCTCTGCTAAGAACTTATCCCTCTGCTGCCTTATCCCTTTCCTTAAAAATATAGGTTACCCCTCTTATTTCTTCCATCCTGCCTTTAAAAAAAAACAAGTATCCAGACTATTTAATTCACTGACTTTGTCACTATGCAACTACATTAGAGTAGATTAGATTAGATTACATTTTATTACTTGTCATTCAAACCTCCGAGGGGCTCAAATGAAACTCCATTTCTACAGCCATACAAACAAAACAATTCCTACACGACACACAGACAATTCAATTTACAGAAAACATCCATCACAGTGAATCTCCTCCTCACTGTGATGGAGGCAAAGTCTTTTCTCTCCCCTGCACCATTTCTCTCCCAATATCGAAGCCCTAGGCGGGCGATGTTAAGTCCCACGGCCGTTGAGGCCACGCCGGGCGATGTACGGCCCCGCTCCAGGCCCAAAAGTCACAAGTTGGAGGCCCCGGCGGGCGCTGGAATGTCCCGCGGGCATTAAAGCCGCGCCGGGCGATGTACGGCCCTGCTCCGGGTCATTCCAACCCCGCAACATGGGCAGGAGAAGTTGCGTTGCGGGAGATCCAGAAAGTGGTCTCTCACCCGGACCCGCGAGCTCCCGATATCCCGACAGTCCACCGGTCTGCAACTGCAGCTGGAAATCCGGAGTTGGGCCGCAGCAGCGAGCCACCACCACTCCCCACGCTCCGAGGCCGACCAGCCCCACAATGGTGAGTAGTCTGCAGCTCCACAGGCTCCATAACTGAAGCTCCCAGGTCGTCCCGGTCAGAGGCCGCTCCACGTACTAGGCCCCAATGACAACGGGGACCCGACAGGGATAAAGTCGGGTCTCCTGTGCAGGGAAGAGATTTTAAAAGTTTCCCCCTCATTTATCCATGTGCCATTAAATTATGCACCATGTTACGCTTGCATGTGCACATGGATAAAGGGCCTTAAATGTTGTCTTGTTACCATTTTTAAAGCAAGACTCCAGTCTGAAAAGACTGGACCCTTTCCCACCCACCCATCTCCAATCATCACTTCACATCCAATTACCCACCCCCTATATGCTGCACAACATCACTTCTCCATCTTCAACAATAACAATATTGGAGGTGGAGAGGCTGTTCAGAAGCCATAAAAGCCGGAAATCTCCAGGACCGGATAATGTTTCCCCCTTTACTCTCAAGCTCTGTGCCAAACAATTGACACCGGTCTACACAGACATTTTTAACCAGTCCCTGCAAACCTGTACTGTCCCTGCCTGCTTCAAAGTCTCCACTATTGTCCCTTTACCCAAAAAGGCAAGGATTACTGGTCTTACTGGCCTGTTGCACTGACCTCTGTAGTCATGAAGACCCTTGAAAGGCTTGTGCTGGCCAAGCTGAAAAATATCACGAACCCCCTGCTGGATGCTCTACAGTTTGCATATCGGGTCAATAAATCTATGGATGATGCAGTCAACCTAGGCCTGCACTTCATCCTCCAGCACCTAGACTGCCTGGGGACCTATGTGAGGATTTTGTTTGTTGATTTTAGTTCTGCATTCAACACCATTGTGCCAGAGCTACTACACTCCAAACTTTCGAAGTTGACTGTGCCTGAACCCCTCTGTCGGTGGATCACCAACTTCCTGACAGACAGAAGCAGAATGTGAGGCTGGGAAAGCACATCTCAGACCCGCAAACCCTCAGCATAGGAGCACCGCAAAGCTGTGTACTTTCCCATCTCTCTACTCTCTCTACACCAACGACTGCACCTCCACTGACTTCTCTGTCAAGCTTCTCAAGTTTGCAGATGACACAACCCTGATTGGACTGATCCAGGATGGGGAGGAATCTGCCTACAGACAGGAAGTGACACAGTGGCATCCTGGTGACATCGCAACAACCTGGAGCTCAATGCTCTTAACACAGTGGAATTGATAGTAGACATTAGGAGAGCTCCCCCTCCCCTCACCCCACTCACAATCAACAACACCACAGTCACATTTTAAGTTCCTGAGAACCATCATCTCCAAGGACCTTACTTGGGGGTTCACCATCGACTCCACAGTCAAAAAGGCACAACAGAGGATGTAATTCCTGCGGCAGCTGAGGAAGCACAATCTGCCACAGGCAATGATGATCCAATTCTATACGGCCATCGTAGAGTCTGGCCTCACCTTCTCCATCATGGTCTGGTTTGGCTCCGCCACCAAGCACAAAATCCGGAGGCTGCAGCGAATCATCCGATCAGCTGAGAAGGTTATTGGCTGCAACCTTCACTCCATTGACGAACTGTACACTGCACAGGCCAGGAAACGAGCGGGCAAGATCATCTCTGATCCCTCTCACCCTGGCTACAAACTCTTTGAATCACTTCGCTCTGGAAGGCGATTCCAGACTGTCAAAGCTGCCACAGCCAGACATAAAAACAGTTTTTTTCCCCCACGAGTAGTAGCTCTACTCAATAACCAAAAATCTGTAGCCTCCTTTTGCTCTGGTATTTTATTTAATTCACATGTTTAATCAATAATGTTTTATTATTAATGTTTAATGTTTTATGTGTAATTCCTAACTGTCACTGTATGTCATGTTGTCACTTGCAAGCGGAGCACCAAGGCAAATTCCTTGTATGTGAATACTTGGCCAATAAACTCCATTCATTCATTCATTTTTCTCTCCTTGAAAGTTGATAAAGAGCTGTGGCCAGTGGGACTATGAATGCTGCTGGAACGTGGTTGAGCTCTTATTCAACCAGCATGGGCAGGATGGGCAGAGTGGTCTCCTCTGAAGAAGCTTCCATCTATGACGGAAAGTGGGGCTCTGTCCCCAGGCTTGCAAGTGTTGTAGACAGTCAGCAGGGGGCCTTTGTCACGGAGACCTTGCTCTGCCTTCTGAATAAAGAGCTTTCATTTGATTGAGGCCCTCTACATCCCGCACAGGTACCGTGGGCACTGGGCCAAACATAGCTCCTGGTGATCCAGTATATTTTAAGAATTGCAAACACTACCATCTCTAAATTCCTACTTTACAAATGTAATCATGTGTAACACTGCTTTCAGTGAGGACTCGCATAAAAGCATATGCAGGAGATTATTTTAGGTGTGGGTGTGAGTCTCTGTGAAGGGGCCAGGCAGGAAGAGATGTCAGCCCCCCTCACTGCTGGTGAGAAATAACTTTTGGATGAGCACTGAATGTTGACACCCAGCCAGAATGGAGGCAGGTTCCCTGGAGGAGCCAGAATGGAATTAAAGCTTAAACCTCAGGACAGGACAGAGTATCAAATTTATTTTTCTTCTTTGCGTTTTCGCAATAGTAGATTTAAAATTAATTATTTCCACATCCCAAGAGTCATTGACAAATAATAACTACCAGCAGAGGGTGATGTTTAACAGTGTGAGAGAGCTGATGTATGTTATGGTAAATGATAATTAGAGAATGTTAACGTGCATTCGTCACTGCTGGCAAGTTCAGCAGCTTATCGGCTGGTGTTTTCCAGCGATTGACTGGAGCGTTCATTGAAGTAGAACTTGGCATTCTTTGAGCCTGACAGGAAGTGTTAGTGCGGGGGTGGCTGAATGCTACCATGGAAGTGAACTGCAAGGAAGGTATTGTTTGTTGGATTTGCTCATCTTCTCACCATGAATTCATGTGTTTGCTATTTTTTTTCATTCCACATTACTGTTGTGTCATAGCCTTCTCATCTCTCAGGGCAAACAAAGGCGTTCAAGGGGAAAGATAGAACCATAATTGGCCCTAGCATTCAGTGCACGTGAAATTTTACATAAGTGATTTACTCAATTGTAGATGATAATATATTCTCTAATTACAAGCTTTGTAATTCCCTGCCCACTTCCTGCTCCTACTCATTTAGTAGGCCTGAAAGAAAACCTGCTTGTGCACTTTCATTTTAATTTGTTTATGAATAGCTCAGTCTAAAAACATATTTAAGCTGATAACTTCCTTGTCCATTGTTAACTGTTTTCACATTGTCCAAAATCAATACTATTTCAGTAACACATATAAACCCTCGTGACAAAGAACTCACACATAGCCAGCCTAACACCATTTTTAATTCAGATTTTCATTTTCAAGCCTAACTTGATTTTAACTGGACAGAATGTGCTTATAAATTGTGCTAAAACTACAAAAACACCAAACCTTAATTTGATGACGTAAATTGATGTGTAGTTTTATTAAAGGAAATGATGAAGAATGCTGTAAGGAACAAGGGTGCACCAGACATAAGGAAAATATTTTGAACATTCAACAATAGTTTGGTTTTACAAATTTCCGAAAATTAACTCCAAATGCTCCAGTCCCAGGTAGGTAGAGTTTTGTCTCATCACAGTGGAGGAACCAAATGGAGTTTAATTTTAGAAGGTGTGGGATGGAACTGCAGGTGCTGGTTAACTTCGAAGATAGACACAAAATACAGGAGCAACTCAACGTTTCGGGTCGAGTCGAGACACTTTGAGACTCAAGAAGTGTCTCGACACGAAACATCACCTATTCCTTTTAATTTTAGCATGCCCTGTTTATGGGCAACATTATATTTGCATGATAGAGTTATTAAAGGATACAACACAAAAGGCCATTTGAACCTGTTTGGTTCCTTTTGGGATATCACATTATTTCATTATCATAGTGCTATGTCTTTCAAGTACTGGCAGGCATAGCCTGAGGATGTTGTGGCAGTTCCTTGGGGCAGATGAATGGCAAAAAATACCATACCAGTGCCAAACAATGACTGCCTAAGCCCGTATAGTTTGGTGCCTAAACAATGCCTAACCCTCAACATTCACTATCATGTTTTACCTTTACTAAGTCTCCATTGTAAATATCATGGAATAAAAAGAGAAAATGCTGGAAATACTCAACAGGTTAGGTAGCATTTTTGGAAGGAAGATGCAGAATTAAAGTTTCAGGTCAATGACCCTTCAGCAGAACTGTGAAAGACGTTTTCATAAATATTGTGGGGTCAATATTAGTCAGAAGCATCACGGAAGGCACAAAATCAGATCAAAGGTTGAATAACCGCACATTCTGACTCCACAGAGACGTTCCATCAGGTACAAATCCAAAGTTATGAATATGATGTACCTGGCGGAACCTACCTCTCTAAACCTGTGCGGACCAACTAGCCGGAGTTTTTGGTGGCATCTTCAAACTCTCGCTACTATAGTAGAAGGACCCGCCTGCTACCATCAGGAACAAGGTACAGGAGCCTGAGAAGTACAGGTACCTCAAGGTTCAAGAACAGCTTCTTCTCATCAACCATTAGCTCTTGTCCCACTTTGCACCACAACTCTACCTCCCAGGGGCGGAAATCACTGTCAAAACAGGGGAGGACACAATTTCTTCACACACGCACGCCACGCCAGGCGATGTAAGGCCACACGAACGGGCCGATACAGCCCTTAGAAAGCATCTGATACCCGCTTGAATCTTTCAAAAGCTACAATGTAACAAATAACACTTAAACAAATAAAACTGAAGCAAATAAAGACAAACAGAAGAACCAACCTTGGAAGGAGGAGAGAGAGAGAGAGAGATGGGAAAAACATACTAAATAACGTGAGTGACCTGAATGAGGGGCTTACCTGCAAGTCAGCCAGGAAACCCGTTTGACCGGATTCCTTAATGACCTGACCCATTTAAATCCGATACCCGTTTAAATCTTTCCCATCCACCAATACATCCAATTAGTTCAAATGGTAATTGTACCCACAACAGATAGCTTTGAGAGGTCAAAACACAATTGGTGACACATCGTGGTAATATGGTGTTAATGGAGACATTTAACAAGCTCTTAACAGTGACACCCCCACTGTCTCGCAGAAAGCAGAGATTTTAATAGTTTTTTTCACCAAATTTCAAAATTTGGATTACAAAACATGGAGGGGATTGTCCCCCACCTCTCAAAACATGGGACTGACGCATCCCCCTGTTCCCCCCAGGATTTCCGCCCTGTCAGCACTGAAGCACTACAGACTTTGTGCTACTGTGGTTGCTCTACATAGAAACATAGAAAGATAGAAAATAGATGCAGGAGGTGGCCATTCGACCCTTTGAGCCAGCACCACCATTCATTGTGATCATGGCTGATCGGCCCCTATCAATAACCCGTGCCTGCCTTCTCCCCATATCCCTTGACTCCACTAGCCCTTAGAGCTCTATCTAACTCTTTCTTAAATCCATCCAGTGACTTGGCCTCCACTGCCCTCTATGGCAGGGAATTCCATAAATTCACAACTCTCTGGGTGAAAAAGTTGTTTCTCACCTCAGTCTTAAATCACCTCCCCTTTATTCTAAGACTGTGGCCCCTGGTTCTGGACTTGCCAGAACATTGGGGGAAAATTTACTGCATATAGCTTGTCCAGTCCTTTAATAATTTTATATGTTTCTATAAGATCCCCCCCATCCTTCTAAACTCCAGTTTAATACAAGCCTAGTCATTTCAATCTTTCCTCATATGACAGTCCCGCCATCCCAGGGATCAATCTCGTGAACCTACGCTGCACTGCCTCAATCACAAGGATCCTTGGGGTTTTTCACTATTGTAGTCTGGTGTATTGAGAATAACTGATAATTTATAACATATCTAGTTGTTGTTGCTGTTAACCTGTAGCAAGCAAGAATTTCATTGTTTCGGTTCAAATCTGGCACATAATGACAAATAAAGATTTTTGATGAAATACTTGATGAAGATTATTGAAAAGTAGTCATTTGATCCTTCAGCTTATCCTCGATCTCTGTTCTAAACTGAGAAAAAAAGAAATTCAGATGCAGGTTTACAAAAAAAGACACAAAGCGTTGGAGTAACTCAATGGGTCAGGCAGCACTTCTGGAAAACATGGATAGATTATTTTTTGAGAGGGGGTCCTTCTCAATTCTTCAAAGGTCCTGACCCGAAACATCACCTGTCCATGTTTGCCTCACCTGCTGGGTGAGGCAAACATGGTATTCCATCAAGCACTCCAGCACTTTGTATCTTTTCTCCTCTGCAAAATCTGGTTACTGACTTCTGAGAATCTATTTGACAAACCAAGCACAGGCCGGCAAATGTTAGTTGTATTTTCCTTTGTAGCAAGTATATTAATTTCTCAGAAAAAACAAAATGCTGGAGTAACTCAGCAGGACAGGCAGCATCTTTGGAGATAAGGAATGGGTGACGTTTCAGGTCAAGACCCTTCTTCAGACTAGTCAGGGGAAAGGGAAACCTTTCTCAGTTAGGAGTCCTATATTCAATATAATACTCTGGGCATGGTCACACCAAGGCCCAATAATACCTCTGTATGAATTGTAAGCAAGATTGTGTTTTAAGTGCATGAAAGACAAATCCAATAATGTTCTTTATTCCATTTATTGTATCTGAGAACCGAAAGATTAGTATTACATTTATATATGACAGCAGCTGTTTTTATTTAGAGTAGTTAATCTTCTTGAATGGAATCCCAATATAATATATGATTATTTTTGTGTTGTTACCATTGGCATAATTACAAAAACTTGGTGAAGGTCCAAAACCAATCATGCAAATCACCACTAAGACTGAAGTATTTCCGGAGTCGATAGGGTTGGACAGGAGATGATGCAACGTGTCTTGGTTTCAACAAATGTTTGGTAATTTTGAAAACAGACAGGAGTAATTCTTCCCTTGCCAATATCGTTCCCATAATCTTTCTTATCAAATCAGTAGCCCTCTTCACAGATCAAAGAGCTCAAAAATTCATAATCATTGATAACAAACCTGCAAAGATCTTTTTAATCAGGCGCAGAACTTAAAGGAGGGTTAGCAATGCTAATCCAAGGCCCTTTCCTTCTTGCTGCAAACCAGCTGCCTGCAGGAAACAGGAAGGAAGTGGCGGCAGAGTGGAAAGCGGGAGCAAACAGGAAGCCATCAACCATCGTTGAAGGAACAAACATGTGGTGAAGGGGTTTGGGGAGTTGTGGGGGAGAATAATGGGGAGGGAAATTGCGTTCCAGAGAGAAACATTCTGATCCATTAGGGAAGTAAGAAAAAAAACAGATGAAGCTCCTGATCCCAGAAGCACTCCCTGTTCTGTGCACCTGGTCGGAAGGCCAAGCCACAATGTGAATTACGTTGCTGACTCCGTGACATCTTTGGATTCTGAATTGGCCAACTTTGCCAACTCTCCAGAGTAACAGTGAAAAGATGGGTTTGGTGCAGAATTCTGTGGGTTAGGGATCCTTTCTGTTATAATTGTCGTGCTACCATGTTTCTGAATGTACAAATAAGTAAAATCACTCCTATGGAATAAAAAATTCACTGCCCCCAATTAACAGCGGGGCTATCAAGTGAGTAATTTATTTGAAGTAGTTCTATTTACAGTAACTACTAGAATTTATGCATCGGACTGCTATATTATGCAGTTACTGCATTACTTGTGACTCATGATCATCACTGGACACTTAAAAAGGCAGGCAATGTAAGTCATTTTAATACCGATACGAAACATTAATGTTGTACATAAATTATTTAGCCTTCTAGTTCTGCAACTTCTATTTAGGAACATATCAATCTGATAAAATGCATATTTCAATTTCAGTTTATGAATTTTTCAGTAAACACCAATGTGAGCAGGATTAATCACCAAGTCAAGTCAAAGTTTGGTTTATAGTCACATTCACAAATGTGGTGAGTTACAGTGAATTCAGAAAGTATTCAGACCTCTTCACTTTTTCCACATTTTGTTATGTTACAGCCTTATTTTAAAATGGATTAAATTCTTTTTTTTTATCATCAATCGACAAACAATACCCCAGAATGAAGAAGTGAACACAGGTGTTTAGAAATTTTTGCTGGGGCCGGTCGAGCCTCTGCGTCAACGGAGCTTCCCAACTAGCCTCTCCAGAGACTGCGAGCCCTTGATGGCAAGTCCGCAGGCCACGGTTGGAGCGATCCCAGGCAACGGATCAGCACCGATGTTAAGTCCACGCCCCACAGTGGGACACAAAGTCAGTCTGACGAGGCCTCCAGCTCCATCGATGATAGGTCGCAGATCGGCCGGAGATGCGACCCAGAAAACAATCGCATCTCCGGCAAGGTAAGAAACTGAAAAAAAAATTCCCCCGATCCCCTCCCGCTCCTCCCACATGAAACAAACCGGAGAACATTTACACAAATAGACTGTGTGCCGAGTATCTAAAATGTGTCTAGAAATCAACTTTCGTGACCCATGTCTCGGAACTACATGAAACCTTGCACAGATTTAGATAAAATATAATTGAGAAGGAAGTCATAACTCGTCAGTGCCAAAAGCTGCACATTAATTAATTAAACTAATTAGAAAATGAGATTAAAAAAGTAAGAGCCATCTAGTGTCCAATGCCCATATAACACCATGAGGAGTGTATTTCCGTATTGCTTCTCTTTAAATCATATATTATTATAACATATATATGACTTGTGAATATGACTGTAATCATTATAATTATGTATAATTATCTATATACTTTTAAAACTCTGTGTGTGTGTGTTTGTGGGTGTGTCTTACATTCCATTTTTTTCAGATAAGATTTTTGCCATTTGATTCCATGGTCCGCCAAAACCAGACACGAAAACGCCGCCATTTTTTCCATTTCGCTAGCGATTTCGCTTTTACATTCACGGATTCACTCATTACATTTAGACATTTTTATGTACACATTTTTAAATAAAATCCTTCCCCCCCCCCCCCAATATTTCAAAATGTTAAAAAATCAAACAGCTCTCCCATAGAATGTTGGTGAACGTTCCATTGTGTGATGTCACAATGCCCAATGCTCACAGATGTCCAATCGGAATGGATCTCATTTACATCTGCCTTTGGTCCAGCCCCAGCCCCCCCCCCCCCTGCCTGATGTCGCAGCACGTTCCATTCTGTGATGTCACAATGCCATCCCTCACAGATGTCCAATCGGAATGGATCTCATTTACATATGCCTCAGCCCCAGACCCCCCGCAGCCTGTGTTGAAGAGCTTGATCACTGTGTGGGAATAGAGAAAGAGGATTGGGGGCAATAGGGAGTGGGGAATAGATGGACTGCCCCTACCCCTCTCCCCCTCCCTCCACACTCCTCCCCCACCCTCTCTCCCCCCTACCCCCTCTCCCCCTCTCCTCCCCTCCCCCACCCCTCTCTGTTCCCCCTCCATCTCCCTGTCCTCACCCTTCTCCCCCCCTCCTCCTCCCAACCCCATCCGTCTCCCCCATCCCCTTCCCTCTCTCCCCACCCCCCTTCCCTCTCTCCCTACCCCCCTTCCCTCTCTCCCTCCGCCCCCTACCCCTTTGTCCCTCTTCCACTCCCCCTACCCTTCTCCACTTCTCCACTCCTCTCCCTCCCCACCCCCCACCCTTCTCACTCCCCCTCCCATCCCCCTCCCTCTCCTCTGTCCCCCCACCCATTTTTCCATACCCCCTCCCCCTCCCTCTCTCCCACTTCCACTACTCCCCCATCCCTCTCCCCCCTACCCCTCTCACCCTCCCTCCCCACTTCCGCCACCCCTCTCCCTCCCTCCTTCCCCCACCTCTCTCCCTCCCCCACCCTCTCTCTCCCCCACCCTCTCTCTCCCCCTCCCTCCCTATCTCCCCCCCACCCCTTCCCCCTACCCCCATCTCCCTCTTCCACCACACCCCCTCCCCTCCCCTCCCTCCCACTTCCACCACTCCCCCCTGCACCTCTCCCCTCCCTCCCCACTCTCCCAATTCTCTCTCCCCCATCCCCCATCCCTCCCCATTTCCCTCCCCCACCCCTCTCTCTCCCCCCTCCCTGCCTTCTCCCTCCCCTCTTCCCCCTCTCTCCGCTCTCCCCGTCCCTCCCGACTCTTCCCCCTCCCGACTCTTCCCCCTACCACTCTCCCCCTCCCTCCACACTCTCCCCTCCCCCTACCCCTCCTCCTACCTCTCTCCCACTCCCTCCACACTTTTCCCCCTCTCTCCCCTTCCCCCTCTCCCTCCACCCCCTCCCCCCCCCCTTCCCCCACCCCTCTCTCACCCCCTCCCCGAACCCTCTCTCACCCCATCCCCCACCCCCATCTTCTCCTCCCCTTCCCCCTTTCCCCCCTCTCTCCCCCCTCTCCATCTCCCTCTCTCCTCACCCCTCTCCCTCCTCCCATCCCATCCCCCTCGCCACCCCTCTTCACCCCCATCTCTCCCCCACCCCCATCCCCTCTCTTTTGCACCAATCCCAGCTACCCCTCTCCCCCTCACTCCCCACTCTTCCCCTCTCCCTCCCCTTTCTCTCTCTCTCTCTCCCCCTCCTCCACTCTCTCTCCACCTCTCCCCTCCCCTTCTCCCTTTCCTCCCCACTTCTCCCCCACCCCTCTCCTGTCACCTTTCCCGCTCCTCTCCCCTCCCCTTCCCCCACCCCTCTCTACCCCCCTCACCCCCCTTCCCCCCTCCCCTCTCCACCACCCCCTTCTCACTACCCCCGTCTCCTCCTTTACCCTCCCTGCTCTCCTCCCCTCCCCATCCTCATCCCCTACCCCTCCCCCTCCCCCTCCCCACTCTTTCCCGTCTCAACCCCACCCCTTTCTCCCTTCCTCCACACTCTTATCCTTCCTTCCCCAACCCCATCTCCCTCCCCCCTCCCCACACCTCTCTCCTCTTCCCCATCCCTCTCTCCTCCCCATCCCTCTCTCCCCAACCCCCCTTCCCTCTCCCCCCACCCCGTCCCCTCCCCTCCCCACTCTTTCCCCTCTTTTACCTACCCCATCTCCCTCCTCCCCTCCCTCCCCCTCCCCCACACCTCTCTCCCCTCCCCTTTCTCTTCCCCTGCCCCACCCATCTCTCCTCCCCCTCCTCCTCCCACCCCCATCCCTCTCTACCCCACCCCCTTCCCTCTCCCCCCCGCCCCCTCCCCTACCCCTCTGTCCCTCTTCCACCACTCCCCCTACCCCTCTACTCGTCCCTCCCCATTCTTCCTCCTCTCTGCCTTCCCCCACCACTCTCCCTCCCCACCCCTCTCTCTCCCCCTCCCTTCCCCCTCCCTCCCCTCTCCCCCCCACCCCTCTCCCCCCCACCCCTCTCCCCTACCCCTCTCTCCCTCTTCCACCACTCCCCCCTCCGCCTCCCTCTCCCACCACTCCCCCCTCCCCCAATCTCTCCCCGTTCCTCCTCTTCCTCCTCCCCATTTCCCCTCCTTCCCCTCTCCCCACCCCATCTCCCCCCTCCCTCCTCACCCCGCCTGTGTGTTTGGGGGGTGGTTAGTGTGAGTGTTACGCCGCAGCCCCCCCCCCCCCCCCCCACGCAAACGAGCGTTCGGGGAACAGACCCAACGGGTCTGCTTTCGGTCTAGTATTATATAAAAATAATATAATGAATATAATTGTGAGGTTTTATTTTAATGAGACTGTCGCAGAGGTCCTCTTGAACCAGCCTAATTAATAGCTGAGTGTAGTTCCTGTGGGTTCCTCCGTTTACTGAACCCCACTGACTGCCAGTGTGCAAAGACTGGGGCAGTGCCAGGCTGGGGGAAGGCTAAGGCAGGAAAATGCCTAACCCTAACTCGCCCCCCTTCCAGAGCTGCCCAAGGCTAGAGCTGGAGCCGCATTGGGACCGGCTGTGGGCTTTGTACGTGTAGCCCCGCAGTGCGTCCACCTCACCCAGCATGCCCTTCTGGATCATCGTGGTGATGATGGTGGGGAGCAGCACTGCCCTGCAAGCCGCCTGGACCGCCTTCAGCACCGGCATAGTGCTGGCTCCGTCAGACCGCCCGCCCGCTCACTTGCTGCAACACCGGCAGCCTGACAGCACAACCGACCCCTCGCCGCACTCACGGGAGGCCCGGCCACACGCTCACCAACCCGGCGGAGACCCAGCCCGATGCTCACCAACCCGGCGGAGGCCCGGCCCAACTCTCACCACCCACCGACGGCCCGAGCGATCCTCCACAGCATCCATCGGCCTATCGACAAGCCCAACTGATTGACCGACTGTGATCCCAACCCAAACCCTAGTGGACATTTGTTACTTATCATTTATATTTAACAGTTCACATCATAACTTGATAAAGATAAATCAATTCAGAAACAAAATGAACAGCAAGGTTAGCATTACCTTTAATCCTTGGAAACCTTATTATTGTTTTGATGTAATGAGGAGGCAGTCATGATCCCAGAGTCCTCGCTGCCTAGCGACAATAAAACAAAGCGTGGGATTGGTCAATTTGCGTCCGACCTCAATGTCAAATGTGCATTGATTGAGCAATTACTACTCAGAAAATTTAAGGTTTTTCTCATATTTCTTAAAAATGTGCAGGTTTTGTTCTTGATGAGTTCCAGGTATGATTTATGTAATATTTTTACACAATATGTTAAAAATGTAGGTAGCTCTGTGAGTTGGGTCATGAACCTAAACGAAAAAGCTCCTTGGCCCACAGCCTAAAAATGTTAACACACACTAAAACATTTTAAAAAGGACTGTTGGCGGGGCTGCCAATCATACGGCGCCACTGGTGGTTAACAGAAACTCTAGTTTATAATGGATAGTTCTAACTAATCCTTGCCTTTTATAAATAGGTCCTATATGCGAATGGTATGTTGACATTCATAGCAAAAGGATTTGAGTACAAGAGCAGGGAGATTCTACTGCAGTTGTACAGGGTCTTGGTGAGGCCACACCTGGAGTATTGCGTACAGTTTTGGTCTCCTAATCTGAGGAAAGACATTCTTGCCATAGAGGGAGTACAGAGAAGGTTCACCAGACTGATTCCTGGGATGGCAGGACTTCCATATGAAGAAAGACTGGATAGACTCGGCTTGTACTCACTGGAATTTAGGAGATTGAGGGGGTATCTTATAGAGGCTTACAAAATTCTTAAGGGGTTGGACAGGCTAGATGCAGGAAGATTGTTCCTGATGTTGGGGAACTCCACAACAAGGGGTCACAGTTTAAGGATAAGGGGGAAGTCTTTTAGGACTGAGATGAGAAGATCTTTTTTCACACAGAGAGTGGTGAATCTGTGGAATTCTCTGCCACAGAAGGTAGTTGAGACCAGTTCATTGGCTATATTTAAGAGGGAGCTAGATGTGGCCCTTGTGGCTAATGGGATCAGGGGGTATGGAGAGAAGGCAGGTACAGGATACTGAGTTGGATGATCAGTCATGATCATATTGAATGGCAGTGCAGGCTCGAAGGGCCGAATGGTCTACTCCTGCACCTATTTTCTATGATTCTATGATTCTAGTACAATAGTACAATAGATTTTGAACTAATATCTAAACATACTAAGTCCACTCCCTCCAGCAACTTTTAATTCGCAACAAAATTCTCAGAGCATTTCTTGCTCAAAGATAATGAGCTGAAGGCAAGGAAAGAATCATTTATAGGCAAGAGACTCTTGTGCACCTTTTCCCGAAAGTTGGTGCCTCACAGTTGTCTGGTTTGTGGCCAGTGATGATGCAGGGGACTAACCACAAGGCTCAGGAGATCTCTTGTATTAGAGTTTGGTTCCACTTTGACATTGGTTGGGCAAAGAGATCCCTGGCACACAGCATCTACGATGCCATCAAACTCTCATTCAAATGACAGCCAAATACATTAAATAATTCTGATCAATATCAATCCAGTTAATGGCCTGTCCCACTACCACGACTTTTCAGCGACTGTCTTCGACCTTCAAGCTCGAGGGCCCTCGCCTGGAAAACCTCGAGCTGGATCGACCGTCAGCGGGGGGAGAAGGAGTGGAGACACTTTTAAGAAGCCAGACAATTTTTAATAAAGTTTAGCAGGTATTTAACTTACCGGTCTGTTTTCCTTGGTCCTGAAAACTCCAACTAACCAATTAAAATGCGCGGTCAGCAAAGGAGATTGCCTACGGCTGCCCTCGACTGCCTTTAACTATATAGCGACCCCACTCCACTGCACTACAAGTTCAAAAGAACCATGGGTTACACAAAAGGCTGGAGAAACTCAGCGGGTGCAGCAGCATCTAAGGAGCGAAGGAGATAGGCGACGTTTCGGGTCGAGACCCTTCTTCAGACTGGTCAGGGATCAGGGAAACGAGAGATATAAACAGTGATGTGGAGAGATAAAGAACAATGAGTGAAAGATATGCAAAAAAGTATTGGTGATAAAGGAAGCAGGCCATTGTAAGCTGTTTGTGGTGTGAAAATGAGAAGCTAGTGCGACTGGGGGGGGGGGGGGGGGGGAGATGGAGAAGGAATGTCAGGGCCCGAGGGCTGAGGGAGAGGTGGGGAGGAGGCAGTCTGGGTTAACAGAATTGAGAAAATTCAATGTTTAAGCCCAGAGGATGCAGACTCCCCAAGCGGAATATGAGGTGCTGTTCCTCCAACTTGTGGTGTTGCTCACTCTGGCCGTGGAGGAGGCCCAGGACCGAGAGGTCGGATACGGAGTGGGAGGGGGAGTTGAAGTGCTGAGCCACCGGGAGGTCAGGCTGGTTATTGCGGACCGAGCAGAGGTGTTCGGCGAAACGATCGCCCAGCCTCCGCTTGGTCTCACCGATGTAGATCAGCTGGCATCTGGAGCAACGGATGCAGTAGATGAGGTTGGAGGAGGTGCAGGTGAACCTCTGTCGGACTTGGAATGACTGCTTGGGTCCCTGAAAGGAGTGGATGGGGGAGGTGAAGGGACAAGTGTAGCATCTCTTGCGGTTGCAAGGGAAAGTGCCCGGGGAAGGAGTGGAGCGGGAGGGAAGGGAAGAATTGACGAGGGAGTTGCGGAGGGAGCGGTCTTTGCGGAAGGCAGACGGGGGGAGATGGGAAGATGTGGCGAGTGGAGGGGTCACGTTGGAGGTGGCGAAACTGGCGGAGGACTATCTGTTGTATGCGCTAGCTGGTGGGGTGAACCATGCCGACCAATTTTTACTCACGGAAAACTTTTCAACCCCCTCAACCAAATTGAAGCCGCGAGTATGCGGGAACTTCCCCCGAGCATTAAGGAGAGTTCCTGTGGCCTCATAGGACCTCCAAGTGTCCCAGGGATCCCAGGGCTCCGCGATGTTGATATCAGCACGGCCCGAGGCTGGGAGCTCCGCAAACTACAGCTCTGATGTTGAAGCAGCAGGCCCAACACTCCAATATGTATTTTAAAACCAACTGTTTAATGACAACATACAATAAGATCTAAAAGTGTCACACTGTCACTGTCGGGTAGTCATGGTCCTCTAGTCGTGGGGTGGCGGATTGGGAGGGGGAGTCCTCACAAGTGAAATAGCCTAGGGCCTCTCTTCATCTAAATCCGGCCCTGACACGGGGACTACTTTCGAGCATAAGGAGAGTTACAAAGACCTCCTTGGGCCTCGTGTAGACCCTGCTCCGAGTATGAGTCGAGGGCAAACTCTTCTAAACTCGCCAATTAGGTCGCCGCAGTGGGACAGCCCTTAAATAAGACTCCTAGCAAATATATTTTACTGAGCATGAAATTAAAAATTACCCCTTGGTTGCAGAGAGAAGGCTACAAGACCTTTGGAAGAGGTTTGCATCACTGAAATAAAATTTGGCTTTTCCATGCACATCTTGCATGCACAGAAATCCTAAACATGCTGATAGTTTCACCATAAATATCAAATGAAGCTCTGGGCCTACGTTACTAAGTGTGTGCCAAGACCAAATGTGGATTCAGAGTGGAAAATCGCTTAATTTCATTTATAGCTTGAAATGGATTGATGGAAGGAAGCTCACACTCCAAAGTTTGGCCTGATGTTAATCCAAAATAGGAATTCCAGATCACTGGAATTACTGTGACAATGCTGACATTTGTTTTGATTCTGTGAAACAGTAGGAAATCCAGCTCTAGTGGTTAAAAAGTGACTACAGTTTGGTAGAGCCTATGTGTTGAGGTGAGGTGATGTGTTTGAGGGCAAGTGTTGAGGCTTTGGGTGGAGTGGCTTCAGCAAGCAGATGGGGGGGGGGGGGGGGGGGAAGAGAAGGTAAAATAGCTAAGGCCCTTTATTTGCCAGCTCCTCTTATGGTGCAGCCAGGATGGCAATTAGCCCATTGTTCAGCTCCTCCTGCAGGATGTGAGAGGTCAGAGAAATCTCCAGTGGCCCTGATAATCTCCCCTGTAGGAAGTGCAGGATGAACTCAGGTTGTGGATAGGTACATGTGACTGGTATGTTATAGCCATTACGGATACCTAGGTAAGGGAAGAACAGGACTGGTAGCTTATTGTTCCAGAATACAGGTGCTACAGGCAAGAGAGAGGTGGCGGTAAAGGTGGCAGGGAATTGTGTTATTGATTGAAGAGACCATCACAACATTAATCCAAGATAACATTACTGAGGGATCAACCAATGAGGCTCCATGGGTGGAGTTGAGTAATATAATAAGGATGATCACCTTGTTGGGATTATACTGCAGGCCGCCAAATAATCAACGGAAATTAGAGGAAAAAATATGCCGGTTGATTGCAAGTAGCTGCAAGACCAACGAAGCTATCTAGTAGAGGATTTTAACTTTCCAAATATAGACTGTGACTGCCACCGAGCCAAAGGCTTAGATGGGTGGGAATTCACCAAATATGTTCAAGAAAGTTTCCTTATGCAATATATGAATGACCCTACAAGGGAGAGGACAAAGCTTGCCTTTTCTTAGGAAAATGGGCAGGGCAAGATGATGACATGTTAGTGGGCGAGCATTAGGAGACCAGTCAACAGAATTCTAGTGACTTTAAAATATTTATGAATAAGGAAAAGGTAGACACAAAATGCTAGAGTAACTTAGTGAGACATGCAGCATCTCTGGAGAGAAGGAATGAGTGATGTTTCAGGTCGAGACCCTTCTTCACACTATGAATAAGGACAGGCGGGTCCACAGGTTAAAGTTTCAAAATGGCTCAAGGCCAACTTTGATGGTGTTAGACTGGAACTTGCAAAACTTGTTTGGAGTAGGTTGTGTGTGGACAAAGAAATGACAGGAAAGTGGGATGATTTTAAAAGTGTAATAGTGAGAATTTGAGGTATGCATGACCTTGTTAGAGTGAAGGGCAAGGCAGGAAGAAGTAAGCAACTCTGGATGAGGAGAGAAATTGAGGTTCTGGTCAGAAAGAAGAAGGAGGCATAGGTCAGGTACATGCAGCTGGGATCAAGTGTATCCCCAATGGAGCAACAGGGATTGAGGCGTATACTTCAGGAGGAAATCAGGTGGAATAAAAGGTGGGTACAAAATGCAGGAGTAACTCAGTGGGTCAGGCAGCATCTCCGGAGAACACAATGTCCTAAAATACACAAAGGTAGATAAATCTCCTGAACCTGATCAGGTATATTGAAAGACACAGTGGGAAGCTAGACAAGGAATTGCAGGAGCACTGGCTGAGATATGCTGGAAGACTGGAGAGTGGCCAACACCATGCATCTGTTTAGGAGGGCTGCTACTTGTCTGATTGTTCTCCTCTGATTAGAAACATCGAAACATAGAAAATAGGTGCAGGAGTAGGCAATTCGGCCCTTTGAGCCTGCACTGCCATTCAATATGATCATGGCTGATCATCCAACTCAGTATCCCTTACCTGCCTTCTCTCCATACCCCCTGATCCCTTTAGCCACAAGAGCCACATCTAACTCCCTCTTAAATGTAGCCAAAGAACTGGCCTCAACTACCTTTTGTGGCAGAGAATTCCAGAGATTCACCACTCTCTGTGTGAAAAATGTTTTTCTCATCTCGGTCCTAAAAGATTTCCCCCTTATCCTTAAACTATGACCCCTTGTCCTGGACTTCCCCCAACATCGGGAACAAACTTCCTGCATCCAGCCTGTCCAACCCCTTAAGAATTAGCAATTAGCTTATTGCAGGCTTCCTTCAAGTCTGATTGCTTGCCAGCTGGCAGAGTCACTGACATTTGATTTGAGTTGATTGTAAACCCTAGGTAATCAATTACCTTGATTGGAGTCAATTTAGACTTAACTGGATGGATTACAAATCCCAACCTCTCAAACATGAGTTTGGTAGCTGAAACAGATGCTATTGCTGATCCCTTTGTGTTGCCAATTATTAGAATATCATCCAAATAAGCCATCATAATGTGGTTCTGAGCTCGTAGCAGTCCCAGAACTGGTTTTCGTAATTTTGAAAAAGCCTGGGTGCCGAGGTCAGCCCATTTGGCAATGCCTTGAATTGCCACATCTGCCCCATTCAGTTAAATTTGAAATATCTCCGGTGTTCCCTGTGTATAGATACAGAGTAATAAACATACTTTAGGTCAATGCAAGCCATATAACATCCTTTGGAGACCAGCTGAATAGCTGTACCAAAGTTATCCATTTTAAAATGTTTATACTGCACATGGGTATTGAGTTCCGTCAAGTCTAGGATAATACGATTCCCTCCTTCTTCCTTTTGCTTAGGAAATATATTCGATACGAATTGGTGTGATTCTAGGCGAGACCTCTGAATCACCCCTTTTGCTTTTATAGCCTGAATTTCAGCCTGTATCTTAAACCTTTCCTGTTGAGGGAACAGATGTGTGTGGTTTGGTACATTTTGAGTGGGTGGTGCTGAGCCAAGAAGGAACTCAATTTTAAACCCTTCTACACTGTGCAGTATGACCAGGTCTGCTGAAATCCAAATCCACTCATTCAAAAAATGTTTTAGGCTTCCCCCAATTAGAAGTGTGTGATTGTCCCACAAGGGACTAGAAGGTCCTACCTTAGGTGTTACAGCCTGTGTGGTCTTGGCCTCCTGCCCCTCCCTGGGACTGGTGGGCTCTACCTCCTGTACGTGAGCCCATAGGCTGGCTGTGCCTGTTGTGGAAGGTGGCATAAGGATGCCCTTGTAGTGATGAGCCCCTGGGTGGAATTGGGGTTCGGCTCATGAGACGGAGAGTCTTGGCCTTGTCATCCAGCTCTCGTACCTGCTTCGGCAGGTCTGCCCCAAACAAATACTTTGCCGGCTGTACATTGCTGGCTTTGCATAGCACAACAAACTTCGGGTTCAGTGCCAGTATGGCACTCTTCCGCAGACAGTTTATTTCAAACAAGGCATTGCAGAGGAGCCTCACTACATCCTGTTGTGTCTCGTTAGTGGCCCGCCATCAATAGACCTGACAAAAGCCGTTACCGCTGAGGCCAGTATTTTCAGAATCTTCTGAAGTTTTACCTCCTGGGCTCTTACCCCTGGCCCAATATGGCCCCAGATGGCATGGTTAACGGCCGGCACACTGAGGGAGGCACAGTTGACAGGGGTGCTATAACGGCCGGTAGTCTCTTCCATTACCTGGTCCTTTAGCTGGTGCGAGGCCAGATAGTTAATGGTGGTGGCCAGCTCTTCATCCAAGGCCTCTCCGGTTCGGGTGTGTATGGCAAACTTAGACGCCAATAAAGGCACTGTAGCCTCTACGTTCCCCGGGGTGTTCCTCTGATGTGCCTCCCTGCTCTGAGTCAGGGTACTGCTGACTCTGTGTACTCCCCTCTATGGATAGGGAGACACTTCGCAGCCCCGTATAAGGTGTTGCTAACGCGTGCTCCCATGGAGACCCGCCGTGATACTGCTCCCTCCTCTGGAGCAGATCAGTCTGGAGGCACCTCTCCAAAAGGTGCTCCATCTGGGAGAGACGTCCGCAGACGCTTCCCATTGTGGGAGGTGATTCCTCCTGCCTGGACTCATCAGAGTCTATGGGTCTGGCAGACTTATGTGGGGCTGCCATGGTGCTCTCTTGTAGCAGCAAGTCTGCTACCGCTGGTTCCAACACCGACGGCATTGAAGGTGACTCGGACAGCCGTCCGCTACCCGCAGCACCGCGGTCTTCCGTAGCCGGCTTCGCAAACCGTCTCCGCACCTTCGACATGGTAGGTCCGTATTTTTGATAGAAAAAACTAACACCCAAAACCCACCAAGCAATGACCGTAAGTAACTAGTTTAAAACTCTTACCTTGTCTTTTAAAACTTACCGCTGGAGAGACGCAATCGTGCCTGCCAGTCCGTCGTTGCCGCATGCTTCAGATGTAATGACGCGCATGACGACTGACGGCCTTCTTCACGTAGTCACACATGTGACTTCAAAGTAAAATTAGGTATTGTCAGCATGACTTTGTGTGGGAGATGAATTCAAATGAGATTTTTGAGGAAGTAACCATGAAAGGTTGATGAGGAAAGGTCATATGGTTGATATAGTTGATATGGATGCCAACAAGACCTTTGATAAGATTCTGCATCGTAGGCTGCTTTGGAAGATTAGATAGCAAGGGATCCAGGGAATGCTAACTGGATTCTGAATTGGCTTAGTGATAGTAAACACAATGTGTTGTTGGAAGGGAGACAAAAATGTTGGAGAAACTCAGCTGGTGAGGCAGCATCGATGGAGCGAAGGAATAGGTGACATTGCAGGTCAAGGTCTGAAGAAGGGTCTCGGCCCGAAACATCACCTATTCTTTCGTTCCATAGATGCTGCCTCACCCACTGAGTTTTTTCCAGCATTTTTGTCTACCTTCGATTTTTCCAGCATCTGCAGTTCTTTCTTAAACAACACATGGTGTTGGAAGGGGGTCATTTTTCAGGTTTGAGGCCTGCGACTAGAGGTAAGCTTCAGGGCACGACGTATATGGTATATTGTCTGGCATGCCAGGTATGCCTTAGGCATCAGAGATAGATGACATACTGCTGTCTGTCAGTTATATGAGTGCTTTGGTTGAAAATGTACATGAAATGATTAGTAAGTTTTTAGTGACACTAAAAGAGGTAGTATCGTAGACAGTGAAGATGGTTATCCAGAATGACAACAAGATCTTCATCACCGAGAAGTTGTAAATGGTGTTGAGTATAGATAAGTATGTGGTGTTGCATTTTCAGAAGTCAAACCAGGCCACGACCTTCACATTGAATGGTATGGCCCTGGGGAGTATTGTAAATACAAGTACATAGTTCCTTGAAAGTGGCAACGCAAATAGATAGTGTGATGATGTAGAAGGCTTTTGGCATGCTGGCCTTCAGTCGAGGAATTGAGTGCAGAAGTTGGGACATTATATTTAAGTTGTACAAGTTGTGCAGTTTGTGAGGTTACACTTGGAGTACTGTGTTCATTTCTGACACCCTGCTACAGGACGGATTCCATTAAGCTGGAAAGACTACACTGAAGATTTACGAGAATATTGACAGCTTTGTAGAACCTGAGTTATCGGGAAAAACTGAGCAGGCTGGAATTTTATTCCTCGGAGTGCAGGAGGATGAGAGATGTTCTTGTACAGATGTAAAAAATCATGAGAGGAATAGATAGAGTGAAGTCACAGTCCTTTTTCCCAGTGTTGCAGAATTAAGAGCTAAAGGCATATTTAATTTGGGTTTACTCTAAGATGATGGAAACCTGATGGAAATATATTGGACAGTTGCTGAAGATAGACGCAAAAAGCTAGAGTAACTCAGCAGGCCAGATAATATCTCTGGAGAAAAGGAATAGGTGGTGTTTCGGGTCGAGACCCTTCTTCAGACTGAGAGTGCGGGGAAAGGGAAACAAGAGATATAGATAGTGATATAGAGTGACATAGAACAAATGAGTGAAAGGTATGCACAAAAGTAATGATGATAAAGGAACAGACCACTGTTAGCTGTGGGCAAGGTGGAAACGAGTTACAGACAATGAGACTCAAGAAAGGTCTCGACCCAAAACATCACCCATTCCTTCTCTCCAGAGATGTTGCCTGTCCCGCTGAGTTACTCCAGCTTTTTGTGTCTATCTGGTTTAAACCAGCAACTGCAGTTCTTTCTTACACAAAATGATTTTGAAGCTCATACGACTTGGGTCTGGGTGGAATAGAGAGAGAGGGAATGCAAGGATTACTTGCAGTTAGAGAAATCAATAGTCATACCGTTGGGTTGTAAGCTGCCCAAGCAAAATATAAGGTGTTGAACATCGCTCACTCACCCAAGTCGTACTAGCTTCAAAGTCGTCTTGCTGATCCTCCTTGTCTGTGACTCGTTTTCACCTAGCCCACAGCTCACGATGGCCTGTTTCCTTTATCATCTTTCCTTTTTGCATATCTTTCATTAATTTGTTCTATATCTTTCTATATCACCATCTATATCTCTTGTTTCCCTTTCCGCTGACTGAAGAATGGTCTCGACCCGAAACATCACCTATTCCTTTTCTCCAGAGATGATGCCTGACCCGTTCAGTTGCTTCAGCTTTTTGAGTTTGGTTATCTTCGGTATAAACCAGTATCTGCAGTTCATTCCTACACACCTTGTATAGTTGCTGTATGGTTTTGGTGGTTAGGACCCATAGGTTCAATGGAGCAGGAGTTGTTGGATTCATAGTGCTGCTTGTTAGCCAGGAAGATTAGGAGGTCTTCCTCAACTCTTCAAAGATGCCACAGGCCTCTCCCACTCTCTGTCTTTCTCTTTCTCCTCCTGCTGGCTTGACTGCTAACCTAGTCTGGAATTTAGAAGGATCAGAGGGGGTCTTATTGTAACATATAAGATTATTAAGGGTTTGGATACGCTAGAGGCAGGAAAAATGGTCCCGATGTTGGGGGGAGTCCAGAACCAAGGGCCATAGTTTAAGAATAAGGGATAAGCTATTTAAAACGGAGATGAAGAAATACTTTTTCACACAGAGTTGTATGTCTGAGGAATTCTCTGCTTCAGAGGGCGGTGGAGGCCAGTTCTCTGGATGCTTTCAAGAGAGAGTTAGATAGAGCTCTTAAAGATAGTGGAGTCAAGGGATATTGGGTGAAGGCAGGACTGGGTACTGATTGTGGATGATAAGCCATGATCACATTGAATAGCAGTGCCAGCTCGAAGGGCCAAATGGGCTACTCCTGCACCTATTGTCTATTGTCTAACCCCCAATGATTCCCTCTCATTTCCTCTCTTTGTCACAATTGATTCTGACACTGACATCTCCCAGCCCCCTACCTAACCATGGGTCCCACGTTATAACCTCTTCCCTTTGCTGACATCCCCTCTGTTGGGTAAGGATGGGGCGATGAAAAAAGGTAACACAATCTTGCTGTTAAATTAGGTGGGAGCTCTGCATCTCTATCTTTGCTAGGTTCCTTGGCCTCTGTGAATGTACCTCCCACACTCTCACTCTCTGCATCCATCCAAGCCCTATTTTCCCGATTGGAAAAGTAATTTATTTTCTCCATCTTTTGGTAGGAATTGCATGATCAGTCTGTTCCTTGCAGTGTCTCCGAAGTTTGATCAGTTCCTTGTGCCTCTGTGATTAAAGGTGAACATTTATACACGGATGTGTCTTATCGAAACACTGCACAATTTGATTATGACTCCCTTCAACTTAGAAAGTTTCATCTTGTTAATAAGATTCTCTACTCTGTAGTTTTCTTGATAATTGTTCTGCATTTGGTTGGACTTGATCTTTATTTTAAAGAGGGTTGTCATGTTCTGTTTCTTATCAATTGTAGCCTCTGTTGTTCTACAAAGAGAATACTGTCCCTTTACAAAAAGACAAATGAAGAATGAGTCTAAATATTTTGACATGGCGAAAAAATTCTAGACACATGGACAGCTTGGCGCCTCACCCAACCAAAGCCCTCCGAGGGTTAAGGTTTCAGACCACAATTCCATATCTGCCAACATGCGGAAAGTGTTAGTGACTGGCAACTGCTTCTGAGCTCTCCTCAGCAATTCACACTTCATTCATTCAAATCCCAGAGTACAGCAGCAAGCAATTAATCAGATCAGCTGTTATACTCTTGCAACAAAGAATAATCTGATTGTGCCGTGGTAGTTGATTACACTTCAGAATGTTTGGATTGTGTTCAGACCAGATGAGTTGTCTGTGGAGGCTCTGTATTTGTCTGACCCTTTGAAAACTGCAGTCAATTCATAATTTCTTTCCACCATGTTAAAGAGGAAGAGTGGCATTTTTATCGCCTAGCTCAGATGTGATGTGGTTGAAGAAAAAAAGATTGACATTCTCTGTGAATCCAGCGTAATATTTGAAGGCAACAGATAATGTGTAAAATCTTTGAAGGTTTATGAAGATATCTTCAAAAGGGTTAACAGTTTATTTTATGTCTCTGCTATTTTTCTAGACATTAAGAACTCACTGATGCAGAGAGAATTTCACAAAAGTTATTTTTTAACTGAGTGAAAATTATACCATGCTGTCGTGATGGCATCAATTTGGAGGAAAATCATATTTAACCAAATCTTTGCAAAATGCAGCAGTGTAATACTAGATTTATCTTGGCTGCCTCCACGAAGTAACTACCGAATCCAGGATGTAAACACTGTATATTTTGTGCCCTAAAAATCATTTATGGGAATAAACTTGTTCTTTTAGCCTAATTTACCCTGAATTTAGAACATAGAATGGGACAGCAGAAGAACAGGTCCTTCGGCCCACAAGGTCTGAGCCGAAGATGATGCCAGGACCAACTCATGTCTGCCTGTACATAATCCAAATCGTTTATTACCCTGAATATCCATGTGCCTACCCGTCTCTGAAATGCCACTATCTTATCTGCCTCCATCGCTCAGTTCAGTTCAGTTTAGTTTAACGTCACGTGTACCGAGGTACAGTGAAAAGCTTTTGTTGCGGCTAACCAGCAAGTGGTAAGACAATACATGACTACATTCAAGCCATCCACAGCGTACAGATACGTGATAAGGGAATAACACTTAGTGCAAGGTAAAGCCAGTAAAGTCCAATCAAAGATAGTCCGAGGGTCATCAATGAGGTAGATAGTAGTTCAGCACTCTGGTTGTGGTACGATGGTTCATTTGCCTGATAACAGCTAGGAAGAAACTGTCCCTGAATCTGGAGGTATGTGTTTTCACACTTCAATACCTTTAGCCCAATGGGAGAGGGGAGGATTGGGAATTTTCCAGGGTGCGATTCATCCTTAATTATGCTGCTTCCCTTGCCAAAGCAGCGTGAGGTATAAATGGAGTCAATGGAAGGGAGGATGATTTGTGTGATGGTCTGGGCTGTGTCCACAATTCGCTGCAATTTCTTGCGGTCTTGGATGGAGCTGTTCCCAAAGCAACCTGTGACGCATCCCAATAAAATGCTTTCTATGGTGCATCTGTAGAATTTGGTGAGGGTTGTTAGGGACATGCCAAACTTCTTAAGCCATTCTCAGGAGGTAGAGGCTTCGTGTGCTTTCTTGGTGATAGCTTCAATATGGGTGGTCCAGGAGAAGTCGTTGGTGTTATCTTCTCCTAGGAATTTGATGTTTTCAACCATCTCAATATTTGGTGACAGCAATGCAAACTGGGAGTCGATCACTATCTCCTTTGTCCTGCTGGCATTGAGAGGAAGGTTGTTGTCTCGACACCAGGACACAGGGTTCTCAATTTCCTTCCTGTACTCTGACTCATCATTATTTGATATCCGGCCCAAAATGGTGGTGTCATCTGCGAACTTGTAAATTGAATTTGATTTGTACAAGGCAGTGCTGTCATGGGTGCAAAAGTAAAGAAGGGGGTGGAGCCTCAGAACAGAGTGGGGAGAATATACTTGCCAGCTTGTCCACATGGGTCCTGAGGATATCGCCGAGACCTTCATCCGGGTCAATTGCTTTCCACAGGTTCACCGTCAGGAAGGCTGGCCTGACATCTGCTGTACTGATGAACTCCCCCTAGTCGCAACTGGGCCAGAGTCCCCCTAATCCCTGCCTTTCACCCCATCAGCCATCCCATCCAACAGATAATCCTACAACATCAGAATCAGAATCAGAATGCCTTTTATTGTCACTATACACATGAACAGTGAGATTTAAAAACTGCTCCTACTCAGTGCAAAAAAAAAGACAAAAAGGGGGGGGGGGGGATAAGGTGCACAGTTTCTGCACCACTATATACATATCTATAAAAAGACAATGGATAAATAGAATGGATAATAGGATTCCTATATCCAGTATGGGTTACAGTTACAGTACAAATTACAAATTACAGTAGGTGGATAGATGAAAGTCCGGGGGTTAGGCTGTGAAGTCAATGCATGTGTGAGTTCAGGGAGATGATGGATTTTGGGAAGAAACTGTTCTTGAGTCTATTTGTCCTTGTGCTGATGCACCTATAGCGCCTCCCTGAGGGTAGCAGGTTGAACAGGCCAAATGCAGGATGGGAGCTGTCCTTGATAATGTTCTTCGCCCTGCTGAGGCAGCGGGAGGTGTAAATGTCCATCAGAGAGGGGAGAGGGCAGCCGATGATCTTCTGTGCTGCCCTGACTACCCTCTGAAGCCTCTCCCTGTCTGCCATGGTGCAGCTGCCGTACCATGCTGTAATGCAGTATGTTAACAGGCTCTCAATGGACGAGCGGTAGAAGGTCAGCAGCAGGTTGGAGTCTAGGTTGTGCTTCCTGAGGACCCTCAGGAAGTGCAGCCGCTGCTGAGCCTTCTTGATGACCGCTGTGATGTTGTCTGTCCAGGAGATGTCAGCGGAGATGAGGACGCCGAGAAACCGGAAGGTGTGGACCCTCTCGAGGTGACAAACATGTTTGCCACCTCGAACGGGATCCCACCACAAGTCACATCTTCCCATCTCCACCCCTTTCCACCTTCTGCAGAGAGTGTTCCTTCCGCAACTCCCTGGTTAACTTGTTCCTTCCCACCCAAACCACCCCCTCCCCAGGTACCTTCCCCAGCAACCGCAGGAGATGTAACACCTGTCCCTATAACTCCTCCCTTGACTCTGTCCAGGGATCCCGACAGTTCTTTCAGGTTAGGCAGAAGTTCATTTGTACCTCCTCCAACCTCATCTACTATGTTCAAAATGTTGACTCTTATACATTGGTGAGACCAAACGTAGACTGTGCAATCGTTTCGCTGAACACCTTTGCTCAGTCTGCCTGGACCTACCTGATCTCCCGGTTGCCAAACACTTTAATTCCCCTTCCCATTCCCACACTGACAGTCGGAAGAAGCGTCTCGAGCTGAAATGTCACCCATTCCTTCTTTCCAGAGATGCTGCTTGTCCTGCTGACTTACTCCAGCTTTTTGTGTCTACCCACACTGACCTTTCTGTCCTAGGCCTCCTCCATTGTCAGAGTGAAGCTAACGGCAAATTGGAGGAACAGCATCTCGTATTTATCTTGGGTAATTTACAACCCAACCTTACAACCCAATGGTATGAATATCGATTTCTCTAACTTCAAGTAACCCTTGCAGTCCCTCTCTCTCCATCCCTCCCCCATCCAAGTTGTACCAGGTTCCTGTTCTCACCTAGCAAGCAGCTAACAATGGCTTGTTTCCTTTATCATCTGTACTTTTTTTGCATATCTTTCATTCATTTGTTCTCTTTTCGCTCTACACCACTGTCTATATCTCTAATTTTGCTTTCCCCTGACTTGTCTGAAGAGGGTCTTGATTAGGGTTGCCAACTGTCCTGTATTAGCCAGGACATCCCGTATATTGGGCTAAATTGATTTGTCCCATACGGGACTGGCCTAGTCCCATATTTGACTGCTACTACTCGGGTCGAGGGGGCTTCCGGGTCGGTCATCGATTCATGGCCGATCATCGATTCATGAGCTGGATGGGGTGCCGGACTTCGCACGCAAAGTCCGGCGTCCGGGACAAAACTCCTCAGCTGGTCCGCCGGCTGGGCTTTGTGTGCAGTCCAGCACCTGGGCCAACCCATCATTCACCCAGCCATGGCTGAGTTGGTCAACAAATTGCCGTTGGGAATTTGTCCCTTATTTTGACCGTTTGTTCCTTATTTGGGAGTGAGAAAGTTGGCAACCCTAGTCTCGACCCAAAATGTCACCCATTCCCTCTATCCAGAGATGCTGCCTGTTACTCCAGCATTTTGTGTGTCTCTTTGGTTTAAAACAGCATCTGCAGTTACTTTCCTACACATTTAGTCTGCTATACTGATCATGGGTTTTGGCACCTCCAAAGCTGCTCAGGGTGCTGGCATCATTTCACAGACCTTCTAAGCAAAGCGAGCATAGAATGCATGAAACTCATCATGAAGAGCCATGTTGCTGTCACTTATACTGCCCGAATCACTATGTAGCCCGTTATGACACGTGAGCTTTGCCACAATGATGGGTGTCCATCTTGTTATCCTACCTTGGTCTGATTACCCAAATGGCAATTGGGTGCAACAGGGTAGATGCTGAGATGTTGTCATTACTGTGAGCGTCTTGAATGAAGAGATATAGTCACAAGGATAGTGATATATGTACAACCAGAACAGAAAAAGCTTGAGATTAGTCATGATTATATAGAATGGTGGGGTAAGCTAGATGGGCCAAGTGGCCTACTCCTGATCCTATTTGCTTAAGTTCTTTTGTTCCCCAAATGTTGCCTGACCCATGGATTTTCCAGAATTCTCAGCTTCATTATAGATTTCGAGCACCTCTTGTGTTTTGATAAACACAATGTTTTGATAAACCCTCTGATAAACACAAAAAGCTGGAGTGGGTCAGACAGCATTTCTGGAGAAAAGGAATAGGTGACGTTTCGGGTCGAGACCCTTCCCATTCCTTTTCTCCAGAGATGCTGCCTGACCTACTGAGTTACTCCAGCTTTTTGTGTCTATCTTCAGTTTAAACCATCAAATACAGTTCCTTCATACACTTTACCACCATCTCCCAGCCAACACCATCATCACATGTCATTCTCTCTCTCCTGGTTATCATCCTATCACAAACTTTCACCCATTCCTCTCACTCTCTGGAACTTAAAACATGTTTGATTTCTAACTTCTCCCAAACCTGATGAAAGATCATTGACCAGCAGCAACAATGATCTTTTTTCCCTTTCTGTGGATCCAGATTGACTTGCTGAGCCTTTAAACATTTTTTTTAATTTCAGGCATTGAGAGCTATTGACAGAATAAATGCTGAAAGCTTTTGATGGAGAATCGAATATTTTTGCGAGTAGATGGCTCTTCAGGAAGAACTTGATTAACACAGGGAGTTGTAAAACCTTTGAATTTTCCACTTCTTTGGACTGCCGCTGCTCAGAGACAAGGTTGGATTTAAGAGGAAATAGTGGTTTGGCCAAAAGGTTAGGCATTTATGGGCAATCACGGTGGAGCAGCGGTAGAGTTGCTGCCTTACAGCGAATGCAGCGCCGGAGACCCGGGTTTGATCCCGATTACGGGTGCCGTCTGTACGTTCTCCCCATGTTATCTCTGAAATATTCGGTTTCCTCCCACAGGTTTGTATGTTAATTGGCTTGGTAAATGTACAAATTGTCCCTAGTGGGTGTAGGATAGTGTTAATGTGCGGGGAACACTGGTCGGCGCGGACACAGTGGGCCGAAGGGCCTGTGTCCGTGGTGTATCTCTAAACTATAAGATCAGCCACAATCTTAATGAATGGTGGACATGGTTCAAGTGGGTTACGTGGCAAACTTGCGTAACTTTTTTAAAGTTTATAATCTTCCTAAAATGTTAACTAGAGCATTTAAGATTCACTGTGAAGCCATCACACATGGAATCCAGGCATATTGCTGTAACATTTTGGAATGTTAATTAGTAAACAAGAGGGATGATTATTTATAATGCAAACATTCATGACATTGCAGTGGAACGATTTCTTCAGAATATCTAAACCACCCTTTGATGTATGTAAGGGTTGCTAATTATTTGACCTAGGAAGAAAATTTGGTCTGAATTAAAATAAATGTCAAGTTCAAATTTAGAACTGTTAGCATTAAACATTCTGCAAACGTTTATCACCTTAACTCTGAAGAACAATAATGGAGCTCTTGCAACAGTGGGGAAAGGAACAGAAAAGAATGCACGCATTTTATAGTTCCTTTTGTGATTTCAGGTTGTGCTCCAAACACTTTATAGTTATTCTCTCATGTTGTTCCAATGAAGACAATTGTTAGATAAATATTTATCATGCATAACGAGAAATTAGATAGCCAAATTCTCAAATAGGGGGCTGCCAGAAACTATTTGAAAAAACTGCTAACTGATATTAGATAATGTTAGCAAAGACACAAGGCACTTCTCTTCTGCAAAAGACCACCATAGATCCACCATAGACAGTGACTTGACCTTGGCTTGACATTCCATCTATGGAAGTGATGCACTACAATGCTGAGAACTCTGATCCACGCTCTATATCTCGCACTTTGCTCTATCTATTGTACTTGAGTTTTACTTGATTGTATTTATGTATAGCATTATCTGATCTGATTGGATAGCATGCATTCTTGATTAGAACAGGTGTCAAGGGTCATGGGGAGAAGGCAGGAAAATGGAATTAGGAGGCAGAGATCAGGCATGATTGAATGGCGGTGTGCTCGATGGCCGAATGGCCTAATTCTACTCCTACAACTTGTGAACGTGAAAACAAAGTTTTTAGTACATGTACATGTAAACCTAAACCTAAACCATCTGAAAGCAACATCTCTGTCAGTGCTGCACTCCCTCAATATTGCACTGGATTAACAGTCGTGTGTAAACTCAAGTTTCCGCATGAGCATCTTATTCAGGGGCAAAAGAGCTAGCAACCGAGCCATGGGATAAATAAGTTAATTTCATGTCTTCCAGGGTATTACCTATAATGAGAGGTTAAACAAACTTGGATTGTCTCCTTTGGAGTGTCAGAGATTGAAGGATGATAGAAGTATATAACATTATGAGTAACATAGATAGACACAGTGAGAACCTTTTTCCCCAGGGTCGAAATATCAAATACCCGGGGGTCTTGCCTTACAGTGAGAGGGGCAAAGTTTAAAGGAGATGTGCAGGCCAGTTTTTTACACAGAGAAAGGTTGGTGTCCGGAACGTGCTGCCAGTGGTAGGGGTGGAGGCAGATAAAATAGCTTCATTTGAGAGGCTTTTAGAAAGGCACATGGATATGTAGGAAATGATGTGGATCACATGCAGGCAAACAATATTAATTTATCTTGGCATCATGTTTGGCATGGACTTTGTGCACCAAAGGTTCCAGTATTGTACTGTTCTGTGTTCCATAAAGGAGCTGCAGTTTTGGTACAATAGCTGAATGATTTATTCCAGAGAAACCATTGAGATGGTGGGAGGGAGTGTCTTTGTGAACACACAGCAAGATGTTGTTTGTTTGTTAGACAATAGTCTACATCGTTATTCCTGCTACCAAATTGCATGACTCCACACTTTGCTGCACTATATTCCATCTGCTACTTTTTTTGCCCACTCTCCCAACCTGTCAAAGTCCTTCTGCAGAGTCCCTGCTTTCTCTACAGTACCTGTCTCTCCACCTATTTTCGTGTCATCTTCAAACTTCCTTCCTCAAATTAGGAGACCAAAACGGTACACAGAACTCCAGATGTGGTCTCACCAGGGCCCTGTACAACTGCAGAAGGACCTCTTTGCTCCTATAATCAAATCCTCGCGTTATGAAGGCCAACACGCCATTAGCTTTCTGCACTGCCTGTTGTACCTACAAGGACACCCAGGTCTCGTTGCACTTCCCTTTTTCCTAATCTGACACCATTGAGATAATAATCTGCCTCCTTTTTCTTGCCGCCAAAGTGGATAACCTCACATTTATCTACATTAGACTGCATCTGCTATGCATCTGCCCACTCACTCAACCTGTTCAAGTCACCCTGCATCCTCTTTGCAGTTCACACTGCCACCCAGCTTTGTATCATCTACAAATTTGCTAGTGTTACTTTTAATTCCATCGTCTAAATCATTAAAATATATTGTAAATAGTTACTGCCCCAGCACCGACCCTTGCGGCACTCCACTTGCCACTGCCTGCCATTCTGACAGGGACCCATTTATTCCTAATTTTTGTTTCCTGTCTGCCAACCAATTCTCTATCCATGCCAATACCCTACTCCCAATACGATGTGCTCTAATTTTGCACACTAATCTCCTGTGAGGGACCTTATACAAAGGCTTTCTGAAAGTCCAGATACATTTCATCCACTGGTTCTCCTTCATCCATTTTACTTGTCACATCCTCAAACAATTCCAGAAAATTAGTCAAGTATGACTTGGACCAATCCTTTTACTGCTATACAAATACATCTTATTACTTCTTTAATAATTGACTCCAGCATCTTCCCCACCACCGATGTCAGGCCCCAACACCGCCCCCTGCAGAACTCCACTAATCACTGGCAGCCAACCAGAAAAAGCCCCCTTTATTGCCACTCATTGCCTTCTGCTATCCAGCCAACCTGTCATCCATGCTCGTATCGGCCCATGGACTCTCCTATTCCTTCGCAGCCTCACATGTGGCACCTTATCACAGGCTTTCTGAAAATCTAGGTAAACATCCACTGACTGGTTTCTGGATCATCCAATAAGTTCTACAGAGAGATATCAGCCCACCTAAAAATTGAGTTAGCCAAATTTGGAACGAACCATGAATAACAAAGTTACTTTCTGTTAGTTACTTTCACACATTCTTCTGAAATGTAGCTCTTCTGACTTCTGCCTTTTCTGAAAATAGCTGATTCTGCACTCTTTGATGACCAGGCTACTGTCCAGCATTCTAACTTTCCCCATTCTTAGCCAGTCCTAATGCAATGTCACTTGAAGTTACCACAGGCCATGAATGGGTAGGCAATGTTCTTCATTGTTGATGTCCGCCTCCAATATAATAATGGTGCTGAAATTCAGTACTACAATTGCACCCATAGACTAATTTGTTCTTTTGTAGGCAAAGCTAAAACCAAAGAGAACAAATTGTACTTTGTGAAACAATCCCTGGCATAGCTTCATCAGGCCGAGAGCCATTATTTCGCCTGCCCACAGGCCTTGCCTCATCTGGGACTTGTCCACCTCTGGGGCAATAAAATACACAGGCATATATAATGTGGAAGCAAATGCCATCACATGTGTTTCTTATTAGGTGTGCCCTAGCCATGCTGGAAATTTGGCATGGCAAGAAAGAGAGGGAACTTGAAAATGCTTGGTGCAATTGATTGCGAGGTATTCTACTGCTTCTGCTTACTGAAATATATTCCATATATTTCCATAAAATATGGTCCAATTGGTTAATCCATAAAGTTGCACGTCTGAAGAAGGGTCTCGACCCGAAACGGCACCCATTCCTTCTCTCCAGAGATGCTGCCTGTCCCGCTGAGTTTCTCCAACATTATGTGTCTACCTTCGATTTAAACCAGCATCTGCAGTTCTCTCCTACACAAGTTACCAGTCACACTATGCTGTAGCAGGTGCGGTGAAGTTAATTAAAATCATAAACCTTCCAGTGGTGCTCCCAAGTCCCTGTGAATCGAAGAGTTGTGCTCTGGATCAACTATAGGGGGATTGTAAAAAAATGTTTTTTTTTAATTTACTTTGATGGCTGTTTGCCTGTAATGCAGTCATGTGGTTATATATTGAAACCCCAAGAATAATGTTTAAGGACAACTGGCAACCCAAGACCTGATGCCACCATGTTCCTTCTCCACGATGTGAGAACTTAATGATTAACCTCAAAACTTGAGGGCTGAATTGTTGGAGCGCCTCTCACACCTCTTATGAGAACCCAGCAAATCCCCATTTATGTTAGCAGAAGTGCCAATGGGGCTGGTTCAGTAAAGAACAGCTAGCTGTTCAGCCAATCGGAAGAGGTGAAAATTATCCCTGCGATTGCCAATGGATGCCCGTGTGGAGCCTTGCAAAGCAAAAATTGTTTTACTTTACCCTAGAGTATCAAGCAGGGTCAAGAGAACAATGCTAAATTTATGCCACATTTCGTTGCAGTAGAAAATCCCACCTGAAATGTTTCTTGCAGCAGTGTACATAGGTGATAATTGGCA
Source organism: Raja brachyura (assembly GCA_963514005.1). The sequence goes on from OY740785.1 coordinate 61,989,682, forward strand.
AACTCACTCACAATGCACAATAACACAGGGCTGGATTGAGCCCTGATGCCGGCTACATTTCTGCAGGGAACTGCTGCCTGTACACCTTCCAATATTAAATGCATTTATATTTTTGCATCTGTGCTCTGTAAAGGGGATATTGGAGATACATTGGATGTCAGAGTGTCCAGTGTAAGTTCAGAAATATGGTGATCTGCAGGGGCAGATGCCTTAAGCTGATGCCAAATCTGATAAAATAACCCAGAACAAATATTCATCAAAATGTTTTTAGGTTGGCATTTTGTTTCCTTCTCTTTTATGTGGATTTAACTTACTTTTAAAGTTTTTCATTATTTCTTAATTTCAATTTTGTTAGTGAGTAGAATCCATATAAACGTTTTCTTTAAATTGTCAGAATGACAAACAAATGAAAAAGCTTTTGACAGCAGCTCCTCATTGGGGAGAAGGAATGGGTGACGTTTCGGGTCGAGACCCTTCTTCAGACCATGGACCCATGGTGTTGAACTAGTTTGAAAGAGCTGTGACATTAACAAAGAGTGGGGCAGGGAACAAATGCAGGTGGCAGGTAAAGTTGCCTGGTGCAATTAAATGCAAAGCATCCATCTTCTGCAGCTTTATGAAAAGTATTCCTTAAAATAGAGACCTCTTGGTCAGTGCCCAAGTCTTCCAATAACACTATGTTGCAGCAAGTGCAGGAAAGTTGATTAGAGATTACATTTTCTGGTTTTGTTTGAGCCTCTCCATAAATTTAAGTATTGTTCCTTGGGCACAGCTATGCATGAGTATAAGAGCATTATAAAAAGCTGTATTTTTGATTTTCTTTGAAAACTTATTTTATTAAAGTACTGGAAATTGAAAATAATTTGCTGTTTATAATGTTAGGGATTGAATTTTGCTGCTCCTAAAATGTAGCACTATTTTACACCTAAATTTGACATGAATTCCATATATCTATGACAAAAATAACCTGCAAATCATGCAGATAAAGTGCAGATCAGAATGAATCATTGAAACAAGTTCAGTGATCTCCCAGTCTCATTGAATAAAGTTGTATTAAAAATGTACAAGTGTGAGAGCTTTGTCCCTATTTTCCCATAGAATTGTAATGATCCAAGTCAGTTTTTAAGGAATTTGTTTTACAATTTATACCAAATATCTAGGAGTCAAAGAAAAGGTTTTGCCATGTTACAAAGGAAACGTGTTACCTGAGGTGGTGCAATGCTATGGTTCCTCAGAATTTACTTTCAAATGTTTAGTTCTAAGATAAATGGTGTTATCTGGGGTGTTAATGGATATTCAAATGCTGGTTTTCAGAGTTCTTTCATATGAAATTGAATATTAAACCAAAAGGATTAAGGTTGAGTAACTGAGATAAAATTTGAACCAATGTTTTAAAAAGTGTTTGAAAGCAGAATACCAAGACCCTGGATCTCCAAGGGAATGTGACACAATTATGGGCAAGAGATAGGTAACCTCAAATACCATCTGATTCTCACAGTCTGTCGTCACTGTAGCTTTAAGGCATTAGCTCCTCCCATTAAGCAAGACCCTCTTTGTCAAAGAAGCCATTGTTGGAGGAGGGAACTCCAATGCTAGGACCTTCATTGCAAGGTTGTATTTACTGAGAGGTCGTTATAGCAGGTATGTGGAATTTTTTTTTGTAAGTGGCATCAATACCCTCTGAAATAGTTTTTCAGTGCTGCCCCTTCAGTAAGGACCCAAGATACACAAATAATAGAATTACCAAGTAGATCAATTTATTGAATCTCATCCTTGCCTTGGATCCACTTGAATTCAGCAATGCGGCCTTTAGAGGGACACACATTGAAACCCAGAATGAGGGCCCATTTACTGTATGATTCCATAACTCATAGTGTCATGGAATCATACAGCAAATGGGCCATCATTTTGGGTTGCAGCATTGGGCATCTTTTCAGTCTTACTCCAAACATAGAATACACAAGCTAATTTGTGGTGAGAGTTATTGGCTTGGACATCAAAGCAACATTTAACTGAGTGTGGTCTCTAGGAGCCCTAATGAAGTGGTGAAGCAAATGTTGAAAATCTGAAATAAAACAAGTGCTGGAAATACTCAGCAGGTCAGGCAGCAATAAATATGACACCTAAAGTGCCCAAAGGTAACCTGCCATAATGCTGAATTCTACAGCTAAACACTCCAAAAATATATTATAAGGGAATGTACAAGGGAAATCTGGAAGGAACATTGTAAGCTTGAAGTCCTTAACTAACCCACAGTCACATATCCTTCTGCTGCATCTTCAAATGGTCAAGAATGTTAATACAGAATTAATAGAAAATGCCATTTTATTGATAATGAAATTCAAACTTAAATCAATGTTACAATCATGACAAAATGCCAGACAAGGAATGTTGTGGTTTGGTGATACATAAACCACTACCTTAGCTTTCTTCTCTTTTAAGACATAGCAAAGTGATTCATAATCAATTATGGCAATGGCTTGGAAACACAATGCATTTGTACAGTACACTCAGTACAAAGCAATTATTGAATAACAGCAATAAAAAAGCTTGTATTTTTATAAAAAGTTAAAAAAATTAAAACGCCGAAGTGCAAGTATACCATTGAAATCAAAACTGCAGAATGCCGTCTGATTTACATAAACAAAAATAATGAACAGATTAAAATGTGTGCTTTTTTTCTCAACTATCTATGTAGCAATTGCGTTAGAAAGCTCAGATTTCCATTGTGTGTCTCACATCACAAACTATAGAATACCTAATATGAACTGCATGATAAATTGCTTAAGACAAAAAAAAGAGTAGCGTTGTTACAATCCCTGCCGTCAGTGGCACCCCAGATCTGCCGACTCGAGATACTGTAGGGGGGTGGGGGGTGAGTAAACTGCAGGTTTCTCATTGTTGTCAGGGAGGGATTTCCTCTTACAACAAGCTTATGATGTAATGGAAATCCCATTCTGTCATCCGTTCGCGCTTTTTTTTCAACACGTTGCTGGTCTTTTGAATCACTGGATTTGAAAGTCGGGGCTCAAATTCAAGACCATCAAAATCACGGATCGCAATGTTAAAACAAAAGGTATGTAGGACGTTTACTTAACACATTATCTTGTATTAGGTGTATTTTTATTTTAATCTGATGATGCGAAATAAGTTAATTAGGCCCCGATATCGGCAACATGATCATTATCCCTATTTTGTAATTGTCTATCCGTGATCACTATTTTCATGCTAAATATCTGACTAAAAACTTCCATAGTACATACAGATCGGATTGTTAAACATGGCGGCCCCCATGACCGATCTGTATGTAAGTCTGTGTAAAACGGCCCTAGTCGTCGATCACACCTTTTTTGTCAATACAAAACAATAGTGAACTAGATGCTAGTTCCCTAGTATGAAAATGACCATAACTTTTTTTAATACTGAAGAGATGAAAGTGAATTGGGTAAATATTAAAGGATTTTTTTAATGATTTATCTGATGGGATAAATTACAGGCTTGATTTTTAAAATCTCAAAATGTTGTAACATTCCTAAAAAGAGTTTTGTGTGATTAAGAGTATCGAGAGTTGAGGATAACATGACTAAATCTGAGATGGATGAGGCTCAGCTTGGACTTGCTTCAGTCATTTTAGTTTAAGCTCTACTGTGCCTTTCATTATTAAGAGTATTGTTTTCATAATGTTATGTTAACAAATTGTAACATGGCTTTCACTGGAAACAAATCGGCATGAAACCTATAACCCAAGCTTATTTTTACCAACAGTTACATTAGTGGTATGATTGACAAATACTAGAAACATTCCAAGAGCATACAGCTGTGCTCATCAATTATTGACATGAACTGCTCTACACAGCAAATATCTCAATCAGTGCTTCTGCCTCTATAACAGCTACCCCTGTTTCTATTCCTAGTATCTGGAGGAAAGCAGATTAGCCTTTTCCGAAGACAAAACCAGATACACTTTAATCTGGTGTTTTGATTTTCCCATGCTAGGTTTTCATTTTGTATCTGATAATATTTAATTCCTACTCAATATTTTGTCAATGGAACAGTAGGATATTGCATTAAATGACACAATTATTTCCCATCATCAAAAGAAAAAGGAAAATGGAGAGATGAATATTCAGTGCCAATCCAAAACATTGGCATAGTAAGGAACTATGTAATATTTCAAGGTACAGCCTACAGGACCACTGACAGAGACTGGAGAACAGGATACATCTAAATAGCTCTTATCACGGCTGCATAGTCCCCTTCTGCACATTAAATTACTCTGTGATTCTCTGCTAGTTCATGTTAACAGTTAGTACCAGAGAAAACTAACAGATCATAAATCCCCCCCAAAGTTTCACAACTGGAGTGAAAATCTGCACTGAATGAAAAAAATCCATGTATACAATTTGCATGATATCCAAAATGTATAGTAATTATTGCATCAACCTGGTGGATAGTGGATCTAGTTGGATGTGCTTTTGACTGTATAAATTCTTAAGCGTTGTTCCAAAATTGCTGCCTGCAGCCCTACAAATATCACATCCTAACAAAGAATGTTTAAAAAAAAATCATTTTATATAAAAACACGTTTAAAAATCCACCTTGGCAATAAAATTTACATTAAACAAATAAAGTACCTCTTATTAAATAGGTAACAGCTTGCACTGGCAGTAAGATTTGATTAATTCAACCTTGAGTTGTGTAACCTGACACCTGCTTTTTTAAATGCTGCTGAAAACTATCGAACTCATTACCTGTACAGATATATAAATGTAGACTGGTGGTTTGCTTCAAGCTACCACTTGCAATAAATAATATCAATAAAGTTGTCCAGCTTTAATGTAAATAGAACCTTGGGTCCACAAAAGCATGCTTCACACAAGAAAATGTTACAGTTTAAAAAAAAAGCTTGCTATATCTAAATATTGAAAAATATTTGACATTTATTTATTACATAAAATAGTCTCAGAATAGAACGAAGCATTTGAAACTAAGGAAGCATTAGGATAAGATATTGCATTCATGTACCTCATGTATTTTGTGCTTTTTTAAGTTACAAAGACTGAATACACATTTTTTTGTGTAATCTTTCTAAGATTTATAGGCATGGCAATTTTAACATATCAAGTACCTGGGTTACTTTAATGTATGGTGGGTTCTACATAAGCATACCAGTTGAATCAATACAGGTCCTACTTTGGCATAATAATAAGAGGAAAGAACTTTCAAGCCTCAGGACATCCCTTAGTGCTTTATGGCCAATTAAGTACTTCTGAAGTGAAGTCATTATTTGGCTGTGTTATTAATTTCTAGTACTACTTGAACACAAACTAGTTTTGCTTAAAGATGTAACGCCAATAAATTCTAAGGTGATTTTAGCTATATAAGTTAAAACTTTAAGTGTTAACCACATTTCAATAATAACAATTAATGGGCTAAAATTAGTTTCTGCTCATCGAGAATCTAGACATTGCCTGAGTCTGTAAACTGGATTAATTACCTTAATGGTATCCACCTTTCTGTCAAAATATCATGCCACAAACCACAAGATATTCCTGCTTGAAATATGATTCATTATTCATGATATCTACAGTTTGCTGTATGTTTTCAACTGCATTCATTTCAAATTTTCACTACTTGCAAGTGTTTCCTTCTCGTTATTACCAGAGCCGTTCATATTCAAATGTAAAAAGTCACAAACTTATGCCTATACATATGTAATTGTGCATGAAGTAGAGTGAGTGTACAAAACATTTTTCCATCTAATTATTGTTTCTTAAAAGAAACTTGGAATGGGCATCAAATCACCTTCACGAATATGCACCGTGAAGGAAAATAAGTAGAACATAAACAGTACTTTCTGCCTTTTTTTTGTTTACATTGTGGGACTGATTGTTTAAAGGAAACATTAATTCTGAAATCGTGCCTTTTTGGCTGCTGGCATTGAATAGTAAGGTACGCTTTAAATTCACTGATTAAAGGGCTTTTGAATTGCAATCTCTTAAAAATATTTAAGAGGCAATAATTTCATGATTTCAAGGTATTCCCCTAACTGCACCGATTCTGTTATAAAACACCAACGATCCTAATTGTTAGCATATTGGATTATAAGCAAAATACAGGAAAACATGTTAAATTTATAAGAAAAGCCAAAAGAAAGTTCTCATCCTTGGATTGATAAACAGAACTATGGACATGTAATGGTGTGTAGTGCTGTTACACAGCAACATGTTTGGATATCTCTTTGACAATACCCTTCAAGTATCAACTGTGTGAGGATATTTCAACAAATATATACCGTTAAATAAAATATTGCTGTTTGCTCCTCAAATAAATGTTCTTTCAATAATAATACATAAATATACACTATATCAGTTTTAAGGGAACCTGACTAATGTGGAATGAGTGATTAACAATTAGTATTCCAATGTTCCTTGCATGAACTGCAAAGAATATTCCTATTTCCGTCATCCTTACATTTGCACAATATTTAGTAACTAAATAATTTGAGGATTCTAATTTTAGGGGGGGAATTACCATTTAATTAAAGTAACCCATGACTTTGAATATTAAAATAATATTAATTATTGCCATTGTTTCTCAAGTATGCAGACAACTACAGATACTATAGTATATTGACGCCAATGTAGACGTTACCATTTTAATGTCTGCAGCCCAGTATCAAGGAGCCATTCAATTAATAAGTAAACGATATTCAAATTAAAGAACATAGTGGAATAAAATAGCTCCAAGCCAGATGGGATAAACCTCATTTGAAATTGAAAGACAATTTTGTTGTAAGTATATACAAAACCATTTCAAGAGAACAGAAACTCCTCTTGAAATCTGCAGTAAACTTTCAATTAACAGAAATGCGTACATAAATGGTTACTAAAAAACTTCAGTCTATTTACATTTAAAGGGCATTTCTCAAGACATTTCTGCCCTTTATGCACAGTTGCAACCAAATGCATACAACTCTACTCTAATTGTGAGCCAGTTTTGTTCTTAGACAACTTATAAAAAGACGCTAAAGTGGGTAGCTACACCTTCTAGGACTATTCATCTTCAAGCTTAGAGTCCTTTTTTTCCTTATTTTTAGCCACTTCTTTGCCACACACAACATTGCTTTAATGATTACTGCAATTTGCACTCTGCCACTTCTTAGATATTATGTGCAAGGCCCACCTTTGTGAAACAAAGTTTAGTTTGCTGTGCATTTAGGACTTTGCTTCATGTATTTGGACAAGGTGCTAAGTTCTCTCATTGGAGGAGGTGGTTGGGAGGGGGGGTTACTTAAAAATATCCCAAGTCACGTGCATATGTTGAACTGTACAGAAATGTCCTGAAATACTGTACGAGTTCACTGAGCAGTCATACCATTAGATTTTCTTCCAGTTAGAAACTGTACAATAGGCACTGTTTAAATGATAATGTTCCTTTCCAAGCTGCTGTTATGTATTCTTATAAAATTAAAAGTTCAGTATGGTCTCCAGACAGACTCATCGATCCTTCCAGTAGAAGACAACACAGTGGGAGAATTGCTATGGCTACCATCAGCATCAACACCTTCATTTTGGTTGGGCAGATTTGGATTAAGCAGTGTACTGCCAGTTGATGCACTGGTACAAGGTGGCAGCATCCTGGAGGGCGAGCGTTCTCCCCCTGCCACCATGGAGAATTGATAGGATCCAGAAGAGGTGCCATAGTAGAGATAGGGTGCACTGCTGGTTTGGAAGTGTCCACTTTGGTTAGGGGACGAGCCAGGATAAGGCGGTGGCAAGTAGGTATGATAGTGTGTAGCTGCGGACATACCTAGAGACATGCCAGTTGTAACTGGAGTTGGTGTGTAGGTGAAGGTGGCTGGGTAGTGCATTCGGGGATTGGAGAAGCGGCTTTCTGTGAGCGAAGAAAGCCCAAACTGCCGAGGATCTGAGAAGGGACCAAGATCTGTTGCACCTGTAAGAGTAAAAAACAGAAAATAAATATAGTATACTTGACAAAACATACGAACAGGTAGCAGTATTGTTCAGAAACATTTGCAAACCATCTTAGTGTTGTTGCAATGCATTGTATCATTTACGTTGCTGACATTGTGAGAAAATAATCTGTAGCCATTCCCTGTAATGACAACCAGACTTAATATGGTTGCTTTGGTATTGCTTACATTCCTGTAGTCCTGCAGTTTATTTCTGAACATTCCGCTTTCTCTTATCACCCTGGGGATAATATACAATTTATCATACTGGTGTTAATGTGTTGGTTAAGGGATTTATTGTGTTAATTATTTTTTTTCCGAACTTAAGAATTTAAAAAATACATTTATGATTATGTTACAACCTGCAAATCTGAGGATTACCACTTGATAAGTTTGCAATGATTAAATCAAATTTCCTAATCCTTGGCAGTGCAAGGCTCACAATGGCATGCTTCTGCTGTCAGCAAAACATTCACCACAACATAGCCTATGACAAAAAAGAGCAACTGAGACTGGGACAAAATAATAAACTGAGGCTGATTTGAAGGCTCAATTTTTATGTATGACTCAGATCAAGATAATGCACAGTTCAAACATCAGACTCACTATTTATGTTGCCACCTGATGTGAATTAACTGCATCGGATTTATTAATACCTCTACTGATGTTTGCTGTACTTTATATCTGCATATTGATTCAATTCCAATAAAATACAGTATGTATGTTATTAATGATGTGAATCCATATGACACAGCAGAGAAAAAGCAGATTGCTTTTTGTTAAGTTTTATAATTGTCATCAATTTTAGTTGTTCTTATGCAAAGATATTATTGCTTCCACCACCATTTCTCGACTCAACGTTGAGTTTTATCTGCACTAGAGGGTGCACAGTTGTGGAACCAAAGGGAAAGGTGGAATATATAGCTTACTGTATCTAAACCAGCACACAACTAAGATCTACTAAAATTATCACACATAGAAGCAGGCAGATTTTGAGCACTGGGCATTAATAAGGCTCAAATTCTTGAGCAGCAACACAAAACTCAAAGGGAATATGTTTGATTAGATTCCAAGGGCATTCATGAATGTTCTTTGTGTACTGCTAAGGTCCCTTGTAAAAACAAAAAAACATTTTTTCATTATTGTATCCTGCTAAAAATGAATCCAATGTTCCAATTGAAATCTATCCCCTGTGTCTTTATGTACATATAAAATAAATCCAAAGATTTCCAGGCTTATTGAATTATAGGGGTATTGATTCTGAATCGGTGAAATAGGATCAGTTAGAATTTCAAAGGTAAATTCTGTTGTCCTACTTATGAATATTTCTCTAATCAACCAAGGTGGGGTGGGGGGGGGGGGGGTAGTGAGATACAATGAAGAACATATGTCTGTACACTCCATTCAAGTGGGAGCAATAAATAACAACTATTGGGTATCAATATTTCAAAAGGTTTTTTAATGAGAGTCTACTATCCTGTAGCTGTAGACAAACAAAGTAAATACACAATGTATGTGATCCCCCACTGTTCTAGTTAAAACATAAGTTAGGTAAACATCTTGGAACTATTTTCAACTATATTATTTCTGGACGGAGTACAGTTCTTTTTATACTGTCATTAATGTATGTGATTTGTTGAAACACATTCCTGAAGTGGCTTTAAAGGAAGTTTGCACATAAAACTGAATGGAATGCATTACTACTTATTAGCCTGTGCCTAAACAACAGCAGACATCTTAGGTATGAAATGCAATTCTTCGCTCAGTATGTCTGGTATGCCCATTCTCAACATTCTTTCACTTAGGGGGTAGGGGTGTGGCCAGTCATGCTTACTGACTTCCCTCCTACATCCTGCTCTGTAACCAAATCTTCACTGAGATTAGGTGCCAGCAGCTTTAACTTATAAGCAATGAAAGAAGCCATTGAAACTACTGAAGTGATCTTTAATATCACATGTGCTTTAACAGGAGCAGGGAAGGTGCGAGGGAGAAGAAACATATTGACAGCTCAAGTCAGACCTCTTGTCCTCCGCACTACAATTTACCCTACTCCTTTTTACACTCAGTACGAGCTTTTCCCCCATGTTCTCTGCAACAAGAACCATGTTTAATACTCAGTAAGGTTGCACGAATGCCAACGTCTTTCCAAACAGGATTAACTCAAGATGTAGAATTTACCGGCAAGTGTTTAGCAGCTCATCAACCAATTACCTCATTTTAACTTTCACACCCTATAAATCTAAACATGCCAAAACTACCAACACCACCAATCAATTTTAGCCACTTCTTTGCCCAAGACAGGTAATCGGACAGTCTGTTCTCTTTTCAAAGAAAAGGACTATTGAGAGAAATTGCCATGTCTCTTTAAATGCATTACAGCTTCGAACCTTTGTCAGAGTTTTCAATCAAAGGATGATTTGACTTGGACTGCTCAATTATCCTGCATGCAGTTTTATTGTGCTGTTGTACTTTGAATGTACTCCATTTTGCTAGGAATCTCCATATTATTTTCAAGGAAGCTTCTATGATTAACCATTCAGGTTTAACCAAACTTGTAAATGGATTGCCCAGTGCAGTTTCATAGCAAAAGGATTTGAGTATAGGAGCAGGGAGGTTCTACTTCAGTTGTATAGGGTCTTGGTGAGGCCACACCTGGAGTATTGCGTACAGTTCTGGTCTCCAAATCTGAGGAAGGACATTATTGTCATAGAGGGAGTGCAGCAAAGGTTCACCAGACTGATTCCTGGGATGTCAGGACTGTCTTATGAACAAAGACTGCATAGACTCGGTTTATACTCTCTAGAATTTAGGAGATTGAGAGAGGATCTTATAGAAACTTACAAGATTCTTAAGGGGTTGGACAGGCTAGATGCAGGAAGATTGTTCCCGATGTTGGGGAGGTCCAGGACAAGGGGTCACAGCTTAAGGATAAGGGGGAAATCCTTTAGGACCGAGATGAGAAGGAATTTTTTCACACAGAGAGTGGTGGCTCTCTGGAACTCTCTGCCACAGAGGGTAGTTGAGGCCAGTTCATTGGCTATATTTAAGAGGGAGTTAGATGTGGCCCTTGTGGCTAAGGGGATCAGAGGGTATGGAGAGAAGGCAGGTACGGGATACTGAGTTGGATGATCAGCCATGATCATATTGAATGGCGGTGCAGGCTCGAAGGGCCGAATGGCCTACTCCTGCAGCTAATTTCTATGTTTCTATGTTTCTATGAGACAGTGGCTGGCTGTACCCGAGGAATGGGGAGGCAGCAACAACTAAAGAAAAGCAAGGAGTCAGCAAATGCCCAATTGTAGTCTTGCCATTGATTGTTTTCCCTTAAACGTTGAACTTCTGATTTAGCCAGTGGAGGTGTCCTGGAATTCTTAGTTCCCATTATAAATTATAAATTTTGCTTTCACCATGTAGAAATTACAGCAGTGTTTATACATAGTCCCCCCATTTTAGGGCACCATAATGTTTGGGGGACAGCAATGTAATGTCAATGAAAGTAGCCATGTTTAGTATTTTGTTGCATATCCTTTGCATGCAATGACAGCTTGAAGTCTGCGATTCATGGACATTAGCAGTTGTTGGGCGTCTTCTCTGGTGATGCTCTGCCAGGCTGTATTGCAGCCATCTTTAGTTAATGCTTGTTTTGGGGGCTAGTCCCCTTCAGTTATCTCTTCAGCATATAAAAGGCATGCTTAATTGGGTTCAGATCAGGTGATTGACTTGGCCACTCATAAATCGACCATCAACACCTATCTCATTGGAAAAACTCCTTTGTTGCTTTAGCAGTATGTTTGGGATCATTGTCTTGCTGTAGAATGAACCGCGGGCCAATGAGTTTTGAGGCATTTGTTTGAACTTGAGCAGATAGGATGTGTCTATACGCTTCAGAATGCATTATGCTACTACCATCAGCAGGTGTATTATCAATGAAGATAAGCGAGCCAGTACCTTCAGCAGCCATACATGGCCAGGCCATAACACCCCCACCACTGTGTTTCACCGATGAGGTGGTGTGCTTTGGTTCTTGGGCAGTTCCTTCTCTCCTCCATACTTTGTTCTTGCCATCAATCTGATATAAGTTATTCTTCGTCTCATTTGTCCACAAGACCTTTTTCCAGAACTGTGGTTGCTCTTTTAAGTACTTCTTGGCAAACTGTAACCTGGCCATCCTATTTTTGCAGCGAACCAGTGGTTTGCATCTTGCAGTGTCGCCTCTGTATTTCTGTTCATGAAGTCTTCTGCGGACAGTGGTCATTGACAAATCCACACCTGACTCCTGAAGAGTGTTTCTAATCTGTCCGACAGGTGTTTGGAGATTTTACTTTATTATAGAGAGAATTCTTCTGTCATCAGCTGTGGAGGTCTTCCTTGGCCTGCCGGTCCCTTTGCGATTAGTAAGCTCAGCAGTGCTCTCTTTCTTCTTAATTATGTTCCAAACAGTTGATTTTGATAGGCCTAAGGTTTGGCTGATGTCTCCAACAGTTTTATTTGTGTTTCTCAGTCTCATAATGGCTTATTTGAGTTTCATTGGCACAACTTTGGTCCTCATGTTGATAAACAGCAATAAAAGTTTCCAAAGGTGATGGAAAGACTGGAGGAAAGACTCGGTGCTGCGAGCTCTCTTATACCTGCCTGAAGGAGGCAATTAAACACACCTGAGCAATTACAAACACCTGTGAAGACATGTGTCCCAAACATTATGGTGCCTTGAAATGGGGGGACTATGTATAAACACTGTTGTCATTTCTACATGGGGAAACCAAAATATGTAAAAATGGCCTTTATTAAAATCTGATAAAGGGCACTTTAACCACATGTGATTTTCTCTATTACAAATCTCAAATTGTGGAGTACAGAGGAAAATAAATAAATGGTGGGTCTTTGTCCCAAACATTATGGAGGTCACTGTATATTATTATGTGGCAATCTATCTGCCATGTGTTACGGGTCCCATGGTTGAAAGCAGATAGATAACCTGTATAAAAGCAGGCGTGAGAAGGCAAATGAGGACACAGTGCATCTTAATTCATCCCCAGATTGCTTCTGCTGGTTGTTTTATTCAATAATCATGTAAACACAAAACATTGCTCCTATCATTGGTTCAGTCATCCATTTTGTCTCTCCCTAACACACCCATTTTGTTACAGTTTCACTCACAGCACGTTCTTTCCTATGTTTCCCTAGTACTTAATACACTCTCTGTGCGATTTACACACTTGTATTTTTGATTTTACACTTCAATAAATATTATTAGGCACTTAATTAACCTTCACTGCACATTTCCAGCAACATGCTAAAAGTTGACATTTGGCCTTTTTTTCTATGCCATCCCCTCATTACGTCTGCAACCACCACAGGTTATGGAATGACCTAATAAGAAACATGCCCATGCTACGCGTTATTATATCTTCCAACCCAGCACACAGAAACATTAAAAATCAGTAACCCACTAACTTCAACATTCTTAACACCCAAAACAACACAGAAACTTCACCCAGCCATATTCAAACCCCAAAAGTGCATATTTGTGTGGTCCTGACAGTCCACCGATCTGTATAAAAGCAGGTGTGAGAAGGCAAATGGGGACACAGTGCATCTTAATTCATCCCCAGATTGCTTCTGCCGAGATGGGGGGGGGGGGTCAGCTCAGTAGTAGTACACCTTGCTGTTTCCAGGCCCCTGCAGCAACTGGAGTGACACAGAGGTTCCCCCTCACTGCTGCACCTTATAAACTGCCAATACACCATCACATAAATTAAATCAATGTGGGCACACTGTCTTAGGTGCGCCACACATGCACTGATTCCCCACATGATTGTTGCACCCCCCACATATGGCCTCACACCAAAAATTGCTGGGTCTCGCTTGCTTCTCACTGGGGCCATACAGGTGATGACGTGTACGAAGGAACTGTAGATGCTGGGTAATACCAAAGTTGGACACAAAGTGCTGGAGTAACTCAGCAGGTCAGGCAGCATCTCTGGAGAAAAAGGATGGGTGATGTTTTGGGTCGGATCCCTTCTTGAGATTCACAGAGTCCGAAGGGTTCTGACCCAACACGTCACCCATCCTTTTTCTCCAGAGATGCGACTTGACCCATTTAGTTACTCCAGCACTTTGTGTCTATCTTTTCATTTTTTTGTTTTAGAAAAACAACACGGAAACAGGTTCTTCAGTCCACCGGGTCCGCACCGACCAGCGATCCCCACTCATTAACACTACCCGGCACACACTAGGGACAATTTATACATTTACACCGTCAATTAACCTACAAACCTGTACTCCTTTGGAGTGTGTGAGGAAAGCGAAGATCTCAAAGAAAACCCACGCTGGTCATGGGGAGAACGTCCAAACTTTGTACACACAGCACCCGTGGTCAGAATCGAACCCAGGTCTCTGGCGCTGGAAGGCAGTGATCCTACCCTAAAGTAAATTGGTTCTTGGTCTGGCATGGCTTCTTGGTTTCACCTCTCCCATTTATCTGCAACTTCCTACACCCCTTAACCCTCTGAGAATTCTGCAACTCTCTGAATTTGGTCTCGTCTGCATTCTCAATATTAATATGCATCTTTGAGAGTCTTTACATATCTTGGTTCAAAATCCTGGGATTTCCTCTATAAACCTTTGAGCATTTGTCCCACTCTTATTTAAGATGGGCCTCAACACCTATCTCTTTGACCAATATTTTTGTTACTTGTTCCAAAGAGCATTACAAGAGCAGCTTGCAATGGAGCCGACCAGAGAAAAGGCAATTCAGGATTTAGTGTTGTCTAATGAACTAGATTTGATAAGAGAACTCAAGATAAAGGAACGGCTTGGAGGTAGTGATCATAATATGATTAGTTTTAATCTGCAATTTGAGAAGGAGAAGGTTAAATCGGAAGTGTCAGTGATGCAGTTGAACAAAGGGGACTATGAAGGCATGAGAGAGGAGCTGGCCAAGGTAGACTGGAAAGGGATCCTAGCAGGAATGATTGTGGAACAGCAACGGCAGGAATTTCTGGGCATAATCCGGAAGACGCAGGATCATTTCATTCCAAAAAGGAAGAAAGATTCTAAGGGGAGTAGGAGGCAACCGTGGCTGACAAGAGGAATAGAATAAAACTAAAAGAAAATATGTATAACACAGCAAAGAGTAGCCGGAAGCCAGAGGATTGGGAAACTTTCATAGGACAACAGAAGGAAACAAAACAGGCAATACAGACTGAAAAGATGAAGTATGAGGGGAAGCTGGCCAGGAATATAAAGAAGGACAGTAAAAACTTCTTTAGATATGTTAAGGGAAAAAGAGTAGCAAAGTCAAATGTGGGTCCCTTGAAGGCAGATATCGGTAAAATTATTATGGGTAACAAGGAAATGGCAGAAGAGTTGAATAGGTACTTCGGATCTGTCTTCACTAAGGAAGACACAAACAATCTCCCAGATGTACTGGAGGACAGAGAATCTAAGGGGGTAGAGGAACTCAAAGATATTTTCATTAGGCGAGAAATAGTATTGGGTAGGCTAATGCGACCGAAGGATGATAAATCCCCCGGGCCTGATGGTCTGCATCCCAGGCTCCTCAAGGAGGTGGCTCTAGAAATAGTGGATGCATTGGTGATCATTTTTCAATGTACAATAGATTCAGGATCAGTTCCTGTGGATTGGAGGATAGCTAATGTCATATGAGGAAAGATTGAATAGACTAGGCTTGTATTCATGGGAGTTTAGAAGGATGAGGGGGATCTTATAGAAATATATAAAATTAAAAAAGGACTGGACAAGCTAGATGCAGGAAAAATGTTCCCAATGTTGGGCGACTCCAGAACCAGGGGCCACAGTCTTAGAATAAAGGGGAGGCCATTTAAGACTGAGGTGATAAAAAAACTTTTGAATTTGTGAATTTGTGGAATTCTCTGCCACAGAGGGCAGTGGAGGCCAAATCACTGGATGGATTTAAGAGAGAGTTAGATAGAGCTCTAGGGGCTAGTGGAATCAAGGGATATGGGGAGAAGGCAGGCACGGATTATTGATTGGGGACGATCAGCCATGATCACAATGAATGGTGGTGGTGGCTCAAAGGGCCGAATGGCCTCCTCTTGCACCTGTTTTCTATGTTTCTATATGTGCTTTCTTTTATCAAATTGTCTTTGATATTTTTTCCATGAAATATCTGGGAACATTTCATTTAATTGAACTAAAATTACATATATAAATGGAAACTTGTTGTTAAGTGCTTACTGAAAGATAGCAAACTTCACAAGCAGCATGAGTAGAACTTGAGACATTCTTGGACTCGACAGTTCAATTAAAATTCACAGGGTGTACTACTACTGAGCTGCTGTGAAATTGGTCAAGTATGGAATACTTTAATCAGGATTATTTTGTTACGCTATAAAATGATTAGAAGTTAAAGCAACATAAAAAAAAATGTTTGCAGCCATTGTAAAAATCACTCTTCAAAGTCCAAAAGGGAAAATAGGCTATGTGTTTATGAAGCCCACACAAGTTGTACCACAGACTCACATGGGCAGTATATCATTGCCCAGGACCTATTTCTCAGATATGTTCTCTGAAATGATTCCAGTCAGTGCGTGAGTTGGGACCCCTTCAGAAGGAATAGAATGAATCGGAAAGGCATATGGAAACGTTTTCATTGAACTGTTTCCATGAAATTTTTAATGAGCCAAAGCCCTTAGATGTGGTTCAATTCCTTAAATTAGCAAAATAATAATGACAAATCCTCTTTCCCTTTCAATCCATATTCTGCTTTAAAAAAATTAAAAGCTCTAATTGGTTGTGGCTCCAACACAGAAAGACATTAAAACAAGACCTTTCTCCCAAAAATAGCAACAGTGCTTTATTCATATTTCATTCCAAATCAATAGTCAGTTTTTTTCCAGCCAGATTGTCTCCTTGAGGCACATAATGTAATTTTTCATCTGAAAGTAGGTGGGAGAGTTCAAAACTTAATCAGAAGGCTGGTCAATTAAAATTGCTGCTATAAATTATTTATTTTGCTGTAATCTGAAGTTAAATGCCTCCATTAAACAACCATATATCATACTGTGCCTTATAATAGTAGAATTATAAACTATCAGAATTAAACAACAATGCAATTACCGATCTTTCTATCTGGTTAACTAATTTTATCTGCATTAATATTTTGGAGAATCTGAAGACAATTTTAACAGACAAAAGATGACAGATGGCTGTTTTCTTGGTAAACGTGCAACTTCACATACTTGTGTTTAAGCATTAGTCGAGACAACATTCCAACTTTCCAAGGAATGGAAGAGTTTTTCCTAAGTCAATTCCCTTTCTGTTGGTCATTATGCAGAGTAATACTGGCACAATAAGGAATAAAATAAAAATCCACTTCACACTAGTCTGATCTGGTGACCAGGATTTAGCTGGTAGAGAAAAGCAACTGAAAGGAGAAATAAATGCATACCCCTTCGCTAAGGTACAGGAGCCTGAAGACTGCAACAACCCGGTTTAGGAATAGCTACTTCCCCACAGCCATCTGGCTATTAAACTTGGCTCGGAACTCTGAACATTAATATCCCTCCATCTGTTATTTGTATTTTATTAATTTATTAATTCATGTGTGTATTTACGTATATAATTGTAGTCAATGCCTACTATGTTCTGTTGTGCTATGCAAAGAAAGATTTTCATTGTCCTGTCAGGGACACATGACAATAAACTCTTTTGACTTTGACTTTGAGGTCCAGACAAGGGGCAACATTACATTAAAAATGCATTGCATATCAAATATCATAAATATATATAAAATCAAGGTAAATCACATAAAAACATCATAATTTATATATTTAAAAAACCCACAATACTTAAGTTAAAAATCCAGAGTAAAAGATGATCATTGTCGTACAACGAGACAACGATACCAGTGTCTCCACAGCTGGGATTCGTAGCATGTAGTGCTAACCCTTATGTTTGTCAAGGCCACAATAAGCACATTTTTAGAGTCATTTATCCTGCAAATGAATTTATACATGTGGTGTCTTAGGATAGCTTCTATCATATAATATTATGATATGTGAAAATAATTTAATTTCATTATTACTTTATAGTAAGTTAAAGGAACAAACTTCTGAGTTCAAAGTATACCCTTCATCTTTCCTTACCATGTGCAGTGGGGGCAATCAGTTCTACAGTGTGAGAGAAAGGAGCTACACATAGAGGAAGATGGTACCAGGCCACATTCTAAAGCATTAATAAATCATTAATCCATGAAAAGGGGGGGGGGGGGGGGGGGGGAACCTTTTTGAGAAATGCCAGGTTAAACATTCATTTTATCTATTAGATGTATAAACATTTGGTTTTTGGGAAAAAAAAACTTCATCTCCCCTGCTAAAATAGTTTTGGTCAATACGTATTCAGAAGTCTGTGCTTTGCCTATTGACTAGATTTTGATTTCTCAGCTGCAGCTGACTGCTGGTGGCTACCACTCCTACCTTTATGAAATATTTAAACCTGTCTGTGTGTGGCCTTCTGATCCACCCAAACAAGAGATAAGCAGAGCAGCAGAATTATAGATTAAAGAATTTTTGTCAAGATCCTCAATAGAAGCCAGCAGATGTAAAATCACGCCTTAAAACTTTTTTTGTGGGATTTGTAGGACCCAAAATGATGCAGAGCATTGGATCATTACCATTCTGTAATTTTTAATGGAGTGTTTGCATTTCCAGCTTCCAAAGTGTCTGACTGGAGTCAGACTGGGCCAGAGGGCATGGGAGAGCATTGGCTACAGATCCCCGACCGGCCATTACCTCGACCTGGAGGCCAGCCAAATGGGGCACAGTCAGAGGACTGGGAGCCAGACTTGTTCCTGTTGTGGAGGCCTGTGATTAGTGGTGTGTCTCAGGGGTTATTGGTGTCTGCCATCCATGTCAAGGATTTGGATCAGAATATGCAAAGCATGATTAGCAATTTTGCAAATGACACTAAACGGTGAAGAATTACAGGATCTTGATCAGCTGGGTAAGAGGAAGGAGGACTGGCAAATTGAGTTTAATTTGGTTATATACATGGTGTTACCTTTTGGGTACTCAAACCCAGGTGCTACTTTCACAGTGAATGGTGACCCGGGGAGTGTTGTAGAACAAAGAGACCTTGGAGTACAAGTACACAGTTCTCCGACAGTGACGTCACAAGCGGATAGGGGGTTGAGGTGGTTTAGGGCGTGCTGGTTTTTATCAGTAAGGACATTGAGTATACATTTGGGATGTTATGTTGCGGTTATAGTGAGGTCGCATTTAGTATATTACTAGACTAAGTGCAGACCCATTGGGTCTGCTTCTCCCAATGCAATATTCCACCAGACAACCGTTCCCACAACCCAATATTCCACCACTCATGCATAGCCCCAAATTGTGCAGGCGTGACTCATTTCCCCTCATCCCCCAGTACTCTCTCCCCCTCCTCTTCACCCTCCCTCTTCATTCCCCTCACCTCCTCCCCTCCCCTCCTACCTCTCCCTCCCTCTCCTTTCCCTACCCACCCTCCCTACCTCCCTCCATATAAAGCAGCATCTGCCGTTCCTTCCTTCACAGGTCATTCATTGTTAGCTGTGGTTTGGATCCCGTTGACTTGACGCTTGGACCAGTTTGCATCGTGTGTGTGTTACTCAAACTCCGTGCAAACTGTCCGGCCACCCTGTAACCGACTCTCCCTCCCTCCCCCTGCCTACTCTGGCTCAGTCGCTGTTCGGCCCATCCCCGTCCTGTCTGCCTGCCCTCTGCTGCCGCTCGGCTCGTCCCCGCCCTGCCTGTCTGCTGCTGCCGCTCGGCCCGTCCCCTCCCCCACCCTGCCCACCCGCCCGCCTGCCTGCTCTCTGCCGCTGCTAGGCCACGGGGTAGGGAGGGGGGGATGGCGTCGGTGTTCGTCATGGTGGGCACTATGAGTCTCAACAAGCTGGTGGAGAAGATCTCTGAGAGGGCCGTGAGGGTGAGTTATCGCAGCGACAGCGGACGAGACAGACGGTCGCAGCTATTCACCTGGGGGGACGGGTAGACGTGACAGCCTTTGCCGCAGAGGGCAGTGGGGGAGAGGTGTGAGTGAGGGAGAGAGAGACGGGACCAGGGCTTCAACTGAACCCCCTCCCCCGTGGCCGCCGGTTGTGGGGGAGACGGTCGACAAGTTACTGTGAGGAGGGGAGAGAGGAGCTTGTGAGTGAGGCGGGAGAGGGTGCGGTGCAGGAAGGGGCATCGCCATCCCGGCTGTGGCATTGACTGACAGGAGACCAATCTCCGGGGCGCTGACTGACAGGAGAAGAGACCAAACTGTGCATGCGCGGTTTTAAAGATTTTTAAATCTTAATAATTTTTAAAATATATAATTGATTAGAACAAAGCCTGTTGCATTTGCGGCACAGGAGAATGGTGAGTAAGGTGACAAAAAATCATAGCGCTATCACGTACCGTTTTTGCGCAAATAGAAAACCCACACAAACTGGAAGAGCACAAGGTCAAAGTTTTAGTTATGTATAGATGTACAGTTTTGGTCACTGTTAAAGGAAATATGCAATTAAACTGGAAAGAATACAGAAAGGATTTACGAGAATGTTGCCAGGGCTCAAGGCCCTGAGTTATAGGGAGAGGCTAGGCATTGTAGGACTTTATTCCTTGGAATGTTGGAGACCAAATGATGGTCTTTTCGAGGTGTATAAAGTAATGTGGAGCATAGACAGGATGAATGCACATAGATTTCTTTCCAGGGGAATCAAGAACGAGAGGGCATAGGTTTAAGGTAAGAGGGGAAACATTTAATAAAAACCTGAGGGGCAACTTTCTCACACTGAGCGTGGTATGGATGTGGAATGGGCTGCTAGAGGAAGTTGTTGAGGCAGGTATAGTAACAACATTTTAAATTCATTTGTACAGGTATGCATATAGAGGGATATGGGTCAAACATGGGCAAATGGGACTAGCTTAGAACGGCATCTTGGTCGACATAGATGAGTCAGGCCAAAGGGTCGGTTTCTTGGCTGTATGACTATGACTATTTTCATCATTTTTGTATGCAAGACAAACTTTAATTGTGTTTAGCTGCACATTCTCAGGGTAGATTTAGCAAACCCCTTTGAAAATTCAACTCCAACATAACCATTCTTTTTACCATTGTAAGTTTTCAAATTATAATGCTGCATTTAGAGTTTACGATGTGATTTCCTCAACACTGTGATGCAGATTGGCACTAACCAAATGCTTAGTTGCATGCAATGAGACATAGACAACATTCAAGCAAGTGACAATAACTAGCAGTGATATTTGTGTAATAATTTCTAACAGAGATTCAAAATACCTATCCTTGGTATTTAAGAGCATTGCATTTACTAAGAAACCTATGATCAATATCCTAACAACCTAACTGGTCTGAAGAAGGGTCTCAACCCAAAACTTCACCTATTCCTTTTCTCCAGAGATGCTGTCTGACCCACTGAGTTACTCCAGCTTTTTGAGTCTGTCGTCGGTTTAAACCAGGATCTGCTGTTCCTCCCTACACACCCTAACCGGACTAGCTGGACAAAGGCTACCAGAAACTGGGTATCGTGCAGTAGGTGTTTCAACTCCTGAGACCCAAGCCTTTCTGCAAACCACAAGCTGATGGAATGCTTGATGGGCATGATGGAATACTGTCACTTGCTCGGTCAAGCATTGCATTAATAGTCCACAAGAAGCTTGACACTGCCCATGGAAAAGTGGTTCACTTGAATTACATCTATCCACCACACTAAATATTTCTCTGCTCCACCACCAATGCATCGTAGCTACAGTGTTGCGCCTTTGAAACCTACTGACGATACTTGCATAGGCTATTCAGTCTGCATCTTCCAAATCTAAGTCTGAAGAAGGGTCTCGACCCGAAACGTCGCCCATTCCTTCTCTCCAGAGATGCTGCCTCACCCGCTGAGTTACTCCCGCATTTTGTGTCTCCCAAATCTAAGACATCCACTACAAAGCAAAAGGGCAGCAGGCACACAGGAACATAAACATGCAGTCACCTCCAAGTCACACGCCATCCGACTTGGAAATACAATGCTGTTCCTTTAGCGATATTGAGTCTAAACCCTGAGATGTCCTACCTAGTAGTTCTCTGGGAGTAACTTCAAAAGAATTACTGCAGTGATTCTGGAGGTTGCCTCATTACTACCTTCTCAAGGGCAATTCGGTATGCTAACCTTGTCAATGATATCCACACCCTTAAAATTAAAGAAATAAAATGTATTATAAATTTCATGCCACTTTTTTTCTTACAATGTGTGAAGGGCAAAACACATGGTAATGTCTACAGAAATGAAAGGCCTGTAAGTATCTCAATTGAGTGTGTTGCAATTCTAAAGCAAAGCATCAGCATTGAAATATAATTGGCATTCAGTATTCTCTGTCTTGAATCATGACTGTTTTGGTGTTCAGTTAAAGCAAAATAACACTTCCTGCTTTGTGGCACATTAAAAACTTTATTGTGGCTGCCCTTTGCCCAGGTATACTCGTTACAAAGAAAAATGGATTGCAGCAATAAAACTGGGTCTGACATACATTATACCCGAGGATGTAGTTTTCAATGGAAGCTACATTCAAGGATTATGAAAAGGAACATTCAACCTGCCTGAAGGCAAGTCAAATGTTGATGCAATAAATGCCATAACAATGTATGCCTCCTGTATACTGTTACCTATTAACATAACATGTCAAATTACACATGCTGTTATTAACTGCTGATTATGTCTCAATGAAGCTGCCTCACTTCCACATATTTTCTCACACTTAAACAGCACCACATAAAAACAATGATTTTAGTTGGGGCTTGGGGAATAAAACCATCATAAAAACTAATGTTAAATCCAATTATATTATAAACCACTAATTTTATGTAATTAATTTAAAGAGATGCACAAGATAATTATAAATAACTGAAGTAAGGATCTCTTGGTTTATTTATCATTGAAGCTTAGGTTACTGCCTTCAATCTATTATTTTTATATACACAACTGCGGGACAAACAGAGAGAGGGAGGGATCGCGATTTACTTTTGCACTGGTTTATTTCACTAATGTTTGCCTAATTCAGTTTTGCTCTTTGCTTTTCTGCCTTAGGTCATGGTTACACCAGAGTGAATGATCTGCGTATGTGGGATTTCTGTGGTTGCATTACTACTATTTTCCCACTCATCTGTAAATACGTGTCATATAAACTGAAAGGGTATCTGTAATAGTATTGAGTTACTCCCAATTTACATATGTTGGATTAGTAATTAATCGGATAAATTTGCTTAAGTCACTATTTCTCAAATGGATCTAATTTATTCCGTGTAGGGATTTGTGGCACTCAACAGGAGGCACACTAAAGATTCAAATCAAAATGCTGCATGCAATTTTATTCAAATATTTTAAAGATAGTACTGAGCCAAACAAATTAAATGTGTTCTAAATATAACATGCATTTCAAATACAACAGCTGTTGTGGATTAATTTTCTCTCATCTGCTTTTATTTCAATATAAAAAATGTAAAAATGCTTTTCATCTCATTCTCAAAACCAATTTTTTTTAAAGCGAATCCTAAGAACAAATTGAAAGTTCTGATTCTTTCAACTCGTCTCATAAGTTACAATAAACCTAATTACTCTCAATGGACTTCTGAATAATCCTTTTATAAAAGCAGAAAGGAAGATAATTGTTTTTCCTCATTGAAAAATTATTCTCAAGTTAAAAGAATGTTTATTTGGCTATTTCATAGAAATGAAAAAAACCTTTTTAATAGAAAACATGATGGAAGAAATGAAAAATAATGTTTATATGGTTATTTCATAGAAATGAAATAAAAAATAGAAACCATCATAAAATCTGTTGGATATTTTCACTGGAAGTGAGACTCACTTGCAGGTTTAACCTGGAAATTCTTGCACTCTTAATGAGTTCAATGGATTTAACTCCTACCACCATCATACCTAAGAGAACAGAAGAACCACTTTTAAATCCTGCTGATGTCCTGTGCCTGAGAACTGAAGCTTTGGTTGCTCGCATTTGTTACTCATCTGGATTTCTGCACTTCTGCATGTGAACTGTGCAACCCTTATCTGGCAAAGGCAGTGGACCATCTGATTTCTTGGATTTCCTTTTGCCACCCCAGAGCGGCTGATGTCAGTTTGATCCCTTGTAAATTACAGTCCTTCTCTGTGAGCAGTCTCTGGGTGTAGGCAAACACACTACACCCTCAGTATCTTTGGACTGGATAGCTCAAGAATCCCACTGTGCCTTGAATTATGACTTCAAGTCAACTTTCAGCGGGTTCACTCCTTAGCAGAGGATTATGTGCTTCTGAGATGACAGTATCACGTACTTGAGATATTAGAGGGCGTGATGGTGGCACAGCGATAGAGTTGCTGCCTTTCAGCGCCAGAGACCCGGGTTTGATCCTGACTATGGATGCTGTCTCGTACATTATCCCCTTGACAGCATGGGGTTTCCCTAGGTGGTCTGGTTTCCTCCCACCCTGCAAAGACGTACATGTTTGTAGGTAAATTAGCTTCAGTAAAAATTGTAAATTGTTCATGTTGTGTAAGATAGTGCTGGTGTACGGGGATCGCTGGTCAGCACGGACTCGGTGGGCCGAAGGGCCTGTTTACGCACTGTATCTCTAAACTAAAACCCTTCATTCTCAAATGTGCTTGCATTAAAAATGATATTTAAATGTTGTAATTCAACAGTTGATGTCTATAATATTTCAAAAAATGTAACATTTTTGTTTAGATAGAAAGAGCAACCAATTATGGGATACGTCAAGGAATGTGGAATAAGAGCATTTAAATCTTTTCTCATCCCACTCAGGACCTTTTCTTGGTCTTCAGAATCTGTAGTAAGCTAAATAGTGCTGTTAAATTTGCAAATAGTCCCCAAACATCTTTGTCCAGTAATAGGAGCACAATGCAGTACGACACATCACAATTGTTTAGGAATTGGAATGAAAATGAGAAAATTAAAGTTTGATCTATTAAGAAACAGGCTTATTTATTTGGGAAGTTTGCCACTTGTCAGGGGTTTTTTGAATGATTAATTTCAAAGAAATACCAGTTTGATTATTCCGCACTTCCCTACATGCTGTTGATTATTAGAAAAAAGTCTACTGAAACAATATGTTATTAGTTTAAACATTCTATAAAATGACTATATTCTTGAAACAGTTGAATTTCTGCAATATGTTAAAACAGCAGGTGATTTGTGCAATATGTGACCAAGGGGAAAAGTAATTGCTTTGCAGGAACTAACATCTACTTCATAAGCAGGGAAAATACAGTTGCAAACGGAAAATGGTTTAGATTTTCAATTTCTGTTCCCTTGGAGCAAATTAACTCCTGCATGGTAATATCTTAACCATTACACTGCTAACAGCTCAGGGAACTCTCATCTCAATGAACTGATTATTTTCTAAATTTCTGGATAAACTAAAGAACGTACCTAAGGACGGTGTGAAGAAGTGAAATCAGAAGAGGTTCTACAGGAATATGGAATGTTTGGGGGTAATTGAAAAAGTAATTAGGAAGCATTTTATAAATATATTAAAGGTGAGAGGGGTAACCAGTCCTATTAGTAGCGATGTTACAATACCTACCTTCAGCGGTGCGGCAGTTCTGCCACTGGCCGTATGCGCGACTTTGGCGCCTTTGGGGGGGGGGGGAGGGGGGGACGGGATTAAAATCCAGTTTTGTACTGCTTATCGGAGAGGTATTTCCTCGGCTGCGAGTCGATGAAAATAATCGTCCGGACTTCCATTCCCTTTTTTTTTTAAATTGCTTACGATTTAATAGTTTGATTAAAATAAAACAACTTCTAACGCCCTCAACTCCTACAAAGTGACGGATCGCAAGAACGGGACAAAGCAAAGGGTAAGTCATTTATTTTACATATAATCTTGCTTCTTGAGTTGGCTTTAATCTAATATTACGTTGTGAAAATGTGATTTGGGCCAAAATGGGGTTCAAATTCACTGCAAATGCAATGTTCCAATCCAGAAACACGCACTAGCAAGATGATTAAAATTCTCTTTTTTTTGGACAATCGTGTCATAAGAACATCTAAATCGTCTATATTTTGTGTAATTGTATAATCAATATTTTTCTACTAAATATACACAACAGCTTTAGCCACATTTATTGTGCAAAAAATAATAATTTTGATTATATTGAAAGTAGATGTTTCTAGATTAATTTATGGGAATTAAACATTAAATTCCTTCTATCTGGCATATGTTCATGACAGTGAGATTTACAAAGCATGTTATATTGTGAATTATTGTGAGAATGGGATTAGTTTGTTATTTGGATACTTAGGCTATTTTTAAAAAGTATCCTTTTCTTATGAAATGGAATCTACAGGACATTCTTAATGGGAAAGTAGTGGGCAGAAAGGCATGTCATGCGTGGTTTGAAGAGCAAAAACTTGTAGTTTACAATGTCAAAATTGAAAAGTTGAGGAAAAACAAGGTGTACAGAGTTGCTTATTGGTTACAATCTGAGGAGTATGATGATGTTATTGATTATGATATGCCAATGTACCAGGTAGCAACTGATCTTCTCCATAAAGATTTGGTCTATTACTAGAAATTGTAATTTATTTACGGACTTACAGCATATAATACAATAATATTAAAGTCTGATCTTGAGAATATCACATTTTTGAATTTTCAAGGCAGTCTGGGTGTTTATTACTATTTCCGTCACAACGGTCAATTTTGTAATTAACTACAATTAGGTAACTAACTAATTATAGGCTTTAATTTTAGGTCATCCAAGTAAGATGTTTTATATTTGTTTCAGAATGCTTCATTCTATAACAAATGAAAATTTCATTCAGTTCTCTTAATTTGTAAGAAAGTTATGGTTTTTTGACTATTCTCGATCACAGCTTTTGTGTTAAGTCAATGGAAAAGCAATAGGGAACAAGATGCTAATTTCCGAGTATGAAAATGGCCATAACTTTATTAATACTGAAGATATGGAAGTGAAGTAGGTGTCAAATTAAACTTATTTTTTGCTTTATCTGATGGGATAAATTGCCGACTTGATTTTTAAAATCTCAACATTTTGTAACATTGCTGCTATTAGGGCCCAAAGAGGCAATCTCTCTGTGGAACCAAAGGATGCATGTGAGGTGTTAAATTAATGATTCTCATTTGTTTTCATGAAGATAAAGGAAATTTTAATGAGGAAATTCAGTGAGGGCATGGGAGAATTCTAGAATAAATTACCAATAAGAACATAATGGACATAAAACTGGATGACTCTCCTGGACCAAATGAAATGGATCTCAGGCTGCTGTTGGAAACAAGAGGGGAGATTGCAAAAGCCCTGACAGAAAGTTTCATATCTTTTTCAGTCACAAAAGAGGTGCCAGATGACAGGAGGACAACATATAGAAACATAGAAATTAGGTGCAGGAGTAGGCCATTCGGCCCTTTGAGCCTGCACCGCCATTCAAAATGATCATGGCTGATCATCCAACTCAGTATCCCGTACCTGCCTTCTCTCCATACCCTCTGATCCCCTTAGCCACAAGGGCCACATCTAACTCCCTCTTAAATATAGCCAATGAACTGGCCTCAAGTACCCTCTGTGGCAGAGAATTCCAGAGACCCACCACTCTCTGTGTGAAAAAATTCCTTCTCATCTCGGTCCTAAAGGATTTCCCCCTTATCCTTAAGCTGTGACCCCTTGTCCTCGACCTCCCCAACATCGGGAACAATCTTCCTGCATCTAGCCTGTCCAACCCCTTAAGAATTTTGTAAGTTTCTATAAGATCCCCTCTCAATCTCCTAAATTCTAGAGTGTATAAACCGAGTCTATGCAGTCTTTGTTCATAAGACAGTCCTGACATCCCAGGAATCAGTCTGGTGAACCTTCTCTGCACTCCCTCTATGGCAATAATGTCCTTCCTCAGATTTGGAGACCAGAACTGTACGCAATACTCCAGGTGTGGCCTCACCAAGACCCTATACAACTGAAGTAGAACCTCCCTGCTCCTATACTCAAATCCTTTTGCTATGAAAGCTAACATACCATTCGCTTTCTTCATTGCCTGCTGTACCTGCATGCCTACTTTCAATAACTGGTGTACCATGACACCCAGGTCGCGCTGCATCTCCCCTTTTCCTAATCGGCCTCCATTTAGATAATAGTCTGTTTTCCTATTTTTGCCACCAAAGTGGATAACCTCACATTTATCCACATTATACTGCATCTGCCAAACTTTTGCCCACTCACCCAGCCTATCCAAGTCACCTTGCATTCTCCTAGCATCCTCCTCACAGCTAACACTGCCCCCCAGCTTAGTGTCATCCGCAAACTTGGAGATATTGCCTTCAATTCCCTCATCCAGATCATTTATGTATATTGTAAATAGCTGGGGTCCCAGCACTGAGCCTTGCGGTACCCCACTAGTCACTGCCTGCCATTGTGAAAACGACCCGTTTACTCCTATTCTTTGCTTCCTGTTTGCCAGCCAGTTCTCTATCCACATCAATACTGAACCCCCAATGCCGTATGCTTTAAGTTTATATACTAATCTCTTATGTGGGACCTTGTCGAAAGCCTTCTGGAAGTCCAGATACACCACATCCACTGGTTCTCCCCTATCCACACTACTAGTTACATCCTCGAAAAATTCCACAAGATTCGTCAGACATGATTTACCTTTCGTAAATCCATGCTGACTTTGTCCAATGATTTCACCACTTTCCAAATGTGCTGCTATCCCATCTTTAATAACTGACTCTAGCAGTTTCCCCACTACCGATGTTAGACTAACTGGTCTGTAATTCCCCGTTTTCTCTCTCCCCCCCTTCTTAAAAAGAGGGGTTAAGTTTGCTACCCGCCAATCCTCAGGAACTACTCCAGAATCTAAAGAGTTTTGAAAGATTATCACTAATGCATCCACTATTTCCGGAGCTACTTCCTTAAGTACTCTGGGATGCAGCCTATCTGGCCCTGGGGATTTATCGGCCTTTAATCCATCCAATTTACCCAACACCACTTCCTGACTAACCTGGATTTCACTCAAGTACTCCTTTGACCCGCCGTCCCCTGCTATTTCCGGCAGATTATTTATGTCTTCCTTAGTGAAGACGGAACCAAAGTAGTTATTCAATTGGTCCGCCATATCCTTGTTCCCCATGATCAACTCACCTGTTTCTGACTGCAAGGGACCTACATTTGTTTTAACTAATCTCTTTCTCTTCACATATCTATAAAAACTTTTGCAGTCAGTTTTTATGTTCCCTGCCAGTTTTCTTTCATAATCTATTTCTCGTTTCCTAATGAAGCCCTTTGTCCTTCTCTGCTGGTCTCTGAATTTCTCCCAGTCCTCTGGTATGCTGCTTTTTCTGGCTACTTTGTACGCATCATCCTTTGTTTTGATACTATCCCTGATTTCCTTTGTTATCCATGGCTGTACTACCTTCCCTGATCTATTCTTTTGCCAAATTGGGATGAACAATTTTTGTAGTTCATCCATGCAGTCTTTAAATGTCTTCCATTGCGTATCCACCGTCAACCCTTTTAGAATTGATTGCCAGTCAATCTTGGCCAATTCACGTCTCATACCCTCAAAGTTACCTTTCCTTAAGTTCAGAACCATTGTTTCTGAATTAACAATGTCACTCTCCATCCTAATATGTAGTACCTTTATTCAAGAAGGACAGTAGGAATAAACCAGATAATTATCAGCTGGTGAGTCGAATATTAGCAGTAAAAAACCATTGGAAAAAGTTCTATGGTACAGGATTAATCTGCACTTGGAGGGATAGAGATTAACACAAGGCTGTCAACAGAGCTTTATTAAGGGGAGATTCTGTCCGACTAATTTTTATTTTTATTTTGGAGAAAACCAAGTGTTGATGTAAATAGTTTAATTCATATAAATGGATTTCAGTTAACCCCCTTGGCAAAGTCCTATGTTAGATATTCATTGAAACGTCAAGTTCCCATGAGATTCAGGGCAATTTGACCAATCAAATCCAAAGTTTGTTTGGTGATGGAAGGCAAAGAATGTTGTCCAAAAGCTGTTTTTCAAATTAAAAGCCTGTGACAGGGGGCTCTGCACTGAGACCCTTGCTGTTTTCTTGTCTACATTAATGATCTGATGTAAATGTGATTAGTAAAGGATGTAAATTCCATGCTGGTCATTGGTTCCAGAATGATATTGATAAGTTGGTAAGATGGGCAGAGAAATGCAGATGGAATTTAATTTTCGAAAATGTGAGGTGATGCAATTTGTGAGGATAAATAAGGCTAAGGTATGTAGAAGAAATGTTAGAACTGTAGGAAGTACAGAAGGACGTAGACATTTCAGTAATCAGAGAGACCTGAAGTATTTCTGAAAGCAGCAATATGGTTGAAAATAGAATATAAGAATACATAGAAACATAGAAAACAGGTGCAGGAGGAGGTGGCTGATCACAATATGATCATGGCTGATCGTCCGCTATCAATAACCCGTGCCTGCCTTCTCCCCATATCCCTTGACTCCACTAGCCGCTAGAGCTCTATCCAACTCTCTCTTAAATCCATCCAGTGATTTGGCCTCCACTGCCCTCTGTGGCAGGGAATTCCATAAATTCACAACTCTCTGGGTAAAAAAGTTTTTTTCTCAGCTCATTCCTTTATTCTAAGACTGTGGCCCCTGGTTCTGAACTCACCCAACATTGGGAACATTTTTTCCGCATCTAGCTTGTCCAGTCCTTTTATAATTTTATGTTTCTATAAGATCCCCCCCTCATCCTTCTAAACTCCAGTAAATACAAGCCTAGTCTTTTCAATCTTTCTTCATATGACAGTCCCGCCATCCCAGGTATCAATCTCGTGAACCTACGCTGCACACAAGGATGTCCTTCCACAAATTAGGAGACCAGAACTGTACACAATACGTAGGATCATGGTCAACTTCATAAAATATTAACTGTGTAGGAAGGAACTGCAAATGCTTGTTTAAACCAAAGATAGACTCAAAATGCTGGAGTAACTCAGCGGGTCCGGCAGCATCTCTGGAGAAAAGTAAAATGTGACATCTCAGGTCGAGACCCTTCTTCAGACTGAGAGTCAGGGTAAAGGAAAATATATAAATGGTGATATAGAGAGCTATAGAACAATGAATGATTGATATGCACAAATTTAACAATGATAAAAATGTGGAGCCCACAATGGTCCATTGTTGACTGTGGGTAAGGTGATAACAAGTTATACGGACAATAAAACTTAATAGGACGACGGTGAAACTAGTACGATGACTAGGTGGGGGAGGGATTGAGAGAGAGGGCATGCAAGGGTTGCCTGGTCCACAGCTGGAATATTGTGTGTAGCTCCGGTCACCATGCTACAGGAAGGATGGTGCCATATTCTTGTATGGTAGAGCAGAGAAGGCTCCTAATTGAGGTATACAATATATTTAGTGTAGATGGGGTAGATACAAGGCAAGCTTGCCCTAATGTAGAGGTGGCCATAACCAGAGGCTATAAGATTAAGGTGTGTAATGGGAGGTTTAGAGGAGATTTGAGAAGGATTTTTTTTCACCCAGACAGTGGTTGAAATCTAGAACATTTTAACTGAATGGGTGCTAGAGATAAGGCCTCTTACAAGGGCAGATGAGCACCCACAAGGTTTACAGGCTGAGCGATGAAGATTAGTTAGATGTAGATAAATACCAGGTGGCCGGCACAGACTGGGTGAGCTGAATGACTTGGTTCTGTGTGGTAGGTCTCTATGACTAAAAAAGCACTTAAGGTATAATCTCAAATAGTAACTACTGCTTTATTATGATTCTCAACTTAGCAATTTTCTTTCACCTTCTTCCCCACACCCACCCGCACCCCACCCCTACTGCCACCAACTCCATCCAAAAAGGCCTTTGTTCCTTTGCTAAGATTAAATTCTTGGTGGTACTATTTTGCTTCACCCAAGCAGTCATTGTTCCTACTTTACATTGAGTTGGGTCTGACTATTCAATTACAGGTAACCCAATCCTGTCCTCATTCACTATCCCCATGTGCGCTGAAAACAGGAAGTATTGTACAATGATCGGCACGAAGAACGAGAAGTGACTTTTTTCTTCTTAACACAGGATGTCTTTAAATATTATTTGAATCGTGACCAAAGAATTAATATACTAGAAGGCAGAGTTTCATGAAAACTGTTAGTTTTTGTACCCCTGGCTTTTCTTATATTTGCACAGAAAATATGTCATACATTTTAACATTGAGCAAATACCTTTGTAATTTTAGTAGTGTCCTGCAATGTAAATCATGTAGCTCATCATCTTAGAAACTTTGTAACTGTATCAGTTCCTTCAAGGAATTCTGCAAAACAGATACTTTTCTAAAAAGACCAGACTGAACTAGTCCCAAAAGATAGCAAAGACTAAATGTTAGTGCCTGAAAATGGGTGCAAGGATCATTTAGTCTTATTAACCTTCTGAGCCAGTGAAGGCAACATATGTGCATTTGTGTAGCTGAAACAAAGGAGGACAAAGTTGGTTACCAAGATGTTACTGTGTGAGTTCCTCGAAGGTTATTTTCAACCACTTCATCAATGACCTTCCCTCCATCATAAAATTAGAAATTGAATGAGTCCATTATATGGACTCAATTGAATGAGTCCAATATGTTCATTATAATCAGTTGAATTTTTTACTCCCCCAAACAATGAAGGGATATGTGTCCGCACGAAGCAAAATTTAACACATTTAGGCATGTATTATTTAGTCTATCCAAGTAGCAGACAATGCACAGCATTAACAAAAGTCCATCTCACCTCCTTCCTTTAGCAAGGCACTGCTGACTGAACCAGCCTCAAAAATAATAGGTGGGTTAGAGACCAGAATATTCTATTGAGAGTGCATTATCTTGACTCTTCAAAACCTTTTCATAAAGGTTTTTTCCTATAGACTGTAGTATATCTCTGGAATTCTCTATCCCGGGGATTCGTGGAATTCATGGAGATCATTAGAAGTATTTACAATGGAGGTAAACACATTTTTGGAAGATTGTGATATAAGAGGGCAATAGGGAGCTGGTACAGAAGGCTAATGAATGGCGGGGCATGTTTGAGGATGCAAGTGTCCAACTAATTCCTATTTTCATGTGTCCCACAATTGAATGGGCATAACTAAAGAGAATGGTGGAATACTGTCCACTTGTCCAAATTAATGCAGTCTCAACAACATTCAAGGTCATCCAAGATAAAACAGCTCACTTCATTGCCAAGCTAAATATTCACATCCTCCACAGAATGTTTTGGCTACAGTGCGTACCACCCATCATCTACAAATGTACTGCAGCAGCTCATCAAAACGTCTTTAAGAAGTCCCTCCAAATCTGCATTCTCTCTACTTAGAGAAATAGCTCCTAAATGCTCCTGTCATATCTGCTTCCATCACCATCCCTCGTATCGCATTCCAGGTACCCACCGATATCTGTGTTTAAAAAACACATGTCCCGCCCACCTCCTTTAAACGTTGCTCCTCTCTCCTTAAAGCTGTGTCTAGTCTTTTACATTTCAATCTTGAGAAAAACAGTTGTGACTGTCTACCCTATCTATACCTATTATAATTTCAAATAATTCTATCGTCACCTCTCAACCGCTGATGTTCCAGAGAAAACAATCCAAGTTTGTCAAACCTCTCCTTATAACCAATATTCTTTCATCCGTGCGGAATATACATAAACTTAGAATTTTCAGAGGGTTAAAAGGCTGTAGAATATTTTATTTATATGATGAGGTAAGACAATAGAATGTTTTCAGAAATGAAACGAGGTGATTTTGAAAACTGAAACAGAATCTCCTGGTTGCTGAACACTTTAATTCTCCTTCCCATTCCCACACTGACCTAGGCCTCCTAGACCTTTTCTGTCCTAGGCCTCCTCCATTGTCAGTGAGGCCAAATGCAAATTCGAGGAACAGCATCTCATATTTCGCTTGGGCAGTTTACAACCCAGGGGTATGAAGATTGATTTCTCTACCTTCAAGTAAACTCTGTATTCCCTCTCTCTGCATCCCTCTCCCACCCAAGTCTCACCAGTTTTTCATTCTCACCTAGCAAACAGCTGACAATGGCCTGTTTCCTTTATCATTGTTACTTTTCTGCATATCTTTCATTCATTCCTTCTATAGCTCTACGCCATCTCTTGTTTCCCATCCCATGACTTTCAGTCCGAAGAAGGGTCTCGACCTGAAACGTCGCCCATTCCTTCTCTCCAGAGATGCCAGTCCCGCTGAGTTAAGGGCGAAGTTTAGAAGAGTTTGCGCTTGACTCAAACTTGCAGCATGGTTGACACGTGGACCTAGGAGGTCCTATGAGGTCACTGGAACTCTCCTTCATGCTCGAGGGAAGTTCCCAAATACTCGCAGCCTCAGTTTGGTCGAGGGAAAATTTTCAGCATGTCGAAAATTTTTCCGCAAGTATAAATTGGTCGGCATGGTTCTTTTGAACTCGTAGTGCAGTGGAGTGGGGTTGCTATTTAGTTATAGGCAGTCGAAGGTCTCCTTCACTGATCGGGCATTTTAATTGGCTCAGTTTTCAGGACCAGGGAAAACCGACCAGTAATGTAAAATGTCTGCTAAACTTTATTATAAGTTGTCTGGCTTAAAAGTGTCTCCACTCCTTCTCCCCACCCCTTCTCTCCCCTTCTCTCCCCTTCTCTCCCCTTCTCTCCCCCTCTCTCCCTTTCTCTCCCCCCCCCCCCCCCCACCGCTCCCTAAAGGACTTGCTGTACACTGTACAGCTGTCTTTTACCTTCCTGTTCATCGCGGGTGTGAATTTCAGACAGCGCTCCCCCACTTTCCCTTGCCCCCGCCTTTGCAATGTTTTTGTGTGTGCGGTCAGTCGATCCAGCTTGCGGTTTCATTGCTGATGGTTGATCCAGCTCAAGGATTTTCAGGCGAGTGTCCTCGAGCTTGAAGGTCGAAGACAGTTGCTGAAAAGTCGCGTTAAGGGCCTGTCGCAATTGGGTGTCATTTGCGCGTCACGCAGGTGGCGCGACTGCACGTCACTGCCTACGTCACCATGCACCATGCGCGCGTAATGCACGCCATGCGAGTATCATGTGCATGTCACGACGCACGCGTAAATGATGTCACGTAAATGACGCCCAAGTGGTACAGGCCCTTTAATGGAACAGGCCCTTTACTCCAGCAATTTGTGTCTATCTTTGGTTTAAACCAGCATTTGCAGTTCCTTCCATGAATCATCAATGATGGGTATGCAAGATCTTTTTCGGGTAAGGATATGGTGAGAGCAGTTTTGCATTAGCTCAAGGGTTCCTAACCTGGGGTAAATTTACCCCCCAGGGGATACATTTTTTGATTCTGGATTTGTACATATTTTTTCTCATTGACTGACTGTGTTTGGTTATGGTATGTCGGTATCTGTTCATCATTAGTGTTTCATAAATACGTGAAATAACATTGTTATGTGCTATTAAAGTTGCCTGGGGTAAATGGGACGAAAAAGTTTGGGAACCCCTGCATTTTCTCATTCTTATGGAGGTCAGAAGATGGAAGAGTAGCCAGGAAATCATTGGAACAATTGAATGGAGAAAAAAAGTGCACAGATCGACAGAATATAAAACACAGCAACAACGATGGTTTTATCGTGCAACTTGAAAGGTACGATTCAACAGAATATGAACACTTCATCAATGGTTTGCATATAATCAGCTCCATTTGATATGTGTTGGCACTGGCTGTGCTTGGGTACTCCTGAAATTGTTCTAGATGTAATTTATCTCTTTATGGTAAGGTTTCTATGTCGTCAATACAGACGCTCCCCGACTAATGTGAGGTTTGCATCTTGCAAACCCTTGAGTAAGTCAGATGCATACAACAGATAGTCCTCCGCCAGTTTCGCCACCTTCAAAGTGACCCCTCCACTCGCCACATCTTCCCATCTCCCCCCCGTCTGTCTTCCGCAAAGACCGCTCCCTCCGCAACTCCCTTGTCAATTCTTCCCTTCCCTCCCGCACCACCCTTCCCCGGGCAATTTCCCTTGCAACCGCAAGAGATGCTACACTTGTCCCTTCACCTCCCCCATCCACTCCTTTCAGGGACCCAAGGAGTCCTTCCAAGTCCGACAGAGGTTCACCTGCACCTCCTCCAACCTCATCTACTGCATCCGTTGCTCCAGATGCCAGCTGATCTACATCGGTGAGACCAAGCGGAGGCTTGGCGATCGTTTCACCGAACACCTCCGCTCGGTCCGCAATAACCAACCCAACCTCCCGGTGGCTCAGCACTTCAACTCCCCCTCCCATTCCGTATCCGACCTCTCAGTCCTGGGCCTCCTCCACGGCCAGAGTGAGCAACACCACAAGTTGGAGGAACACCACCTCATATTCCGCTTGGGGAGTCTGCATCCTCTGGGCTTAAACATTGAATTTTCTCAATTCTGTTAGCCCAGGCTGCCTCCTCCCCGTCCCCACCTCTCCCTCAGCCCTCGGGCCCTGGCATTCCCTCTCTCTCTATTTCCTCCCCCCCACCCAAGTCGCACTAGCTTCGCATTTTCACACTACAAACAGCTTACAATGGCCTGTTTCCTTTATCATCAATACTTTTTTGCATATCTTTCATTCATTGTTCTTTATCTCTCCACATCACTATCTATATCTCTTGTTTCCCTGATCCCTAACCAGTCTGAAGAAGGGTCTCGACCCGAAACATCGCCTATCTCCTTCGCTCCTTAGATGCTGCTGCACCCGCTGAGTTTCTCCAGCTTTTTGTGTAACCCCAGATGTTACCTAAGTTGGAAACGGAAGTGCTACTGTGCACGTGTAAATTTATTATTCAATGTGGTGACCAGGGGGGAGCTCTGTATCGGAGACCACGTGGGAGCCTCCACGAGAACAGCTGAGTGGCTTGTGGAAATGGCCGCATGCAACGGCAGAAACGCACTGCTACCAAGACTACTGAAACATAACTCAGAAATAAAGCAGTGGGCTTAATGAATTGCTTACGTAGGAGCAAGTCACCTATTACATAAGTCGGGCAGTGCCAGTATATTATACAGGAGCAGTGGGAGACTCCTTGTTGCAAGTTATCCCCAGATTCACAAGATAGCTTTGTGGAAAATATGTTATCAATTAATCCTCTCAAGTTTCAAATAGTTTGGACATAGATGCAGTGGAAAATACGACTCAATAGGACCTTCATTGCTTTTCTCAGAATAAAATTAGGTATCATTCGAAGGAACTCTAGGTTCCAAAAAACTTTAGTTCAATCTTAATCTTTGGTGTTGTCTATGTGAATTGTGCTTTTCCACCGTGTGACTGCATGGGTTTCCCCAGGTGCTCTGGTTTCCTTCCACATCTTAAAACTTTTCAGGATGGTTGTTTAATTGGCATACAGTGCGGTGTAGGTAATAGGATCCATGGAAAATTAAGGGAATGTGGGAAGAACAAAATGACATTAATGTGTGATAGCCAGCATGGACTCAGGAGGCCAAATGTCCTGCTTCTGTGCTGTATGATTTTACGATTTTAGACCTGTTTCAAATATTATCTTGCTATTCAACTACAATCATCCAGATAAGTGGTACCAAAACTGTAGTATCAAAAATAATGCACAAGATTCAGGAGCAAACACACTCAACAGTAAGAAGAGAATATAGAAACAATTTATGTTAGATACGTTATCAAATACAATTTCAAACAAAAGTACCAATGCTTTCTTCCTGCATAAATGCCAGCAATCACATCAAATATCTTAATTCTCATTAACTCTTATCCTCTCCACCTCACACCTCCTTTAAAAAATTAAATACACAGGAGGTTTACTCCTGAGATTGTGTCTACCTGAAAGTCGTCTTGGCACATCAGGAGTGATTGCAGGAAGCCCCGTGGCACGGGCAGAGGAGAGAGGAGTTGTAGAATGAATGGAAGGTGAGGTTATTTGACTCAGATAAGGTGGATAGGACTGATCATATGACCATGGTGGTGACGACTGGGCTTGCCTGGGGTCTGCAAAAAGAGCAATCAGTCAGTCATAAAGTCATACAGACAGAACTAGGCCCTTCAGTTCAACTTGCCCATGCTGACTAAGATGCCCCATCGAAACTGGACCTACTTGCCTGCGATTGGCCCATATCCCTGTATGCCTTTCCTATCCACGTATCTGTCCAATCATTGCTTTTCTCTCCTTTAAAGTCAATATAAAGCCTTTTGGCCACATTCAAAGCAGTCAAACATCACTTCCCATCCTTACGAAATAGAACCTCAGTATAAAAAGAAAGCTAAGCAAGACATTAAACAATAACCTATATCTCTTACTCTCAAAATGCCATAGCTCAGGTGTACTTCTTTTGAAGAAACTCTTATTATTTATCAGTGTTAACTAAAATGTATTTGCCTGGATACATTCTGCAATAACAGAATTTTTGTATGCTTGTTTTCAACCTCAGATTGCATTGTCAGACACTCATTATAAGCTTAAGTTATAAAAACAAAATGCACCCTTTGGTAATAAATTACGCAAAAGAAGAATTATGTACCATAATTTGACATGTAGTTCCTAGATTCCACAAAGCAAAAACAAACATCTTTAGCTTTATCTTTAAAGTTCAAATTGAAATAATTAATTTGATATTTGTTTGATGAAGAAATAAGTGAATAAACGAATTGAGATTTTTTTGCCAGTGCATAACTTTAAGAAAAACATGTTCAAGGAAGTCAAGCATTGTCAAATCTTTGATGTCAGTGGCTGAATCCTCATGTTGTAATGTACCATAGTTTGTCCTTTAATTAATTGCTATAAAAGAATGACAGAAGTAGTGACAAAGGCCTTTCAACGTTGAAACAGATAGGAACTCAATGTTCAAAGAGTACCCAAAAATATGATAGGAATAACCTTTGAATATTGGGGTCAGATAACAATGTGTATTATTGACTGTATAATGATATCCTCAGCAGTAGCCAGTATTAAGTCATCCAGTCGCCAGATAAATCATATACATTTCAATTAAACATTACATCCCCATCAGCTGATTTTTTTTTTGCACCTGGTATTCAATATCAATGGAATAAAGAATTATAATTTCCATTGCAAGAAATTAAAGGTTAATTTTCAGCATGGGGCTGTAACACAGGAAAAAAAAATCAGTGGAGCATTGTAAAAATACTTCTAAGTTTTGTTTATTGGTTATGAAAATATTGGAGAAAGACTTGGAAAAAGAGGCAGTCTAGCAGGTTTGGGTGGTTTCAAGTGGGAGGTCTTGAGATGAAACTTTCAGGAAAACATCCAGCTAGAACTGGCAACACTAAGGAAACAAACTAAAATGTGATAATTCTGTGCATTGCCAATTTTTTCCTCTTTCCCTTGTATTTTAATAGCTATTAATAGGTAGATTTAAAGTTACACAATGTGTGGTCCCAAATTCCAATTACCACAAGCCAATTTATTTGCAAAAACCTTTCCTTGCTCAATCAGTACCTTATACAATTCAAACATTTAAAAAGAGAGCTAATCAAACATTTAAAAAGAGAGCTACTGAAAAGTCTGCAGTGATCCAAAGAATACTAAAGACAGCTGACTGTGGCCAGGTTTTCCAATGTATATTTTGGTTAGAGCATCTTTGTAAAGAAACTTTTTGGCTACAAAAGCAGCTCTGAATAGAATGCTCCTGGAATTCAACTATTCATTAGAGGTCCAAATCCATTGTCAGAGTGAGGCCACACGCAAACAGGGAGAACAGCACCTCTTATTTCATTTGGGTAGTTTACAACCCAACAATATGAACACTGAATTGTCTAATTTCAAGCATTATTCCCCCCTCCCCCCCCTCCCCCCCCTTTCTCTCTCATAACCCTTCACTCTCACCCCACTGTAATCCCATCATCTCCCACCCCACTTCCCCCATCACCCTTTTCCTGTCCCCTCCTTCAAACATTCATCTCACATTCCCAAGTTCCCCATTATCATGTTCCTGCCCTCTTTCCTCTTCTCACCACCCTTTCCACCCACATCCCTCCCTCGGTCTTTACATTTTACGTCTCCTCTGCTCTCCTTATCTGACATCCTCTTGTCTCCTTTTCGCCTCTAATCTTTGTCACTTCCTCCATCCATATGCAAATCAACCCCCCCTGCCCTATATCTGCTCATCACTCGCCAGACTTTGTCTCTTTTCCTGCTTTCTTCCCCCCAGCTCCAATGAGTCGGAATAATGGTCCCATCCAAAACAATGTCTGCACATACCTCCACTGATGCTGCCTGACCCACAGAGTTTACCCATACCAGCACTTTGTGTTTTGTTCAAGATTGCAGCATCTGCAGCCTCTTTTGTCTTTTTTCAATAGAAGGCATGGCTTGTTGGAATACTCTTTAACAATTTACTGTTTAGAAAAAGCACTTTAGATGTTAATGCCACCACAGTCAGCAGTCTGATATCACTGGTAGGTAGAAGTGTTTCACTCTTTGATTCATTTAAATGTAAGCTACGCACAGAAATTTGTTTTAAAAGCTCCCCTCAAATAAAGGAGGGGAAATATTTTTAAAAAATTACTGCGCCTCTGTTATTCTCTGAACCATAGGGCAGACCTTGATCTGCAGTTACACTGACAAGGATTTCATCGTTCCGTTTCAGTACATTTGACAATTAAATACTCTTGACCACTAACTCCACCTGGTGTGGGAGGTAAATTAGGAGAACTGTTTTGCTGGCTGTTTGCCATCTGATGTAAGTGATGGCAGGGTGTACACTGGAATGGAATGCAAATGCTGAAAAGCATCAGCAATACATTTTCCAGAACAAATTTTAATTTGCGAAAGAGCAACTTCTGAGAAAGGAAAGAAGCAAAGGACTTGTAAACTTTAAATGGGTATTTTGGCTGGCACTATCAATTCAAGAGTGAATCAAATACACTGAATAATAGAAATGGAAAATGCTGGAAAAACCCAGCCGGTCAGGCAGCAGCTGACAAATCTCTGGAATTCTCTACCCTGGAGGATTTTGGGGACTTCAGGTATTTTGGGGATCATTGCAGGTATTTAAAGAGAAATAGCTTTTGAATTTTTGAAAGATCAAAGAATTAAGAGTTACAGGGAACTGGCACAGACGAGGAGATGGACAAGGGCAGTGTGGTTTTGTTATGTGGGAGGTCGTGTCTCACGAATCTGATTGGCCTTTTAGAAAATGTGACCAAAAAGGTTGATTTGGGCAGAGCTGTTGTATATATAGATTACAGCAAGGCATTTGACAAGGTTCCGCATGGTAGGCTGCTCTGGAAGATTAGAACACATGGGGTCCAAAAAGAGTTAGCTGAATGGCTAGAAAATTGACTTCATGGAAGGAGGCTGAGGGTGATCACCAAAGGTTGTTTGGCTGCTGGAGGCCTGTAACTAGTGGTGTACCTTAGGGTTTGGTGCTGGCCCCATTGCAGTTTGTCTTCTACATCAATGATTTGGACGAGAAAGTACAAGGCATGGTTAGCAAGTTTGCAGATGACACTAAAGTGGGTGGTATTGTCAATACTGAAGATGGGTGTCAATAGCTACAGCAGGATCTTGATCAGATGGGTAAGTGGGCTGAGTAGTGGTTGATGAAACATGAGGTGTATTTTGGGAAGCCTAACAAGGGCAAGACCTACACAGTTAATGGTAGGGCTCCGGGAATGTTGTAGAGCAGAAGGATCGAGGAGTTCAAGTAAATAGTTCCTTGGAAGTCGTGTCACAGGTAGATAGGGTGGTATAAAAGGCTTTCGCAAATTGACCTTCATCAGTCAGAATATTGAGTTTGGAAATTGAGAGGTCAGTTGCAACAAGCTGTCAGAGGAGGTAGTTGAGGCTGGGACTATCCCATCGTTTAAGAAACAGTTGGACAGGTACATGGATAGGACAGGTTTGGAGGGTTGTGGACCAAGCACAGGCAAGGGGGACTAGGGTAGCTGGGACATTGTTGGCTGGTTGGGCCGAAGGGCCTATTTCCACACTGTATCACTCTATGACTATGACTCTATGAGATGTTGAGCAGGCTCGCACTTTATTCCTTGAAGCGCAAGAGGATGAGGGGCGATCTTATAAACTGTACAAAATCATGAGAGGAATAGGTTGGGTAAATGCTCAGTCATAAGGCCATGTGCTAGGAGCAGAATTAGGCCATTTAGCCCATCACTTATTCATTCAATCATGGTTGATCATTTTCTCTCTTCTAACCCCATTCTCCTGCCTTCTCCCCATAACCCTTGACACCTGTACTAATCTATCTCTGCCTTAAAAATATCCATTGCCACCATAGCCTTCTCTGGCAAAGAATTCCACAGATTCACCAATCTGACTAAAGAAATTCCTGCTCATCTCCTTCTCAAAGGAACGTCCTTTAATTCTGCGGCTATGATCTCTAGTCCTGGACTCTCCCACTAGTGGAAACATTCTCTCCACATCCACTCTATCCAAGCCTTTCACTATTAGGTAAGTTTCAATGAGGTCCTCCTTCATCCTTCTAATATCCTTTATACAAAGGGTGGTGGGTGTATGGAATGAGCTGCTGGAGGAGGTGGTTGAGGCAGGTAATATCGTAACGTTTCAGAAACATTTAGACAGGTACACGGGTAGGTTTAGAGGGATACAAGCCAAATTCAGGCAGGTGGGACTAGTGTAGATGGGGCATCTTGGTTGGCGTGGGCAAGTTGGGGCAAAGGGCCTGTTTCCATGCTGTATGAATCTATGATTATGAGTGTGTGTAGGATATTGTTAATGTGCGGGAAATGTGTGGACTCGATCGGCCGAAGGGCCTGTTTCTGTGCTGTATCTCTGAACTAAACAAAATAAATAAACAATGCTAAAACCAACTCTTATCTGCTTAATCCATATCCCTTCATTCCCTGCATAACCATGTGCCTATCCATTAGTTCTTAAATGCCACTATCGTATCTGCCTCCACCGCTACCCCCCGCAGTATGCTCCTGGCATTTACCACCCTTAAATCCCTGTCCCACTGTACGAGTTCATTCAAGAGCTCTCCCGAGTTTAAAAAAAAATCAAACTCGTGGTTAGCACGGCGGAGCTCGGGGGCATCTCTTAGCGGCTCGTAACGCTAATGGCAGGTACTCAGGAAACGTGGTAACCTCAGGAAGACTCGTAAAGATTTTGCAACATGTTGAGAAATGTCCACGAGAGCCCCGAGTACCTACGAGCGGCCATTACCGTAAATCTCCGAGTTCTCATCGGGGCAAACTCGGGAGAACTCTTGAATGAACTCGTACAGTGGGACAGGGCTATTACCATGTAAAAAAAACTTGACCCGCACTTGATCATGTTGAATGCCGAGAAGGTTTATGGGGCCAGGTAACCTATTCCTGATTGTATTTTGTTTGGTTATTGTAGTCGCCCGTGAAAATCTTTTTAATATTTTGGGTTAATGACCTTTCATCATGGCAAGGAAGAGTCTGAAATCCAAGATATTGTTAAATTGTAGAGAAGGGAGAGTTACATGGAGAGCCGAAGAAATGCCTGTGACACGGTAGAAACCGAGAAGGCTACACAAGTGCCAACTCGAACAAGGTGTTGAAGGCTTTTTTAATATAGCTTATCTGCTTGGAGCAAATTTAAACAAAAGATAAATTAGAGAAGAGAAAAAAAGTGTTGGATCTGTGTAGTACAATACACCATAGATATTGAAAATCTGAAATATTGTGAAAAAGAAATATTTGAAATTATTGAATTCAGTGTTGTATTGCAAGTTCAAATGTTTAGTTTAGTTTATTGTCACGTGGACCAATGTACAGCGAAAATAGGTGAAATGCTGTTCTCTGGGTTTTCATTGGGCTTCATTGGAACCCTGTAAGGATCAAAGGCTAAAAATGAGTGAGAGAGTGGGATGGAGAATTAAAATGCTGGCAACTAGAACTTAAAGGGTAAATGCTATCTGAATATACTTTGCATGCTGGAAATTTTAGCACTTTTTTATTAGTTGTTTTCATTCTAGTATACTAGCCATGCTGTGCTACATGGAGCCATGCAGCCATTAGTCCAGTAGTGCATCTTGACAATGACCTTTGTTTATTACTCAATATTAGGCTAGAGCCTTAGAGAAGGCAAAAGCCCAGCAAGCACTAGAATTGTTTTGTTGGAAGGAACATTAGATTATTTTGCCCAGTATCTCAAAAAGTAGGTAACATAATTTAAAAACAAAGTATTTTGGCATTAAGT
Organism: Raja brachyura; assembly: GCA_963514005.1. Next base: position 62,033,835 of record OY740785.1, read on the forward strand.
TTGTTCTCCTGCAGCAAAACAACAAGCAGAATTCTATTGGGTAACATGTGGGTGTGAGACAATTCAGTCCAAACAAGCAGGATCTTTATAATTACTATGCACAATATATGATAAGTAAAACAATGAGTTATCATTAGCAGTTGAGGGGAATTGGCAGGATAGTGCCTAGCCCGAGCATATAAATCACAATCTGTATCAATGCATATACTGTAACTCACCTAATTCTTGCACCTGCTAAAGACACGGACATACATTTCTGGGCACTGGGGTTTATTGCAAAATGAACCAACGTAGGCGGTGAGTTGCATTGGATACCTTATACTGTGGACCACCCACCCCCCCTCTCAACTCTTCTCCAACCTGGTTCTCTCTGCCCAGCACAACCCTTCCCCTCATCTGATTCCACTTGCCTTCTACCGGTCTCTGTCTCATCCCTCCTTCTCATTTCTATATGCAAGCTATCTTCCCTCTGCATTCCCAGTCCTGAGGCAGGGTCTTGACCTGAAACATCGACCATCTTTTTGCTTCCACAGATGTTGATTGGGCTAATGTGTTTTTCCAGGAGTTTTTCTGCTTCATATTCAAGCATCTGCAGTCCCTTGTGTCCCTGTCTCATTTGATGTAGTCTCTTCTGACATGGCAGATTCTATTTCCCGCCCCTGCTGGTTCCTGAACAGAATGGAATGCTAGGCAATTTCTTGGATTTAAGGGGCAACCTCAATGTTTTGGCCAAATGTTGGTGGTTTTCGGGTCACTTTGACTGGCATTATTATTTTATTGCAGATTTACTTAATTATTTCCATTTAAGTTCATGATCTGCTGTGTTGGATTCAGATCTACTTCTACTTCTGGATACTCATCTGATATCTTAACCACTATGCTGCCACACTTGACTGTTGAGGAGGGCATTCATGCACTTGAATCTAACATCTGTTTGATATATGCAGAGTGGCATAACATGACGTTAATCAATGAGTAGCACCAATTTGACATTTTAGAGCCTCTGGGTCCTTTCTTAATCATGCTCAGCAGTATGCAGTCAGTAATAGGAAAGAACATCACATCAGTGCTATTTTAAAGTGATTATTAACTACTTGCAGGCTAGTTCCTGTTTATTTGCTACTGAGTATTGCCATTTTACCACCATTTTTAAAGCTTTCTGTAGTTATATAGGATGAATAAGGTCTGTTGGGAGTGGTGTAGCATGTGTCGATGAACTGGCTTATATATTAAGTACTGGAAATGTGAAACAGCTCATGATATTATCTGGAGGTAGAAATCAAGAAGAAACCTTAAATATTCCACTTAAATCCTAAGATTGCTATCTTCTTTCAGATGATAATTATTATCTAATTGTAAGTAAAAACATGTTCTCATTAATGCTCCACTGTACTGTGGAAAAGATTTTCTGAAGTGAATGTTTTACCAGTTGTGCAATTTAATATTAACCCTTTGTTTTGAATTAAATTGTGAAGTTATGTGATAAAGGAAACAAATTGTAATTTACATCTTGGCACATCAGATCCAAACAGATCTCAGACAAACTAGCTAGTGCAATTGGCGTCTCTATATTTTGCAAGAAAGAAATGGCTGCCAGCCCTGACTTAATTGTCAATTATCTCAATAAGCAGTGACACATACTGAGCTTAATATCATTGTATTTATATCCACCTCCGAAATAGAAGTGGAATGCTGCCATGCATCACAAGATGCCTGTAAAGGAATGCATCCAGAATAATCCATAATTTGGGTTTGTTGCGTATGTGATGTCTGTTTCCCTTCTATGTTCTCATCCTAGTACAGCACCTCCTACAATGCGGCATTCTCTCAGTTCTGCCATGGCCTGTTTTTTGTGCTAAGTCTCTGGCTTAAGCCTTGATCTCACTATCTTATGACTCAGGCACTGGAATGCTATTGACTGAGCTCTGACTGACATGTATGCACCACATGCAAAGTATGCTGCAAGACAGGGCATGCCATGTCAGACTTATAATGAGGAGGCAATTTATAGTTTGAATACAAACCTTATGGTAACACTCCTTGCATGTGTTTGGTCAAGAACATCGAGCGCAGGTTGGTCATTGAATCGTTTGGGGAGTAGTGGAAGCTAAGGCCATCACTAATGAGGGGGTGAATAGGAATGATCGCAATCAAACATTTATCTGAAAAGTGGCCCAAGTCTTTTAAACCAACACAAAGTAGGCTTCGCCTTCCAGATTTTAAGAATCTCTACACAGCACAATTTTTTGACATGTCACGTTGAAACATCAATGTGTTGAGTGAACACATAACACAACAAAATTAAAATGTGTTCTCATTATCCTGTACCCCAAGTGTATTTAATGATCAGGATTTTGGTAAAATTCTGTGGCGCAACACACATAGACATTACACTCTATGATAGGATTTTCCAATCCAATGCTTGTTAAATATATGATCATATATTTTTTCATAAATATTACATACACAAAAATAATGTATTTTCTTGAGCACTGGCCCTGGATATCTAATGAATTAGTGTACATATGGTTATGAGAAGTTATATAGATAGTGTTTTTGTCATTATCATGCAAGAAGCATCCACATACCTGCAATATGAGATGCAGTCTGAGGGCTGAAAGGACCAGGTGTAGGATTAAGAGAAGGTCGTGGACTTTGTGTTGAAGCACCCACTCTCACTGCAGTTTGACGAAGGCGTTCCAATTCACTTAAACGTTCTGAGAATAATCCAACTTTGGGCTGGTCATCAGGTTTCTGTCTATGTCCTGTTCAGAATAGAAGAAAATGACAGTTTACACGTTTCCAATTATGCAATAAAATAAAAATGTACATTATTTTCTGTTAAAATATTAATCTTGAGTCACAAAAGGGAGGAGTGGGAACTGGACTATTTGGTAATTGAAGTTTCAGAGAAGAGAACAGACACAGTTGAAGGCACAGAGGAACACAAAAAAATAAAAGCAGGAGTTTGCAACTAAAATCCTCCAGCCTGGCCTGCCATTCCTTATGTTCTAGGCAGGTCTGCCCAGTTTTCAATTCCTCTTTTGTACCAGTTTCACGTGCCTCTCAATTCCCAAATAAGGGGGTAAAGGGTGACAGTAACAGGAGATGATGACTGAGACCAGCTATGTAATAAAGTGGAAGATGAATGTAACAAGCTCTCAGTAGCCTATTAATAAGTTGAATGATTCCCAAGTAATGGGATAAGTAATAAGTTTCACTAACTTTTGATTGTGTCTAAATTAACATCCAAATACATAAAGAAACAAAATTACTATATTTTCTTTGTATAATTATTTGCAAACTTTCTTTTTATTTTCATGCCTTGATTTTTTAGATAATGTGCAGAGAGCAATTTTTTGTCAGAGAGTAACATTTGCATTGTAATGGCAAGTTTGTTTTTGATTACTGCAATGACTAAAGCAATCAATTAGGTAATCCGTTACACAGCAAATACATAAAATGTTCAGAGTCCTGATTTCAATAAAATGTTGGCATTTTAGTGAAGGAAACATAAGCGAGAATCTTTTCAAAACATGCAAAGATTTATTGGCAGAACTCAATCGAGTCAACTTTGTTTCAGTGCTCTGGGGCATTTAAAATAAACTTATCTTTCTTTGTCATGTTTGCAAAGTTGCATTTTGAATTGAATACGTCAAATGGTTGTAAGATAAAACAAATTTGAAACATTCGCAGGCATCTTTAATGACAGGGCTAGCTATTGCTATCGTTATTAACATTTGAAATGGTTTTGCATGCAAACAGTGCTGGTCACGCAATTCCTGTTCTTAAGCATGCCATACCATTCAGAAGAAACACAAACACAAGCAATAAAAACAGCAGTCTACAGGTGCATAAACTGTTTGATTTTACTATAAATACAATGGAAAGACTGAAAACAAAATAAAGCCAGTCACCTTATTTAGTTTGGGCCTGCTTATCAAGACTGAACTGGCCACTTTTAATAAAAGAAAAGTAAATAGCTAACTGCAGAAAAAAAAACTTGTTATGGCTAATTTCCAATCGACAGATGACTGTGATTACCTATGAGAATGTGGGTAGAATTAAACAAAATTGTGATTTTATGTAGGATTGTTGTTGATTGATGGTCAATATGGACCTGCTGGGCCTGTTCCTATGCAGAATCTTTATCTGATTCTATGTATCTATTTATACTAATCACTCAGTAATCCCATTTTACTTTATTCATATTCCCATCAACTACCCCCAAATTCCACCTACCAACTAGTGGCAATATACATTGGCAAACTAACCCACAATCCTGCACAATTTTGGGATGTGGGAGGAAACTGAGCACAAGGGGAAACATGTGGTCACATGGAGAACATGTAAATTCCATACGTATAGTGTTAGAGGTCAGGATTGAACCTGTGGAGTATTCCTGAAAACTACAGTTTACTCGTAGTGGAGCTACGGGGAAGCAGCTTTACTAGCTGGGCCACTATGCCACCCATATTCTTGAAGTTCCTCTAGATTAATAACTACATAAATTGATGAGGCATGTAACAAGAATTGGCTGGAGCGGATAGCCAGGGTTGGGAGGAAGCTGGAGTTGTGGAGGCAATGCTCCCTCTCCATAACGGGAAAGAATTTGGTCATCAGGTGTGAGGTGCTCTCGGGCCTGCTGTACTTGGCACAAGTGTGGCCTGTCCCTCCTTCCTACGCCACAGGGTCACCCGGGCCGTCTTCCAGTTTATCTGGGGGTCGAGGATGGACTGGGTACGACGGGCCACAATGTACAAGTCAGCAGACAACGGGGGTAAAAGCGTGCCCAACGTCGCTTTCATCCTGATGACCACCTTTGTGTGTGGCTGCATCAGGCGGAGTGTAGAGCCAAGGCATGTGGGCACCAAGTGTCACTACCTGCTGAGGTTCTACCTGTCCCCGGTGTTGCGAAGGATGGGCCTGGCGCAGATGCCACGCAAGGTGCCAGTCAGCTGGACACTGCCGCCCCATCTGTCGTCTGTGGAAAGGTTCTTCCGGACCAACACCTTTGACGACATGTCCATTGGGCAGTGGTCAGCACAGAATGTCCTGCAGGCACTGCAGGGAAAGGACCTGATGGACCCGGTGGCGTGGTTCCCTGAGCAGACTGCCCAGCTTGTCTGGCAAAATGCCTCATCGCCAGAACTCACCAACAAGCACCAAGACCTGGCTTGGCTGGCGGTGAGGGGAGCCCTTCCAGTCAGATCCTTCCTGCACCGTCGGAACCTCACTGCCAGCGCACGCTGCCCTCGGGACGGCTGCTATGGAGAAGAGACGGTTGCCCACCTCTTTGCAGAGTGTGGATTTGCTCAAAGAGTCTGGAGAAAAATGCAAGGGTCCCTGGTACGCTTTATTCCAAACAGCTCCGTCACAGAGGACTCTGTGATTCACGGACTGTTCCCAGGGACACATTCAGAGACTGACATCGAGTGCTGCTGGAGGGTCATCAACTCGGTGAAAGACACTCTTTGGTCTGCCCGAGCGTTGTTCACCACCCAGCAGAGTGAGATGTCCGTCGGGGAATGTTGCCGACTGGCCCACTGCAGACTGCAGGAGTACGTGCTGAGGGACGCACTGAGGCTCGGTGCAGCCAACGCCAAGGCTCGGTGGGGGAGGGCCACAGTCTAAGGTTCTTCCGCTGCTGGACATGGGGGGCACGGTATGGTGGAGACGCCCCTCAAAATAAGGGAAGGTATCCCATGCCGGGGGGCCACATGAGTGGCACAGGTGGGGGATCGATTCGCGAAATTTGAGAAATGTATATAGACTGTATGGAACAATTTGTATAGCCTCCGAAAATGTCGGATGGATTTTTCACATGGTTGATGTATTGTATATATTTATTACTTGAATAAAGTCTATTTTGAAATATTAAAAAAAAGTTACCAGGTTTCCAGTTTACAGAACAGGGGTCACAGTTTAAGAATAAGTGGTAAGCCATTTAGGACAGGGATGAGGAAAAACATTTCCACCCAGAGAGTTGTGAATCTGTGGAATTCTCTGCCACAGATGGCAATGGAGGCCAATTCATTGGATGTTTTCTAGAGAGTTAGATTTAGCTCTTTGGGCTAAAGGAATCAAGGAATATGGGGAAAAAGCATTCAGAACGGGGTACTGATTTTAGATGATCAAGAATTATCATATTGAATGGCGGTGCTGGCTCAATGGGCCGAATGGTCTAATTCTGCACCTATTTAACTATGTTTCGATGTTTTTTTTGTTATTTACAGGAATCTGATCAAGGTATGATGGATACTATGATAGCTAGTCACAAAGTGTGTTTTCTTTTAACTAGGCGTAAGAACCTGAACTCAATGATTGTATTGCTTTCATAAAAAACTGAAATGGGTTTGAAAGGATTGGTGGACCAACCCAATCTACTAATTTTATCTCTGCATCATTGTGTGTATTATTATGACTGTATGATTATATTAAAAACACAATTGCACCCTATAAATCGTTAACAAATCAAACAGATTTGATTATGTTTTTTAATGTGGTTGATGCACGTTTTACATTTAGTTGGGTCATTCTAACCTGTTATATAACAAATAAATGTTACATTAAAAATTAGCTTCATGGGTGTAAAATATTATTCTAATGGTAATGGGAAGAGGTAAAACTTGTTTCAACATTGACTAAGCAAAGCAGCATATGACTGGATTTATTGACCAGTCAATAATTTATTTATTATAAATTTATTTATTCATACATTTGAGATGCTTTCACTTATTAGCCAAAACGTATAATATGTGATCAGTAAGTTTGTCTCAAATCATATACAACACAGGTTAGACTACTGCATAATTATTGTATAGAGGCCGTCCACAACATTACAAGAAATATACGATTGCATTGAAGAGGGTACGGAGCAGTAGCTGCTTAAATATCTTAAAGGATTATGAGCATGGTGTCTGAACTGGAACAATTGAAGCTGAGGAAGGTTAGTATTAACTGGAATTCTTTAGTTTGGCAAATGGTTGGGATAAGGAGACATTCAGTTGCTTCTATGCTCTCCTAGACTATCAATGAATTCTGTACATTAGGTCCCAGTGCCATAACACATTGAATTTCATAAATGATTATTGAGCACAGCGCTAACTTAAGCTTTAATCTGAAGATCAGAACTCATTCTTATTTATTTGACTCTTACCAATCCTGAAGAAGTGAATATTTAAATTGTTTTCATTCATACATTATTGAATGGGAGCGGGACTCAGAATAATTGTAGAAATTGGGGGGGTTTCTGACTGTCACACTTATTGCATTACCTGTCTATATTTTTCTGTTCAACAAATTTAGAGCAAGATATCCCAAAAAATGTTGTATTGACTTCTTGAACCACATCCTAAATATAACTTTTAAATAATTTAAACTTTGATTTTCACAGAGAAAACTAAACCTACAATATTTTTTGTGTACGTGTAACTGAACAGTACAGAACAACCATTATTAATTCAATGTGACTTGCAGTCAAATTCAAATGTTTGATAGGTTATCATTTTTGATCAATCCAGCTGTACGTTTAACATGTGTAGCATACAAAGTGCTGGAGTAATTCAGCGGGTCAGCAGCATCTCTGTAGGACATGGTCAGTGACTTTTCTTCAGACTGACTTTGTATTCTAAGCAAAATTTTAGCATCTGTAGTTCCTTATGTCTCCTGTGTACACTTAACATGAATTGATGACAATGTAGTACGTTATTGGCAATGCTAAGACTGCAGCACCTGCAATAGCCAGTAACCTCCTCCCCTTGATAATATAACTCTCCATAAAAAAAATCGGACTAACTATGAATGGCATACTCCCATCAATTTAGAATGTATATGATTAATTATTTTCTGTCCGACTAAAAAATTCTCCCAATGAATTCTCATAAGCACACGTTAGCAAACAAAAAAAATAAATTTTAAATCAATTTCTACTAAAATTGGAATTAAAACACCGTTTAAAACTTTGTCTTTCCAGTTGGTTGAGGAGCCTACAGCAATTGAGCACGAGAGAATGCTCATGGGAATGGATGAAGATTTTCATATGTTGAAATGTGTGCAAAAGGCCAAAACAAGCAGCCTGATGACAACTTTAGTGTAGACAAGCTACATAAATAAAGCTACTGCTTGAGCAGAGATGAGCTGAATAACCAGAGGCTATGGCCACTGTATTTGCATATAAAATGCAATTTTGATTAAAACCAATCTGAAGGCAAAACAGCATTTGGAGCAAAACATAACTTCTCCCAAAAGTAGGCCTAATATTGGTATTTACTATTTAAATTCTGTTATTCCCTTTAAAAAGTTTCCATTGCACTTCGAGCTTTTGTGATTGCTTTTCCTTAGATTTGCTATTAACTGTATAACAAGCAAGATGTAAGAAGTGAAGTATTCCTCGTCTCTGTTATCCAGATCAACATTGCTGAGGTCAGAAATTCAGCACCTTGAGAGATCAAGCCAATGTGCTACTAATCCAAAGCACCCAAGCCTGTGTTCCAGCATACCTTTCAACAATTGATCTGTCATTTGTTACTTGCCACATGATAATGGAATATGAACATTTCTCTCAATTGACTCGGGGACAACATGCATCTTTGTGATTTCAAAGGCAGTCATCTGGTCCTGATACAGGTTTTGACCCAAAGTGGTCACCATTCCTTTCCACCCCAATAAGTTCCTCCAGCAAAGTATTTGTAGCGTGCCATCAATTCTAGCTAGACCACACTTGTCACCAAGCAACTTAACCAGAAGCTACAGTTAGTGTCTCCTTTGAGTTGGGTATTAATTCTAAAAAGTTGGTCACTAAGTTTATTTGTACATAAGCCCCATTGCTGTATAGGTCGAAGGTTTATATTTTATGCTAATATTTTAGTCATGAAGCGTAAGAATGGTTCAAGTAAAGTGGAATTAGTAAAGCTTCTCTAATACCATTATGTAGTTTCCAATCCTTACCTTACACTGCCCATAACACGATTGCTAAGAGCACACAAAAAAAACAAGTATCAATATTTTACCAACCATCAATGCGCTGGTATATAAATATAGAATGTTTTAAAGAGCATCTCAGTGGGTCAGGAAGAATCTCTGGAGAAAAGAAATAGGTGACGTTTCAGGTCAAGACCCTTCTTCAGACACTTCTTGACCCAAAACTTCGCCAATTGGTCTAAAAATGGGTCTCGGCCTGAAACGTCACCTGTTCCTTTTCTCCAGGGATGCTGCCTGACCCGTGGAGTTACTCTAGCATTTTGTGTCTATCTTTGGTGTAAACTAGCATGTGCAGTTCCTTCCTACACATGTTTTAAAGAGCTTCTGAAAAAGATTTACCATCAATAACTTTGTGTTAGTGGTGTCGTAAACACAGCTACTTCATTTCTCAACAGTAAGTTATTTTAAGTACGTGATTAAGATGTAGGCTACTTCCTGGGATGAGAAGAACGTCCGATCACAAATGGTTAAAAGATTAGATCAATATTCTTTGGAATTTAGAAGAATAAGGCTTGATTTAATTGAAACATATAAAGTGCTTAGAAGGAATGAGGTGCATGAGACTTCTCAGGGGCATGGAGATTCTCTGGAATTCTTTCTCCAACAGTGTTGTGAAAGCTATATTATTTAGGGTGTTTAATGTAAGGTAAATTTTAGAGAAATTGAGGGAACTAAAGACTACGGGAAACTGGCAGAGAAGAGATGAGGCTTAGAGCAGATCAGCCATCGTCACATTGAGGAACCCAGTGGCCTCCTAGTCCAACTTTCTCATGTTCCTATGTAGATGGAAACATGAACATGAACTAAGATGTTTTGCCTGAAACATGGTAGTTGCTTGGCTGGGTGTTAGAGAAGTCATATCAAGTAGTGAAGTATAGGACGATTTTTGTTCTTAAATAGCTTAAATTGTTTAAATGCTGAGGGCAAGATTCAAATGTTTGGGACAAAAACAAAACATTCTGGCACTCATAATAAATCAGTTGGCATTGATGGGAAAGCACAAAAGCCAAATAAGCAAGTGTTATTTGAGTCTACATGCAAGGCACGTTTTTTTTTTTTAATTTGCTGATTGACATGCCATATGTGTTCAATGCTTTTAATTAGCTGCTTTACATTTTAAGCCCCTGCAAAAGTTTGAGTTTTTAAAGTTACTTCATTGTGCAGTTGTATTTTCTGCACATAATCACGTTATTCATTTTTTTGTTGGAAATACTTTAACTTTAACATGTTCCTATCACTTGTTACTAACTATTAATATTCTCCCATTAATATATAATTATTGTGTTGGATTTGCTGTTGTACAAAGTCAACACCATTTAAGAAGTAGATAGCAACCACCCCTGCATAATTCTTAAGCACCTTCTATAGCTGACCTTCAGTAATGTACAATTTAATTTAAAAATGTATTAGTGTTATTTCTATTTAACCCATGTCAAATTTAAAGATAATTGCAGCTCATCAGCGGAGATGATGCATGTGTGCAAATGGAAAGGATATTTGTTGAATATGACTGCAAATTTTATGTGTCATATAGAATTATGTTACATTTATATTGCAGCATTCTAAATGGTACTACAATAGATGGTTAGTCTTGTTGTCACAGACCAGAATGAATTAATCTGTCATTAACACACAAACAATAGGGTTTTTTTCAGGAAAAGTCAATAAGGAGTAAACTACATGGCTGTAAGAACAATTATACACTGGAGAAATGACAGGCAGTGCCAAAAGCTCCTGTTTATTACATTGTTGCTCAGCCTTTGTGGTGTCTGGTGCCAACAAAGAACACATGAAGTGGAGCTCTTCTTCATCAGTGATATTAATACAATTTATCCAAATTAACAATAGTTGATAAGCCATATTACCAAAGAAGCACAGTAAAATGAGAGTAATACAACCTACATCAGGGACATCCAACCATTTGGGCTTGGATGGCCACTTTTAGGTTGGAGCTGAATATTATGCGTCAATATTTTGCTGGCATTTCCATGCATATGATGTGTTAGCTCATAATATTGTATCTAGCTCTGATCAAAATTCTAGGTTCTTCATTTATTTGTGAAGGGTCAGAATTCACTAATATGAGCTCTTATATATGTTCAGCACAGTGCAGACACCCCCAAGAAAGGTTGGAGTTTAGTCTCAGCGTGGCTCTTGTTTGTATGCCCTTTTGAAGTAATTACCAGATTTGTTTTTTGATTAGCATGTTAAAATAAGTTATTTGAGATGGGATTTTAAGATTAAACCTTCATTGGTGCCTGATACATTTCTTCACGAAACACAATTACAAAAAAATAATTTATGTAGTGCAATTAAATTCCTATGAGAAGTAAACAGTTGTTAAAAACAATCAGGGTCCAACTTCTACAATGTCAACTTCATATAGAGTGGTGTGGGCCAAACACAAACAAATGGAATATGTCAAATAAAACCAGGTCAGCATAGACATTGTCTAAAGGGTCTGTTTCTGTCCTGTGTGACTCTAATTTCCATTCCAAGTCAGCTGATTCAATAACGCTGTTGGTACTCGGGCACGTGAAGTAACACCAAATGTCTCGGGGGGTGTTTCATTCCCCTATTTGATGCCGAGTATCAGCTTCATGTCAGAGGTAGGTTCCCCCACCCCCACCATTAAACACTCCTCCCATTTCTCAATAAACTGATTGTGACCTTGACCATCAATCTCCTGGCAGTTGTTCACAACCACCACAACTATTCCACCCCCTGCCCACAGACCTGGATGACCTTACTCAACTCAAGGTCCTAATTACCTCCCTGTACTCATCTGAAACCCTGGCTACCACCCTCCAATTTAAATTGTGCAACACTTCTGTGGGAGCCCTGCTCCAATCTCCATTTAGCTCAGACCCCTTCATCCGCCTGAAAGCCCTGTGTGTATTATCTCTCATGACACAAGAGGCCTTTTAGCCCATTAAATCTATGTTAGCTCTCAAAGCACACCCATAAATCTCATGTCCTCATTTATTTTCTTACAACCTATTCTCTTTTAAATGCCCATCAATTGCATCGTGAGACCCAATCTGCCTTGTGTAACCCTGTGGGCTCATCTGCAATGATATTTTGGAGTGGTGGACCCTCTAAATATGTATTTGTTCGACCATTGTGTCAGGCCTGTTTAACGTGCCTTACCAGGCTCCTAAAAATTTCCAGGCCAATTGCTCTTATTAGCAATTAAATGCTGTTTGGTGTGAAATATAATGTGGGGATCGGGCATCTGAAAAATAAAACAGCTGTCCATGATTATTAGTTCCAGACCTTTCCTGTTGCATCCTGTCATCACCTGCACCATGGTTACGAACCAGAGCACTGCTTTCACTCCACAATCTAAAAGGCACTGATTTGTTGTAATGTAACTTACTCATTACTACAATAAACCTTTGTGCATTACACTCTACTTAAATATGTGTTACAATTTGATCATGGCCTGTGAGTTTTGCGACTGAGGCATTTTTCACAAGGGCAGAAAAGTGTTGAAATATTGTGGTGAGCATGCAACCATTCTAAAATTCAAAATTGCTCTTGGTCAATGAAATGTATGACACTGACCTTCATTGTGGTAGCATTAAAATTCAACAGAAGAGAATGTTTCAGATGAAAATACATTTAGTTCCTTCCTTGTTACAACTTGGGGCAAAATGGAACAATGAGAATGGGCTTGTGATAGACTCGCATGACTGCACCGTATAATGCTTATGCTCTGTTATTTCAGGTGGAGAGCAATATTATCACCAAACCAAACCAAGCAGGAATCAAGCGTAAGTTGGGGTAGGACTGGATTTCTGGTGATAGGAGCTTGCCATGGGGACTTGTAAGTAGTTGGATGGATAGTAAAACAATAGCCGTTGCGGACAAAAGAGGCACAATGTCTTCCCCTGTGGGGCTCGGAGAAGCATTCCAGCCACAGGGAAAACTGTAAAACTGTTCATTACAAATTACTGTCTCTTGTCTAGTTTCAAAACTCATATCAGTCAGATTTCCTTGTGTTCAACATGTGCTCAGGGTTAAAATGCAATAACTTCATGAATATTTACATCAATATTCTTGGTGCCCAAATACGCCTTCCAAAATTTGGAACTAAATAAACAGTGCATGTGATTGTGGAACAAATGAGGATGTAAATACTTTGCTTTCAGTTTAACTCACCACGTGTACATTTTTCCATCATTCTGTTATGGGAGAAGAGATTTAGGGCCAGAGCTTCTAGGTTTATTTCTCTATTGCTCACAACAGGATGATGATCATTTATTTTAACACCAGATTGGCAGAGTTCCCCAATAGCACCAGGACAAGCCTACTAGGAAAACCCATTGAAAAGTATATGGATTAGGATCTGAAGATAGACACAAATAGCTGGAGTAACTCGGGAGGACAGGTAGGAGAGAAGGAATGGGTAATGTTTTGGGTTGAGACCCAACTTGAGACTGGATTAGGATCTGCACAGCAGAAGTTAATTGGATTCCAGCATGGTTTTGTCCACCTCAGCCCCAGCCCTTGAAATGCCCTCAAGCTTTATGTATCCATCATTATGAAATCACCAGATTGACAGCATTTCATTCATAATTGATAGTAGCTTCTTCCTGCTTCCACTAAACCACTACTTTATTTTCCTAGCATTTCCTCTGCAACATTGTTCACTATTGTTAGAATTTTCACAACATTTTTCTACCTGTAGTTAATTTTTAAACAAAACGCAGTGTGTCTAATAGATAACAAATACATACAGTGAAATCTTCATGGGGGGGGAAGTTGTTTTAGGTTGTTAGCATATAACACAGGATTGAGTCCTATTTGTACTTGCCATCCACAACCTTCACACTGCATTGAATTGAATTGAGCCCTGTAAATCTGCTCCCAGTTCATCAGATATTGCTTCCGCCGATCAATTACAGAACATTAAATCACTCGGATGAGATAATTGCATATTTAAGTTTGGATCAAATACTCAGGGACCATAGATACAAACAGCGAATTTTTTTGGCCAACAATTGGCTGCAGAAAATCAGAAGCTGGACAAGGAATGTCTGTGGCAAATTGAAATCAAGTGTTAGAAGTAGAATTCTGAAAAGTTACGCACACATTCAAGTTCAAATTCAGTTCTGTTGTTGTGCCTGGCACTTCTGATAAAAGTGTGAAATCAATTCATGCAACTCCATCAGTGGCAGGGCTTGGTTCTTTTTACTGGCCCTAATCCAATCCCAGTATACGCTGCTCTTACATTATCTGTATGTCACTTCATACCAGCTTTTTAATTTCTCAAAAGACAACAAAAAGCAACTTCATACCAAGCATTTAATAACACATTGCAACACTGCTGCAATCCCATAAATTATTCAGTCCTTATACTGCCATGTGGTCTTCAGAGAATTCAACAGTCAGCCTCTCTGACTCTATGCAAAGCATTAGAATGTAATAGATCCCACAAACGGAATTATCTCCCTTTCTGTTGTGCTCCAGCACTATTGATAGTAAAATGAAAGCAGTTCCCTCTGAATGTCTTGCGTTGACTGGTCATTTTGTAAAGGCATGTACATTAACTATAATGAAACACTTCTATTGTCTTGAATGCACTGCCAAAATAATGTGACCAGTTTTGAATTCATTACCATTCTGTGCACTTCATAATTGACCATATTGCTGCCAGTTTAGAATTAAACTGGCAGCAATTTAGAATTACCAGGTCAGGTCAGGGGGGAGTTCCCCCTGCCACGGGTACCATATAATCCCGTGCTACCTGCTCCATGGTAGGATAGTCGGCGACTAAACCGTCTCACTCACCTGGTTTGTCAGGTGAGGAGGGGTCTGTGGACCCCCATCAGGACCAAAAACAAGAACTGTCAAAGGGCGGATGAGCACCTAGCGAGCCAACGGCCATCCACATTTTAGTAGAAGTTGCGACCACTGTCGTACATTGCATTGTAAGGCACCGTGCCTATTAATGTTTTCAACGATGATGATGATTAGAATTATTGGTAATCAACTATAATCACAGCAGTTAGTTGAAATAACTATTTATCCAATTAAGCTGCTGTATGTGATACCTGCTCTGTTCCTTTAAACCCTGTCCTTTAATGTATTTATTGATTTCTCTAAGAAGCAATTTACAATTTTATTTTACACTTTTACAAAGAAAAAAACAACAACATTGCAATAATGCATTTCATAATGCCAGGATGTGCTGAACTAATTAACAGTTAAAATTTTGAAATGTGGTTACAGGCACTTCCTGTGTTACATAAGCATTCCATAGCTGAGAACTGTCCTTACCCCGATTTCTCCTAAAGTCAGAAATATTCAATTTATTTTTACAATGATCCACATCATAACGCTCTGCACATCCTTTTCATAATTCTTTCATTTCATTGAATAATCACCCCAACAATATCCGTAATTAAACTAATGGAGTAAGAGTGTTGAATAAGGATAAGAGCGTTGGGCAATCTGAACGCTCAGTCTCTTTCCCAGGGTGGTACATTGGCATAGCTTGCCTCACTGCGCCAGAGACCCGGATTCAATCCTGATCTTGGGTTGCTGTCCGTGTGTGGGTTTGTGCATTCAACCTGTGACCATGTGGCTTTCCTCCGGGTGCTCTGGTTTCCTCTCACATCTCAAAGACTTGTGGGTTGGTAGTTTAAATGGTTGCTGTAAATTGCCCCTTGTGTGTAGGTGAGTGGTAGAATCTGGGGCGAGTTGATAATAATATGGAGAGAATAAAGTTGTATTAGATTTGTGCAGGATTAGTCTAGATCAGTGTGGACTTGGTGGGCCAAAGGATCTGTTTTCATGTAGTATCTCTCTCTCTCTAACTTTAAATATATATATAGGCACATAATCTGCATTCAGTCATGATATGTATTACCTTGTATTGGGAAAAGTCTTGCCAGGTGACTGGTGTTTCAGTGGAAGAACATTTTGTGAACAGTGATCACACCTCTATAAATATTATGATACTTGTGAATAAGGATAAATTTGGACCTTGCGGGAAGGTAATAGCTCGGGACACAGCCTTATTAGCTAGGGAGAGTAAATTGGGAGCAGTTGTCATTGGAGTATGTCTCATCTGATATGTGGGAGTTGTTTAAAGGCCAGTTGATTAGAGTTCAAGACATGCATGTTCCAGTCATAACCGACCAGGAAATGTAATTGGTGAGTCAAATTAATGAATATCGTAAGGGTTTTCATACAAGAATTGAATAAGAGGGAAACCAGGGGTGAAGTAGTACCGATCAATGATAAAGGAAGGAATTGATGTTTGGAGTCAGAAGATGTAGGCAAAGTACGAAGTGAGTACTTTGGCTCATTGGCTATATTTAAGAGGGCGTTAGATGTGGCACTTGTGGCTAAAGGGATCAGGGGGTATGGAGAGAAGGCAGGTACGGGATACTGAGTTGGATGATCAGCCATGATCACATTGAATGGCGGTGCAGGCTCGAAGGGCCGAATGGCCTACTCCTGCACCTATTTTCTATGTTTCTATGTTTCTATCTGCATTCACCATGGAAATGGACATGGAGGACAGTGAGATCAGTGTGGGAATACTGATATGCAAAGGCAGTTTAAGATCAGAAGGAGGTGGGGTGATGGGGCTCATGAAGAGCTTTGTGGTGGATTAATCCCCAGGTAATTTAAATAGTCCATAGAGGAGATTACAGGAGCCTAGGCAAAGATCTTTCTTCATCTCTTGTCACAGGCACGGTCCCAGAGGACTGGAGTAGCCAATGTTGTTCCAAAGGACAAAGGACATTTATTGTCACATACACCAATTGGTGCAGTGAAATTTGAGTTACCATGCAGCACACAAATAAGATAAACACAACACTTTAGAATTTAACATAAAACATAAAAAATATCCCCCCACAACGATTCCCTCTGTGAGGGAAGGCATCAAAGTTCAGTCCTCTTCCTCTGTTCATCCATGGTCGGGGCCTATGGAGGCCTCTGCAGTCGCCGCTACGGGCCCAATGTTTCAGGCCCTCAAATGGAAGAACACTCTCAGCGGCCCAGAACCTCGCTGCTTCCTACCAAAGACCGCGGCTTCCGAAGTGCACAGGCCGAGCTGGGCGGAGTTTCAACGCTGGCGACCTCGGTGAGAGATCCCAGGGCTCCGCGATGTTAAAGTCAATGCCGCCCATGGCTGGAAAGTCAGCGCCGCCAGCGTCTTCCTTTGTTTATAAAGGGAAATTGAGATAATCCCGGAAATTATAAACCAACGAGCCTCACGTCAGTGGTAGGGAAGATATTGGAGAGGATTATATGGAAAAGGAGTTACTCATATTTGGAAAAAAATTGTTAATTAGGACAGCAAGCATGACTTTGTCCATGGCTGGTAATGTCTTATGAACTTGATTGAGTTTTTGAAGAGGTGTAGAAGGTGATTGATGAGGGAAGAGCACTGGATGTTGTTTACATGGATTTTAGTAAGGCATTTGACAAAGTCCCTTATTGTGGACTGATCCAGAAGAATAAAATGCATGGGATCTACAATTTTTGGTTTGGATTCAGAACTGGCTACTCGTAGAAAACAGAGTGTTGTGGTGGAAGGGTGTTATCCTAGCTGGAAGTTTCTGATAAATAGTGTTCCACAGGAATCTGTGCTGGGATCTCTGTTGATTGTGATCCACAGTATATCGACAACTTGAACATACTGTAAACATACTTTGCAGATGACATCAAAATTGGTGGAATTACAAACAGTGAACAAGGCTGTCAAAGTATATATTGGGATATAGATCAGCGACAAATATGGGTGGAGAAATGGTAGATGGAGTTTAATCCGAGTAAGTGTGAGGTGTGTTCCACTTTAGGGGGTTGAATATAAAGGGAAACATATTTAATTAATAGCAAGACCTTTAACAGCATTGATTTATAGTTGGATGTTGCACTTGAAGTCCATAGCTCCCTGAAAGTGACAACACAAATAGATTGCTTTCATCAGTCAGGGCATCGATATAAGAGTCAGGAAGTCATGTTCGTGCTCTCTATAGGACGAGGTTTTGGCTGCATTTGGAGTATTGTGTGTAGCACGAATATAGAGGATTTGGAGATGGCGCAGAAGTGGTTTACCAGAATGCCACAGAATTTCTGCCACAGAATTTCTCTCTCCCTCCTTTTTTTAAAAAGTGGGGTTACATTTGCTACCCTTCAATCCTCAGGAACTACTCCAGAATCTAAGGAGTTTTGAAAAATTATCACTAATGCATCCACTATTTCTGTGGCTACTTCCTTGACTACTCTGGGATGCAGACTATCTGGCCCTGGGGTTTTATCAGCCTTTAATCCATTCAATTTACCCAACACCACTTCTCGGCTAACCTTGATTTCACTCAGTTCTTCCACCTTATTTGACCCTGCTATTTCCGGCAGATTATTTATGTCTTCCTTAGTGAAGACATAACCAAAGTAGGTATTCAAATGGTCTGCCATGTCCTTGTTCCCCATGATCAAATCACCTGTTTCTGAATGCAAGGGACCTACATTTGTTTTAACTAATCTCTTTCTCTTCACATATCTATAAAAACTTTTGCAGTCAGTTTTTATGTTCCCTGCCAGTTTTCTTTCATAATCTATTTTTCCTTTCCTAATTAAGCCCTTTGTCCTCCTCTGCTGAACTCTGAATTTCTCCCAGTCCTCTGGAAGGCTGCTTTTTCTGGCTAATTTGTATGCTTCATCTTTTGTTTTTATACTATCCCTGATTTCCCTTGTTATCCATGGATGCAGTACCTGCCCTGATTTATTCTTTTGCCAAACTGGGATGAACAATTGTTGTAGTTCATCCATGCAGACTTTAAATACCTTCCATTGCACATCCACTGTCAACCCTTTAAGAATCACTTGCCAGTCTATCTTGGCCAATTCACTTCTCATACCTTCAATGTTACCTTTGTATAAGTTCAGAACCTTTGTTTCTGACTTAATTATATCAATCTCCATCCTAATCAAGAACTCAACCATATTATGGTCACTCTTGCCCAAGGGCCCCCGCACAACAAGACTGCTAACTAACCCTTCCTCATTACTCAATACCCAGTCTAGAATAGCCTGCTCTTTCGTTGGTTCCTCTACAAGTTGGTTTAGAAAACTATCCCGCATACATTCCAAGAAATCCTCTTCCTCAGCACCCCTGCCCATTTGATTCACCCAGTCTATATGTCGATTGAAGTCACCCATTATAACTGTTTTACCCTTGTTGCAGGCATTTCTAATTTCCTGTTTGATGCCATCCCCAACTCCACTACTACTGTTAGGTGGCCTGTACACAACTCCCACTAGCGTTTTTGGCCCCTTAGAGTTTTGCAGCTCTACCCATATTGATTCCACATTCTCCAAGCTAATGTTCTTCCTTTCTATTGCATTAATCTCCTCTCTCACCAGCAACGCTACCCCATCTCCCTTTCCTTTCTGTCTATCCCTCCTGAATATTGAATATCCCTGGATGTTCAGTTCCCAGCCTTGGTCCCCCTGGAGCCATGTCTCCGTGATCCCAACTATAGCATAGTCATTAATAGCTATCTGCACATTCAACTCGTCCACCTTATTACGAATGCTCCTTGCATTGAGACACAAAGCCTTCAGGCTTGTTTTTACAACACTCTTACTCCTTATACAATTATGTTGACTAATGGTCCCTTTTGATTTTTGACCTGGAAAACCACCACCTCGTATTCTCTGTATATTATTTTTTTCTTCTTCCCTTCTCTGCCTCCTGCCTCAGGTTCTGTCTACTGGCTTTCTCTATTTGAGTCCCTCCCCCCAACCGTTCTAGTTTAAAGGATGGAGCATCTGTCACTATTACTGATACTCGTATTGTTTTGTTGGCCCATTAGTGGTTCAAATACTTTGGTGTTCGAGAGAAAATCCATTACTGTAAAAAAGGCATGCACACTAGAACAGCTTTCTAAAGCCATTAATAATTTTAACAAATATTGGGCAATAAATTCATAAAGCTTTTGCAGAAATGGGCCAATGGACGGTTGTTGCTTCTGGTTCTGTTCCGTTCTAAAAAAAGTCACATTTTGTAAAACAACGAGCCATGTGAACCAAAACAATTGAAGAAGAACTACACACTGCTTAAGAATACTACATGTTAACAATTTGCACATAGATCTGAAATACATTGTTGAATACAATGGATTCTGGGAAACATGAAATCATTTTGGTCAGCTGTTTTGGCTATGATCAACACATGCTGAAGTTCTTTAATCATATTTAGAAATATTTCTTATAAACTGTTATTCCTTGGAAAAATCTCAGGAAACTATTTTACAGCCCACAGCTGGTGGGCACAGCAATGCCACTCTTGCTAAATGTACTATATTTCTTTACAACAAATGAGCATGTCGTTCATAGGCCTTGGCAGAACACTTTGTGAGTAAACCATTGTTTCTTTTCATTTGGATTATTGCCCCTGTAGAAAAGCAAACGATCCAAATTCAGACTGCAGTGGAACAGAAAGATTGCCTGATATTGTTTTCAGTTTTTGATTGATTGATTCACTAATGCTTCTGGGTGATCTGGACTTTTGAAAGTTGAGCTGTCACCATCATTCCTTCAGTTTGATGATGTGGCTGAAAGCAGGAAGCTTCTGTTGCAAGCACTTCCTCGTTAACAGAAAGCTGTTGCAGTCATTTCACTTGGTTGTTTTCCTTTAAACTTTTTTTTGCCATAATTTTGAAGGTTCAAGAAGGCTGTAATTCAGTTAGGTTATTTCCAGTAACAGGAAACATTTGCAACAGAGAGCGACTGTACACTATTAAACCATTAACCAAACGTGTCATAATTTTTCATCTATATGTTACTTGCTAATATTTCAAACAAGCTTTGGAACTACGTACTTTTTTCAAAATGTCTCTGCTCAAAGCAAAAAATGATTCACAAAGAACATTTGTTTTGGAATTTGAGAAGTACAAATACTTCTGAATAATTTCCACTAAAATGACTACACTGGGAACTGACAAAATGCAGTATTCCAATGAATTTTGGAATGCCTCATTTCACAAAACTTACCATTTCAAAATATCTAGAGTTAGTATGATTAAGCCTTGAAAGGTCAGACATCTTCATGAGATACATACACTGCCAAATCGACCTCAATGTGGTTTCAGATCAGTCTGATGTGCACATCTTTTTGAAAATCAGAAAACTTATGTCAGAGATAGTCTATTTGTTATATGTCCAGATATTTTAACCATGATAGAAACTAGTTTTGAGGCATTATATGCACAACATTCCCATGAACCTAGCTGTTCATGGGGAAAGACAAAAAAGACCAAAGTGATCACTGCCACTTCCAAGTGAGATCGCACAGAATAAGAGTAAGGATGAAGGCTACTATTTGCCAACACACTCAGTTACCAAAATGAATCATGTTTTGCAAGGAAAATTCAGATTACTATTCCATTGCCTTATGAAAAAGAGAACAACTCATCAGTATAAGACATAAATACTAAAATTCTACAGAGAATCTACTAGTCTCTACGAGGGGGGGATCCTCAGTAAAACTTACTGAATAGTGAAAGGCCTGGATAGAGTGGGTGTAGAGAGGACATTTGTGGGAGAGTCTAGGACCAGAGGCCATTGTCTCAAAATAAAAGAAAATGAGGAGGAATTTCTTTACTCAGAGGGCAATGAATCTGTGGAATTCATTGCCACAGGAGGTTGTGGAGGCCAATTGATATTTTTAAGGTGGAGATTGACAAATTCTTGATTAGGAAGGGTGTCAGGGGTTATGGGAAGAAGGCAAGGCAATGGGATTGAGAGAAAAAGATAGACCAGCCATGATTGAATAGCAGAATAGGGCTGAATGGTCTAATTCTGCTCCTGTAACTTATGAGACTATTCCTTCATTTAACTGACAAAATCCCAAAAGAAAGCTTGTAGCTGATAGAAAACCTGTCAAATTTGTTTCCTCTCTTCAGTGATAAAGACAACCTTTGCATCAGACCCTTTATAGAAAACTTTTCATTCAGACAGCTTTATAAATACAATTTTATATATGAACTATGTGACTAAGGCTTTGGGCATTATATTAACAAGGAATATCTTTCTAAAGATTTAGCTATTAAATGTATGATCACAGTCACATGTGTATTCGTGGCAAATATAGTCTGATTCAAATATTCTGTTACCAGGCCAATGATATGCACAAATCATAAATATTTATTTTCCAATTCTCCTCCCATGGAGACATCAACTGATGCTTAATAGCAGTCACATTTACCAGGCACACGTGTTGTTCATTGGTGGTTATAGTCAATGAACATTGTCAGGGTACTTATCATGAGGCTTATATAATAAACTAGACCAAGTGGGACCCGTTGGGTCCCGTCCCCTCAATGCGTGGTTGCGGGGGGGGGGGGGGGGGTGGGGGTGGTCTGTGGCATCACACACACACTACCCACACCACACGCACACAAAATTACCACCCCCCCCATAAACACACACACTAACCACCCCCCTTGATATTATATTAATATTATTAATGGCACGCAGACCCATTGTGACATTATCAGCGAAATACCGACTTTTATTTTCAACGTTTTTTCAGATTTTTTAACATTTTCATTAATAACTCGAGGAATAAAGCATGACACTTTCAGATAAGGCGATTTTCGACTCCAGGGAAAAAATCTCTACCAGAATAGTGTACGAATTTTACTGTCAGCGCGTCATTTTTGCGAGAAGATGTGATTATACACAAACACACACACAAATAAATATACTAGATCGGACTTTTAATAGTTACAAGTGCAAGTGGGACCCGTTGGGTCCCGTCCCCTCAACACGCGGTTGCGGGGGGGGAGGGGGGGGATAGCCTGCGGTGTCACACACACAGTAACCACCCCACACACACATACACACACTACTTTTCATATGATGAAAGACTGGATAGACTCGGCATGTACTCGCTAGAATTTAGAAGATTGAGGGGGGATCTTATAGAAACTTACAAAATTCTTAAGGGGTTGGACAGGCTAGATGCAGGAAGATTGTTCCCGATGTTGGGGAAGTCCAGAACAAGGGGTCACAGTTTAAGGATAAGGGGGAAGTCTTTTAGGACCGAGATGAGAAAAACATTTTTCACACAGAGAGTGGTGAATCTCTGGAATTCTCTGCCACAGAAGGTAGTTGAGGCCAGTTCATTGGCTATATTTAAGAGGGAGTAGATGTGGCCCTTGTGGCTAAGGGGATCAGGGGGTATGAAGAGAAGGCAGGTACGGGATACTGAGTTGGATGATCAGCCATGATCATATTGAATGGCGGTGCAGGCTCGAAGGGCCAAATGGCCTACTTCTGCACCTATTTTGTATGTTTCTATGTTTACCTTGCTCAGTTATTGACATTATTCAAAATTGAGATCAATACCTTTTTGGACATTGGGAAATCAAGGGATGTAGAGGTGGAGCAGCAAAGTGGTTTTGAGTCTGAAGATAAGTCACGATCTAGAATAGCAGAACAGGCTCAAAGAGCTGAATGGACTACTCCTGTTCCTATTCATTTTGCCCTTATGTTCTCTAACTCAGAAATCCTAAGATTTATAATTTTTACCGGCATCTGAGCAGACATTAGGACTGATTCAGGGTCTGAATATGGATATTTCATTATCAATGTGGCATTGAAACTCCTCAATACATTAAGTCTTCAGCAGCATTCAAAACTGAACGATTGGTTCAATTTGAAACACCAGCAAAAAGTAGAGAGTTCGTTGCTCTGTGCTAATTATTATTGTATTTTAATTATTGCATTAAAAACGTGCTCGTGGGAGAAAAGGTTAAGAATATCAATTCACAGATGATAAAACCTGCCATCTTTCCTTGTGACATGTGTGTTCCACAAATCTAATATCGATTAATATGGATTATGAAAATAAACAAAGTAACATTGGTGGACAAAAATGCTGGAGAAACTCAGCAGGTGAGGCAGCATCAATAGGCAACGTTTCGGGTCAAAACCCTTCTTCAGACTGAAGAAGGGCTTCAACACGAAACGTTGCCTATTTCCTTCGTTCCATAGATGCTGCCTCACCCGCTGAGTATCTCCAGCATTTTTGTCCACCTTCCATTTTCCAGCATCTGCAGTTTCTTCTTAAACAAAAGCATAATTGGTAATAATTTGGGTGATGTGATCACCATAAAAAATGAATATATGGAGAAAAGCCCAAAACATTTGTTGGAAAATATGTATGAAAATGAGGCATCTTGGACCGTAGAGATAAGTTGGGCCCAGAGGGAGGGGGGAGGGGGGACACGGGTCACTCAATGACTCTGACTGTGATGACTATAAAGCCTTCGGCAGAAATAACATTCCACAGTTTAGTTTTGAGACAATTGTATAACCTTCTGATTTATTCACCAGGTGTACACCATGCAAATTGTAACCAAGGGCCTGATATTTCCCAGGACTCGCAGCTAAATTTGTAAATTGCACAGATCCAGATTGATGTATCCTATACCAGGTGATGTTTCAAAGAGCCTGCTCATTATCAGAGCTGGGAAAGCACCAGATTTGATTGCTGCTTTCTATTCATTAACAGCTCGGGATCAAAGCACAGCTGCCTTTTCAAATTCCTGCAGCCATTTACAAGGGCAATTGTACTTTCTTGAGGTAGATCCCAAAATAATGTGAGAAACTGAGGATTTTAAACAAAATATAGTGGCACAGCTGACAGAGCTGCTGTTTCACAGCACTGGAGACCCGGGTTTGATCCTGATCTCGGCCACTGACTTTGTGGAGTTTGCATGTTCTCTCTGTGACTACATGGGCTTCCTGCGGGTGCTCTAGTTTCTTCCCACATTCCAAAGACATGCAGGTCGGTAGTTTAATTGACCCCTGTAAATTGTCCCCAGTTGGTTACGAGTAGAATCGAAGGGGAGTAAATAAGATTGTGGGAGAATAAAATGAAGGATCAGTGTAGATGGGTGGTTGATGGATTGGCACGGACTTGATGGGCTGAATCGCCTGTTTCTGTGCTGTATGACTCTAACTCTAAAAACACTGTATATTGAAGAAAAATAGTCACAGAAGCCTTGCTGCAACACCGGGACCAGTGTGCTTCCCCTGGTGCTTGCTGGATTGCAAAATGAATGGGAAACAGACAAGATAATAGTGAAAGTCCTATGTAAAATACCCATATTATTTGAAGGAAGAAAACTATTAGCCCACTTATGTAGTGCAGTAACTGCTCTAATCTTTCCTGCCCATAAAAATTCTCAGAGTTACTCTCCAGCAAACATTTTAGTCAAATGAATAGAAAAGCAACATGGAAATCAATCTATTCATGACAGGACCATTGGGAAGACCAAATAAGTTCTGGAAATACCTAACAAATTGTAGGATGGAGAAAGATGTTAAGAAAGGTGTTGAGGACAAGAAGATTTTGGGCACAAGCTTATATATCCTTAGAGTTAACAGAAGAGATAGCTAAAATAGTTGATGGAATGATAGAAACAGCTCAGGCAAATTACCTCACATTATAACCTCATTATAACAACCTTGCAAGATGCAAAACAGTGACATGTACATGAGGATCTAAAAGTGAATTTATAGTTACTGTTTAGTTTATTGTCACATGTACCGAGGTACAGTGAAGAGCATTTGTTGCGTGCCAACCAGTCAGCGGGAAGATGATACATGATTATAATCGAGCATACATGATTATAATTACAGCATACAGACACATGATAAGGCATTAAGACCCTTGCCTCCATGCATCTGGACCTTGGCAGTTACCCTGCATTGAGTGCATTTCTGATGTTTGTGCTTGTGCATCCTGTCCCTTGTATAGTGTACTTAGGGTGGATGTTAAACCACATGCTATAGAACGCAAAGAAGTGACAAACATATGCATCATCACTGTACTGACCACTGTATTTGGTGCCACAGATCTGACTGCTGCTGCTCTCCTGTGAACAGATTATCCCCACCAAGACTATTGAAAAAGGCTTAATATTTTTGTCGGGAATGGCCTGCACTCTCTGCCTACTCCCTTTCCTGGTGGTCACCCATCTACTATTGGTCTGCACTTCAGGTTTTAAGTTATCATTTTAGTTTTAGAGATACAGCGCGGTAACAGGCCCTTCAGCCCACCAGGTCCGCACCAACCAACGATCCCTGCACATTAACACTATCCTATACACACTAGGGCCAATTTGACATTGATACCAAGCCCATTAACCTACAAACCTGTACGTCTTTGGAGTGTGGGAAGAAACAGAAGATCTCGGAGAAAACCCACGCAGGTCACAGGGTGAACATACAATCTCTGTACAGACAAGCCCCCGTAGTCAGGATCAAACCCAGGTCTCTGGCGCTGTAAGGCAGTAACTCTAGCGCTGCATCATCATGCCGCTTTATTCTAACTCCTGTCTGTGACGCTCTCATTCTTCCAGAGATCCTGAGATTATCGAGTTACTGTACCAGTTTCCTCACACGGTCAGTCAAGAACTGTAGCTGGACATTCTTCCCACAGGTGTAGTTCTCAAAGACACTAGATGTTTCCCCGATTTTCTGTATAATTCAGGAGCATACCAGTGCCCTAATTGTCATCCCTACTGCACTAAGACCAAGGAAAAGTTTAAAGAAAACAGACCGTACCTTGTTTTGCCGTCACCCACCACGTTGAAGACTCGTGCGCCGAAGCCTCAGTACTTGCCCTTGAACAACGCACTTGCACCTCAATAAAGAGCCTCTCCCAAAATGGTCGCTCCCAATGGACCACACTGCCAGTACCTGCCTTCATTCTATATACCACCTGGATCAGTCACTCCGGGACACTAAATGCTGCTTTTTAAATCACTCGCTCTCTTCCTCCTCTGCTGTTCATTTGGAAGCGAAACTAACATGGCCTTATGCTAACAGTTGCTTTTTAAACCTCCTGTGTTGTTCCTTCTCTCAACTGCTAACTCACAAGTTGTTATAAAAAATATGAATTTCACATGCCATTTTGCTGGAAGAAGAATATACTTATAGCATGATATTATTTTGGAGCTGGGAAGGGGAACATTTTGAAGCTTGTTGATTATGCAATTGACATTAAAAAATTATGATGTGCTCTTAGTTTGAGAAATACTGTCAATGCTGTAAGCATTCTTACCCAATGCACAGGTAAGTCAAAGGTTGCATAAACAAATATCTCATTTCCTGTCTGTCTATCTATTAAAGTAGAAAACATTTAACAGACAGAAAGAGAGAGAGAATTGAGCAATGCAGAGATTAATCTGCTGGGTTCTTTTGAACAAACTATCACAGGCCTTTAAACAAGGATGAATCAAAGCTCAAGGGAAAAAAGGTTCAAAGGTAAATACAGCAATTATAAGATTGAGAGGGTTTTTAATCTTTTAGCGTACAGTAGTCACTCGCTGTTAAGAAGTATTTCCAAGAGGGAGTGCCAGGGACTTTCACTTTAAAAATAGCACCTGTGCAGTACTAGTACTTACCTGGAAGCAGATAGTAGGGGGGGGGGGTGGGTGGGGGGGGGGGGGGGGGGGGGATAAAAGATCTGTTGCTGATGTGTGAAGTTAAAAAGATCACCTGTCAACAGATGGAAAACTGATCTGGGGATTGTTACATTTTGAATATAGCTCATTGGTATTCTAATTCCAGGAAAAGCACCGAGCAAGTTCATGACACTGTGACTGAAATGCCCAACACCTGCTTCTTTTTATTAGAAAAGACAATGACATTGAAAAACTACAGATATCACACAGTACATGAAATAAGTTGAAAATAAAACTGAAAACACTCCACTAGAGAGGAAAATGAGACTCAACTGCTGTGGTGACACTCTACATTAATATCAGCCCACACAAGCAACAGCCATCAGCCAGAACATTTTTTGGTGCACGATTTGAATAATTACTGAGTGGAATATATGGGTAAATCTTTTTCTCAATGAAAATGCCAGAATACAAGTATCCAAGCTACCCATTTTACCAGATATTGCCAATCTACAGTCATAAATACAATCATATCCCAAATCTCAACAATCTAAATTGTATGAAGTTGGAAAAAGGGGATCTGGGCGTCCTTGTTCATCAGTCAATGAAAGTAATCATGCAGGTACAGCAGGTAGTGAAGAAAGCGAATTGTACGTTGGCCTTCATAACAAGAGGAGTTGAGTATCGGAGCAAAGACTGCTTCTGCAGTTGTACTGGGCCCTAGTGAGACCACATCTGGAGTATTGTGTGCAGTTTTGGTCTCCAAATTTGAGGAAGGACATTCTGGCTATTGAGGGGGTGCAGTGTAGGTTCAAAAGGTTCATGCCCGGGAATGACGGGACTGTCATATGCTGAGAGAATGGTGCGGCTGGGCTTGTATACTCTGGAGTTTAGAAGGATGAGAGGGGATCTTATTGAAACATATAAGATTATTAAAGGTTTGGACATGCTAGAGGCAGGAAACATGTTCCCGATGTTGGGGTAGTCGAGAACCAGGGGCCACAGTTTAAGAATAACGGGTAACCCATTTAGAATGGAGACGAGAAAACACTTTTTCACACAGAGTTGTGAGTCTGTGGAATTCTCTGACTCGGAGTGCGGTGGAGGCTGGCTCTCTGGATGCTTTCAAGAGAGAGCTAGATAGGGCTCTTAAAGATAGCGGAGTCAGGGGCTATGGGGAGAAGGCAGGAACGGGGTACTGATTGGGGATGATCAGCTATGATCACATTGAATGGCTCGAAGGGCCGAATGGCCTACTCCTGCACCTATTGTCTATTGTCTAATAAGATACCATGGTTTCTGCTCCTCTCTGCTAAAGATAAAGAAGGCAGTTGTGTCTGGAGCAAAGCTGGAATTCAGGACCAAAGGTCTGTTCTTCAAAAATGTCAGCACTGATTCTAACCCTAAATTCAGCCTCACGCAAAAAGAATAGAATATATGGTGAAGTGCGAGTTAGAGTCAGAACAGCTTTCTAATCATCTTCCTCATATTGAAGTAGACCTGGCTTCATTTTTAAGCATGCAGATTGAAGCATGTGAAATGCCTTTACTCCAGGCAAGTCATTATACACTGAATTTGTTAGAAACCTATTTTCCCCATATTGAATGTAAATAATGCACCCCGCATATTTTCTGCCACTGTTCTCACATGTGTTCACACCTCGTATCCTGAAGTGGGATATTTTGTCTCATTAGTATCGGTTCCCACTTCAAAGCAGATTGTCTAATGGAACATTTGCAAGTAATCAGTTTCTAAACTTCATTTAAATGGATCTAGAGCCAATTGCACTCTGCATCCTTGCCTGTTACACAGGGGAGCTGCAAGGATTGTGAGCAATCATTCTTGCCTACTTATGGAAGTTGGCATTTAAAGTACAGGAAGACAGTGCTCTTTTGGTCTGAATTGCACTCTTCACAGAAAACACAGACACAACAAGTCAGGAAAACGGTTGCAGGCAAGATGAATGCTGCCAAGAGAATGCAAATGCAGAAGATGGCAGACATGCTGCCAAGGTATAACATGGGAGAACAGGACAATGCAAGGTATATCTATTTATGGCGAATAGCTGCTGTATATTTTCCCTCCTCCATAGCTCATCCACAACTGCAGCAAATATTCTTCTGACTGTTCTAACATTCTCTGGCTCACTTCTTATCTTCCACCCCCCATAAGCTTAGGATATGCCATGAACTATCTTGCATTGGGGGTTACACAAAAAGCTGGAGAAACTCAGCGGGTGCAGCAGCATCTAAGGAGCGAAGGAGATAGGCGACGTTTCGGGTCGAGACCCTTCTTCAGACTGGTCAGGGATCAGGGAAACGAGAGATATAAACAGTGATATGGAGAGATAAAGCAAGAACAATGAGTGAAAGATATGCAAAAAAGTATTGGTGATAAGGGAGCAAGCCATTGTAAGCTGTTTCTGGTGTGAAAATGAGAAGCTAGTGCGACTTGGGGGGGGGGGAGATGGAGAAGGAATGTCAGGGCCCGAGGGAGAGGTGGGGGGGGGGGGGAAAGGGAGCAGTCTGGGTTAACAGAATTGAGAAAATTCAATGTTTAAGCCCAGAGGATGCAAACTCCCCAAGCGGAATATGAGATGTTGTTCCTCAAACTTGCGGTGTTGTTCACTCTGGCCATGGAGGAGGCCCAGGACAGAGAGGTCGGATACGGAGTGGGAGGGGGAGTTGAAGTGCTGAGCCACCGGGAGGTCGGGTTGGTTATTGCGGACCGAGCGGAGGTGTTCGGCGAAACGATCGCCTAGCCTCCGCTTGGTCTCACCAATGTAGATTAGCTGGCATCTGGAGCAACGGATGCAGTAGACGAGGTTGGAGGAGGTGCAGGTGAACCTCTGTCGGACTTGGAATGACTGCTTGGGTCCCTGAAAGGAGTGGATGGGGGAGGTGAAGGGACAAGTGTAGCATCTCTTGCGGTTGCAAGGGAAAGTGCCCGGGGAAGGAGTGGAGCGGGAGGGAAGGGAAGAATTGACGAGGGAGTTGCGGAGGGAGCGGTCTTTGCGGAAGGCAGACAGGGGGGGAGATGGGAAGATGTGGCGAGTGGAGGGGTCACGTTGGAGGTGGCGAAACTGGCGGAGGACTATCTGTTGTATGCGCTGGCTGGTGGGGTGAAAGGTGAGGACCAGGGGGACTCGGCCCTTGTTGTGAGTGGGGGAATGGGGAGAGAGGGCAGTGTTGCGGGGTATGGAGGAGACCCTGGTGCGAGCCTCATCGATAGTGGGGGAGGGGAAACCCCGTTCTCTGAAGAACGAGGACATTTGCGATGACCTGGTGTGGAACAAGTCATCCTGGGAGCAGATGCGGCGTAGTCGGAGGAATTGGGAATAGGGGATGGAGTCCTTACAGGAAGCAGGGTGGGAGGAAGAGTAGTCCAGGTAGCTGTGGGAGTCAGTTGGTTTGTAGTGGATGTCAGTCAGGAGTGTGTCACCTGCAATAGAGATGGTGAGGTCAAGGAATGGTAGGGAAATGTCAGAAATGGTCCAAGTATATTTGAGTGCCGGATGGAAGTTGGTGGTGAAATGGATAAAGTCAGTCAGTTCTGCGTGGGTGCAGGAGGTGACACCAAAGCAGTCGTCAATGTAACGGAGGTAAAGGTCGGGGGTAGGGCCCTGGTACGCCGAGAACAAAGATTGTTCGACGTACCCGACAAAGAGGCAGGCGTAGCTAGGGCCCATGCGTGTGCCCATAGCTACGCCTTGTGTTTGGAGGAAATGGGAGGAGTCAAAAGAGAAGTTGTTTAGGGTAAGGACCAACTCCGCTAGGCGGAGGAGGGTGTCAGTGGATGGGTATGGGTTGCTCCTCTGGTCGAGGAAGTACCGGAGGGCTTTGAGACCATCCTGGTGGGGGATGCAGGTGTATAGTGACTGGACGTCCATGGTGAAGATGAGAGGATGGGGGCCTGGACAACGGAATGTGCGGAGCCGACGGAGAGTGTCTGAGGTGTCTTGAACATAGGTGGGGAGGGATTTAACAAAGGGGGATAGGATGGAGTCAAGGTATGTGGAAATGTGTTCGGTGGGGCACGAACAGGCAGAGACAATGGGTCTGCCGGGGCAGTCGGGTTTGTGGATTTTGGGGAGAAGGTAAAATCGGGCTGTGCGGGGCTGGGGAACGATGAGGTTGGAGGCTCGGGGGGGTAGGGAGCCGGAGTTGATGAAGCCGGTTATGGTGCTCGAGATGGTGGCCTGGTGCTCGTCAGTGGGGTCATGGTCCAGGGGTAAGTAGGAGGAGGTGTCCGAGAGTTGGCGCGTGGCCTCTGCTTTGTAGAGATCGACGCGCCAGACTACCACGGCACCTCCCTTGTCGGCGGGTTTGATAACCCAGTCTGGGTTGTTGCGGAGTGAGTCGATGGCAGTACGTTCGGAGGGGGAGAGATTGGAGTGAGACAGGGGAGTGGAGAAGTCGAGGCGGTTGATGTCCCGACGGCAGTTTTGTATAAATAGTTCTAAAGCTGGAGGGCCACGAGGGGGGGTCCACGAGGAGGGGGTACGTGGGAGACAGGAAAAGGGATCATCAGTGGGGGGCGAGGACTTGTTCCCGTGGAAAAACGCTGTGAGGCGGAGGCGACGGTAGAAAAGCTCCAAGTCGTGGTGGGCGCGGAACTCATTGAGGTGGGGACGGAGGGGGACAAAGGTAAGACCTCTGCTGAGGACCGACCTTTCGGTGTCGGAGAGGGGGAGGTCCGGGGGGATGGTGAACACACGGCAGGGATGGGGGTTGTGGCTGGAGGAAGGCAGGTGAGTGGACTGAGGACGGGGTGTTGTGTGGTGGGGGGGTGGAGGGTGGTCAGGGGGTGGGGGGGTATGTGGGCTGTGGTGTGGGTTGGAAAGAGCAGGGGTTACATGGTAGGAGGGGAATGGGGAAGACACAGTGGAATAGCCACTGAGGTCACCGGGGCTGGGGAGACGGGCACTAGGACCCAGTTCCGTTAACAACAGAGTGGTGGGAGGAGTGAGCAACGTGGAGGCTTCAGGCCCGCTGCACAGTCCAGTCTGTAGGTGAGGCGACGGCTGCGGGCTGCTGGAGGGCGGTGGAGTGTCGCGGGTCGGCGGGCCCGAAGGTAGGAGTCCGCAGGCAATGGAGTCGGTGTCGGCGGGCGATGCGTGGGTGGTCCCGGTGGGCGAGTGGTCGGTGGGGCAGCAAGGTTCAGCCCGCCCGGTGAGGCGGCGAGATGAGTGGGGTGCGGTGCGGCGGCCATGTTCGGAGGGCCCCGGTCCGGCGGCGATGCAAGGTGAGGCGGGTGCGGCTGTGGTCTTCGGCGGGCCCAGTACAGCGGCGATGCTGGATGGGCCCGGTGCGGCAATGAGGGTAGGTGGTCCCGGGGGGCAGCGAGGTTCGGCGGTCGCGTTGTGCTGGAGATCAGCGGTGGAATCGGGAAGGGTGAGATAAACAGAGTTACCGGGTAGGCAGCGAGGCTGGGCGTCATCGGTAGGCAGGTGGGGGTCGGCGGCAGCATCGGCGTGGAGGTCGGCGAAGGCGGCGTCCCGGTGAGTCCTGGAGGCGCTACTTGTGGCCAAGATGGCGTCGGGGGACTCAGGCCAGCGACTCGGGCCAGAGTTGGGGCCCGGGGCCTGCGGGCGGTGGAGTCGGGGATTGTCGGTGGCTGGAACGGCCTGGAGGCGGGCTAACTTCAGGTCCTTGGTGGAGGTAAGATGGGACAGGAATTGTTGATTGAAGCGGTGGATCTTCCGGAGGATGTAGTGCAGTTGGGGTCCATTGCAGGTCTGGGTGAGTGAGGCCCGAAGATTCGGGAGAGCCGATGCGAGGTCTTGCTGGTGCCGGCGCATTGCAACCAGGAAAGTGTTAACTATCTTGCATTGTCCTGTTCTCCCATGTTAGTTCTACTGATTGGCCTGTAGCAAAGTCTTAGTTTTAAAATTCTTATTATGATTTTCAAATCCCATTATTGCTTGGCTTCTCACTATCTCTATTACATTTTCACCCTCCAAGATTTCTGTGGTCTTCCAGTGTTGGCCTTGTGAACTTGATATTCTGTTCCTAATTTTAACCCTTCTACTATTGGTGTTCATGCTTTCACCTATCCAGGTGTAAAACCTCAGAGTCCTTCGCTAAACCTCCCCACCTCTGGATAGACAGGGGCCGATTAGAGAGAATCAGCATGGTTTTGTACATGGGCAATAATGTCCTACGAATCCGATTGAGATTTTGAGGAAGTAACTAAAAAGGTTGATGAGGGCAAAGCTATAGACGATGTCTATATGAACTTTAGTAAGGCATTTGATAAGGTTCCATTTGGTATGCTGCTCTGGAAAGCTAGATTGCATGGGGTTCAGGGAGAGCTAGCTGACTGGATAGAGAATTGGCTTCAAGGAAGGAAGCAGAAGGTGATGGTAGAAGGTTGTGTTTCAGACTGGAGGCCTGCGACTAGTGGTGTGCCTCGGGGATCAATGCAGGACCCATTGCTGTTTGTATCAACAATTTGGATGAAAATATACAAATCTTGATTGGCTAGTCTGAAGATGACATGAAAGTGGGTGGTATCGTAGATAGTGACAGAAGGTAATCAAAAATTGCAGCAGATCTTGATAAGTTGGGCAGATGAAAGATGGTTAAAGGAGTTTAATACAAATAAGTGCGAGGTGTTGAACTTTGGGAAGTCAAACCAGGGCAGGACCTTCACAGTGAATGGCAGGGCGCTGGGGGATCTAAGAATGCAGGACATAGTTCCTTGACGTCACAAGTCACTAGGCATCATGTAGGTGGTGGCCAAGAAAGCTTTTGGCACATTGGCCTCCATCAGTCAAAATATTGGGTATAGAAGTTGGGAGGTTATGTTACAGATATACAAGACACTGTTGAGGCAATATTTGGAGTATTATGTACAGTTTTGATCACTCTTTTAAAGGAAAGATGATGTTAAGACATAAGGGGTGTAAAGGAGATTTACAAGGAAGTTGCCAGGATTCCAGGGTCTGAGCTATAGGGAGAGGGTTAGCAGGCTGGGACTTTATTCCTTGGAGTGCAGGAGAATGAGGAGTGATCTTCATATTGCTCAGAGTATTTTGCATTTCTGTCTGGAAGTGTCCAACGTTCACACCTGTCTAATGCAGAAAGATTTTTCTTCATCACAGTTTACAGAGAAGCATGTGACATCCCTAATGAAATATACAGGTCCTAACCCCTAATCTCTTATGAGGGGTCTCGACCCAAAACGTCGCCATTCCTTCTCCCCAGAGATGCTGCCTGTCCCGCTGAGTTACTCCAGCTTTTTGTGTCTATTTCTGATGAGTGCTCTATTTTCAGCATAAGGCCTGATCTTGCCCTCAGTGCTAGGTTATGATGAGAAGCTTGACGTTGTTAATTTGCAATTTTGGATATTGTTTATTTCCTTGTTCTTTTATTTTTAAGGGATTGAAGTCTTTTTTTTCCAATTTCATCACTTTAGACATAATTCTTTTCATTTAATGCTTCCTCTTGAACTGAACATCACTTTGCTATATACCCTTAAACCATCTTACCCAGGCTCTTTTCAATACTGGCTTTCATGCTGACATATAGAGAGGTGTACTCTACAGGGATTCACAATTATTAGTTTATACTCAGCCACAGCCTTCCCCTGGCAGTTATCCTGCATTCAGAAATGTATCATTGGTGGGATATTGTACCCATTACTAAGTTACTGAGTTACTATCTAGTCCTGGAATAGAGTACAAATCACAATATGGCACCTGAGAAGATTAAATTCAAATAAAAATTCAAATCTGGAATTAAACCTAAAATCTGTTGCATTAATCATGAAATCATGGGGTTGTTGTTAAAAACTCATCTGGTTCACTGATCATCGATGGGGGAGGACATTTTGATTCTTACAATGTAGAGAGCTAGAACTATTAATGTGGTTGCTTCTTAACTAACTCCTCACTTTTGATGATTAAGGGTGGTCAATAAATGATGCACTTGCCAGTGACATTCGCACTTCATGCACAAAAATATGTAAAAATAGTGATGCTGATAAGAATATTCAATTATAAACTTTTAAGCCTTTCAAAATTAGAAGCCATGGTTTCAATGCAATGTTAGAGACATACAATGAAAAACTTGAGATTTTTTCATTCATGTGGCGTCAGCTGATGGTCAGGCCACTTACTGCCGAACCCTCGTCAGTGGTTACGAGGACTGTCATGTGACGTCATGGGTTAAGGGGAGTGTCCTGCTACATCAGCAGTTCATACCTTGAGATCACCAGTCAACAGGTAGCTGAGCGCGAGTCAACACTCTCGCTCAGCAGCAGCAGCAATGACTCAATATGTTAGAGAGTCACAAACGCACATGTATGTCAAACTTATTTCACAGAATAAAGTAACTGTTTGATCACAAAGTTTGGACTCACTACATCCAATCCTTTCCATATAACCATATAACAATTACAGCATGGAAACAGGCCTTCTCGGCCATTCCAGTCCGTGCCAACCATTTATTTTACCCTAGTCCCATCTACCTGCACTCAGACCATACCGCTCCATTCCCTTCCCGTACATATACCTATCCACTTTACTTTTAAATGTTAAAATCAATCCTACCTCCACCACTTCTGTTGGAAGATCATTCCACACAACCACCACTCTCTGAGTAAAGACGTTCCCCCTCATGTTACCCCTAAACATCTGTTCATTAATTCTCATGTCATGCCCTCTTGTTTGAATCTTCCCTAACCTCAATGGGAAAAGCTTATCCACGTCAACTCTGTCTATCCCTTTCATAATTTTAAACACCTCAATCAAGTCCCCCCTTAACCTTCTGCGCTCCAAAGAATAAAGACCTAACTTGTTCAGCCTTTCTCTGTAACTTAGTTGCTGGAACCCAGGCAACATTCTAGTAAATCTCCTCTGTACTCTCTCTATTTTGTTGACATCCTTCCTATAATTAGGCGACCAAAATTGTACACCATACTCCAGAATTGGTCTCACCAATGCCTTGTACAATTTTAACATTACTTCCCTACTCCTATATTCAATACTCTGATTTATAAAGGCCAGCACACCAAAAGCTTTCTTTACCACCACCATTTACTCCGCCATTAACACCCAAAGATTGAACCTTCTTAACCAACCTTCCATGAGGAACCTTGTCAAAGGCCTTACTGAAATCCATATAGACAACATCCACTGCTTTACCCTCATCAATTTCCCTAGTAACCTCTTCAAAAAATTCAAGAAGGTTTGTCAAACATGACCTTCCAGGCACAAATCCATGTTGACTGTTCTTGATCAGACCCTGTTTATCCAGATGCTTATATATATTATCTCTAAGTATCCTTTCCATTAATTTGCCCACCACTGACATCAAACTAACAGGTCTATAATTGCTAGGTTTATTCTTTGAACCCTTTTTAAACAATGGAACAACATGCGCAGTACGCCAATCCTCCGGCAGTATTCCCGTTTCTAATGACATTTGAAATATTTCTGTCATAGCCCCTGCTATTTCTAAACTAACTTCCCTCAATGTCCTAGGGAATATCCTGTCAGTATCTGGAGACTTATCCACTTTTATATTTTTTTAAAGTGTCAGTACTTCCTCCTCTTTGAATCTCATAGTTTCCATAGCTACTTTTTTCCCTTACCTCACAGAGTTCAATGTCCTTCTCCTTGGTGAATACCGAAGAAAATAAATTGTTCAATATCTCCCCCATCTCTTTTGGCTCTGTAGA
Source organism: Raja brachyura (assembly GCA_963514005.1). The sequence goes on from OY740785.1 coordinate 62,070,950, forward strand.
TAGCTGTCCATTCTGGCTCTCTAATGGTCCAATTTTATCCCTCATTATCCTTTTGCTATTAATATAGCTGTATATTATGGCTCTTTCCGATTTTTACTATTTCCTTTCAACCGAACAGGGACATAAAGATTCTGTACTCTTACAATTTCCCATTAAATGTCCTCCATTTCTCTTCTACATCCTTCCCATACAACAAAATGTCCCAATTCACTCCTTTTAAATCATTACGCATTCCCTCAAAGTTAGCCTTTCTCCAATCAAAAATCTCAACCCTAGGTCCAGTTCTGACTCTCTCCATAATTATATTGAAACTAATGGTATTGTGATCACTGTTCCCGAAGTGCTTACCAACGCATACCTCCGTCACCTGACCTGCCTCATTTCCTAACAGGAGGTCCAGCACTGCCCCTTCTCTGGTCGATACCTCTATGTATTGCTGCAAAAAACTATCCTGCACACATTTAACAAACTCCAAACCATCCAGCCCATTTACAGAATGTATTTCCCAGTCTATTTTTGGAAAATTGAAATCTCCCACAATCACTACCTTGTGCTTACTACTATTATCTGGTATCTCCTTACATATTAGCTCTTCCAATTCTTGCTCCCCATTTGGCGGTCTATAATACACCCCTAAAAGTGTTGCTACACCGTTCCCGCTTCTCAGTTCCACCCAAATAGGCTCCCTAGATGAGCCCTCTAATCTATCCTGCCAAAGCACTGCTGTAATATCTTCTCTGACAAGCAATGCAACACCTCCACCTCTGGTCCCTCCAGTTCTATCACACCTGAAGCAACAAAATCCTGGAATATTTAGTTTCCAATCACAACCCTCCCGCAACCATGTTTCACTGATTCCCACAACATCATATTTCCAGGTGTCAATCCAGGCTCTAAGTTCATCCACCTTTCTTACAATGCTCCTAGCATTAAAATATACACATTTTAGAAACCCACCATCCCTTATTCTCTGTTTATTATCTTTTTCCTGTTTCTCGCCTACATTTTGGGTCCGAGTGCTTCCCTTCTCTGCCTCTTGCCCCTCACCCTGTCCCCTAGCCCCCTCTACCTGAGTCCCTCCCCCCAGCCTTTCACATCTAAAATTAATGTTATTCTATTCATAACTATACAAATTACACATTCTGTCCATGTGTGTTCAAACATTCTGCAGCTTGATGTGTGCAGTTGGAATGCTTGTCACATGTTTTCATTTTAGAAAGATTTCCTGATCCTTTAATATCATGACTACAATCCAGTCCACCTAAGGTGGGTGCTCAGGTATAGGCTATTTGCATGTGCCCTAGTGCCAAGGAAAACTCTGAAATAGTCTCATTTGACAAGGAAAGAAAACGTATGACTGTAAATTTCAGAATTCCAGTGGTAGACATTCCTTTCAAGGAACTTTCAGAATTCAATAGACAATCGGTGCAGGAGTAGATCATTCGGCTCTTCGGGCCAGCACCACCATTCACTGTGATCATGGCTGATCATCCACAATCAGTACCCCGTTCCTGCCTTCGCCCCATATCCCTTGATTCCGCTATCTTTAAGAGCTCTATCTAACTCTCTCTTGAAAGCATCCAGAGAATTGGCCTCCACTGCCTTCTGAGGCGGAGAATTACACAGATTCACAATTCAAATTCACAAATGTTTTCTTCATCTCCGTTCTAAATGGCTTACCCATTATTCTTAAACTGTGACCTGTTGGTCTGGATAACCCATCATTGGGAACATGTTTCCTGCCTCAAGCGTGTCCAATCCCTTAATAATCTTTTATGTTTCAATAAGATCCCCTCTCATCGTTCTAAATTCCAGTATACAAGCCCAGTCACTCCATTCTCTCAGCATATGACAGTCCCGCCAGCCTGGGAATTAACCTTGTGAATGTACGCTGCACTCCCTCAACAGCAAGAATGTCCTTCCTCAAATTTGGAGACCAGAACTGCACACAATACTCCAGGTGTGGTCTCTTCAGGGCCCTGTACAACTGCAGAAGGACCTCTTTGCTCCTCTACTCAACTCCTCTTGTTATGAAGGCCAACATGCCATTCGCTTTCTTCACTGCCTACTGTAGGTGCATGCTTACTTTCAGTGACTGATGAATGTACCCCCAGATCTTGTTATATCTACCCTTTTCCCAACACTGCATTCCTGTTTTTACCACCAAAGTGGATAACCTCACATTTATCCATATTAAACTGCATCTGCCATGCATCTGCCCACTCGCCCAACTTGTCCAAGTCACCCTGCATCCTCATAGCATCCTCCTCACAGTTCACACTGCCACCCAGCTTTGTGTTATCTGCAAATTTGCTAATGTTACTTTGAATACTTTCATCTAAATCATTGATGTATATTGTAAACAGCTGCGGTCCCAGCACTGAGCCTTGCGGTACCCCACTTGTCACCGCCTACCATTCTGAAAGAGAGCCGTTAATCCCTGTCTGCCAACCTGTTGTTTCCTGTCTCGCAAACCAATTTTCTATCCATGTCAGCACCCTACCCTCAATACCATGTGCTCTAATTTTGCCCACTAATCTACTATGTGGGACCTTATCAAAGGCTTTCTGAAAGTCCAGGTACACTACATCCACTGGCTCTCTTTTGTCCCTTTTGCTCATAACATTGTCGAAAAATTCCAGAATATTAGTCAAGCATGATTTCACTTTCGTAAATCCATGCTGACTCGGACCAATCCTGTTACTGCCATCCAACTGTGCCGCTATTTCATCTTTTATAATTGACTCCAGCATCTTCCCCACCACCAATGTCAGGCTAACTGATCTATAATTCCCTTAATTTATCTATAATTTATATATAATATCCCTTGATCTATAATTTTCTCTCTCTCGCCTTTCTTAAAAAGTGGGATAACATTAGCTACCCTCCAATCTACAGGAACTGATCCTGAATCTATAGAACATTGGAAAATGATCACCAATGCATCCATGATTTCTAGAGCCACTTCCTATGAACCCTGGGATGCAGACCATCAGGCCCTAGGGATTTATCAGCCTTCAGTCCCATCAGTCTATCCAACACCATTTCCTGCTGAATGTGAATGTCCTTCAGTTCCTCCATCACCCTAGGTTCTCTGTCCAGTAGTACATCTAGGAGATTGTTTGTGTCTTCCTTAGTGAAGACAGATCCAAAGTACATGTTCCACTCGTCTGCCATTTCCTTGTGCCCCATAATAAATTCAACTGTTTCTGTCTTCAAGGGTTCAACTTTGGTCTTAACTATTTTTTTTTCCTCTTCACATACCTAAAGAAGCTTTTACTATCCTCCTTTATATTCTTGGCTAGCTTACCTTCGTACCTCACCTTTTCTCCCCATATTGCATTTTTAGTTATCTTCTGTTGCTCTTTAAAAGTTTCCCAATCCTCTGGCTTCCCACTCATCTTTCCTATGTTATACTTCTCTTTTATTTTTATATTGTCCCTGACTTCCCTTGTCAGCCACGGTCATCCCTTACTCCCCTTAGATCCTTTCTTCCTCTTTGGAATGAACTGATCCTGCACCTTCTGTATTATTCCCAGAAATACCTGCCATTGTTGTTCCACTGTCATCCCTGCTAGGGTCTCTTTCCAGTCAACTTTGGCCAGCTCCTCCCTCATAGCTCCATAGTCCCCTTTGTTCAACTGTAATGCTGACACCTCCGATTTACCCTTCTCCCTCTCAAATTGTAGATTAAACCTTATCATATTATGGCCACTACCTCCTAATGGCTCCTTTACCTCAGGTTCCCTTATCAAATCTGATTAATTACACGACACTAAATCTAGAATTGCCTTCTCTCTGGTAGGCTCCAGTATAAGCTGCTCTAAGAATCCATCTCCACAAACTCCCTTTCTTGGGGTCCAGTACCAACCTGATTTTCCCAGTCTACCTGCATGTTGAAATCTCCCATAACAACCAAATAAAGGTAAATTACCTTTACCTTTGCGACATGCCAATTTTAACTCTTGATTCAACTTGCATATCCAGGCTACAGTTTGGGGGCCTGTAGATAACTCCCATTAGGGTGTTTTTATCCTTACAATTCCTCAGTTCTATCCATACTGACCCTACATCTCTTGATTCTATGTCACCCCACTCAAGGGACTGAATTTAATTCCTCACCAACAGAGCTACTCCACCCCCTCTGCCCACCTGTCAGTCTTTTTGATACGACGCGTACCCTTGAATATTCAGTTCCCAATCCTGGTCCTCTTGCAGCCACGTCTCTGTAATTTCCACAACATCATACTTGGCAATTTCTAACTGAGCTCATCCACTTTATTCCTTATTCTTCATGCATTCACATATAAAATGCCTGTCCCACTTAGGCCATTTTTAGGCGACTACCAGCGACTGTCATAGTCACAGCAGGCACTGAAAAACTGGTGACTGGACCCCCCTTTGACATAAAATTTGAAATAGAATCATGACTTTGACAACAACAAAAAAACGGAGTCAGCACCGGCGACAACCTATGTCACCTGGCGACAACCTATGTTAGCCTGGCGACAATTATGACAGCACCTACGTCAGGAGAAGTCAAGATACACTCATTGGCGTCAAACCTACCAACAAATTTTTCAACATGTTGAAAATCCAGCGGCGACCAGAAAGACGCTATGACTTTTTGGGCGACTGAGGAGACTACTCATGACCATATAGGTAACACCCCGGCGACCATTTGGCGACAGCCTAGTTGGCTGTAGTCACCTACAAAATAGCCTAAGTGGGACAGGCCCTTAATACTTTTAATCCATTACTCCCCTCACCTTTCCCATCGATTCCTATTTCACTTGCCCATACTCTCCTATCCCTTCCTGAGCTTTCTGCATCGTTAATTCTGGTGTCCATATTTCCAGTTTGACTCCTCCCCCCCACTATTTAGAACTTTCAGACTTCTTTTGTATAATGGCTTATGAAACACTCGGCAGATTTTTAGGTGTAAAAAGGAATACTCCACAGCGATTTCACAATTATTAGCTGAGAAGCCAGCCACAGCCTTCCTCTGGCAGTTAACCTACATTCAGAAATTTATCACTGGTGGGATGTGGTACCCGTTACTAAGTTACTGAGGTAGCATCTAGTCCAGGAATAAAATACACATCACAATATGGCATCTGAGGTGAATAAATTTAAATAATTACATACATCTGGAATTAAACCTAAAATCAGTTGCATTAATCATGAAATCATGGGATTGGTGTTAAAAACTCATCTTCAGACTTCTTTTGTATAATAGCTTATGAAACAATAGGCAGATTTTACAAACATTACTAACCAGTGAAATTACCCTTGCAGTTTATTAACGATACAGTATTGCTCAAACAGATTCAGTTACATTATCAGTATAGGGCAAAGTAGCACAATTAATATTAAAATAATTTTAAATATGTAAAGGTATTAAGGAGGAAGTGGATACTTCATTGTTTCCATCTTAGCACTCCCTACAAGACAGGCCAATTTATAATTGCCTCATATGTTCAGATTTATAAGAATGACCTACGGTATCCGAAATATTGTTAAATTAAACTTTGATAACTTGCAATGATGGTTTAGGATTTAGTAAAATTGTTAGAGCAAGTTATGTTCCTCTCTCCGATATTAGTTTCCAAAATATTTAAAACCATGATCATAAATTGGGCATAACAGGTGCGTTTGTTACCTTGTTCTACTTACTCCACCAACTGTCCGTGAGTTTCTTGCAAACCTTGATAATGAGTGCCAGCAATTGATTCCAAGAAAAAAAGTGTCACATGAACTTCATGCACATTTCTGTATCAGGCACTCAGTCACAATTTTGGTTTTACCCAAAACACTCCAGAAATTGCCAACTGAGCCTGTATGAATGGCTCAGAGATCGATATACCATAGCTCAACCTTTGAAACTATCAATGAAATAAGTCTTGAAAAGTTTGCCAATTATTGTTCATAAAGTATGAAACTTTATGAAACTCACCAGTGAAGAAGTATTTGAGCTCTAGTCACAGTTATCTCAGAACAGACTGGAGTCAGTAATATTTGATCTATTCAATTATTGTCCACCTTTAGTATAAATTGAATTGAACGAATAGATACCCTGATTTACTGAGGTATAAGGCACCTATTGTTTTGAAAATTATGTAAGGCGAGCTAATCTCTGATGTCCCATCTGAACATCAAGACGAAATATGGTGGAAAGGAACAGGATTTAACAATACAATGCAAAATTTCACTTATTCTGAAGAATTTAAGAATTAAATCAAGATTTAGTTTAACAGTATTTTTGATTTAGAAGAAAGATACAACATTTTAATGGTAAATCGAGAAATATCTTGAGCTATTGATCTAACGTGATAAAATATTTTTATAGTTTTTACTTTTGGTCAAGCGAAATGAATATAATTGTTCACATAAATCAGAAGAGTAATGAACATGAGTAAGTAGCACTTACTTCTAGGTTCTCTGGGTCCATCCACTGTAACCTTGATAGCTCTGTGATAGGTGGCCACTTGGGGTGGGTTTGTGAATACTGTGATTGTCAATGTAAAACTTTTACCTGAAAAATATAGTAAATTGATTTTTACTTATGTAGTTATTATCCCTTATCCTCACATCAATAATAATTCCACAAACTATTTTGTAGCATTATAATGAAGTAATGTTGGATAGACTGGTTATTGCAATCCCAGTCTAATTGTTTGAAAGATCTTTACTTGAAATATGAGATTTTGACACCATGATTTATATATTAATGTCAATGAGCATCTGCTTTGCATGCAATTTAATGCAATACAATACCGTTTATTGTCATTTGAACCTCAAATGAAGATCAAACGAAATTTGGTTTCTGCAGTCATACAACAAGAAAAAAAACCAGACACACAATTAACACAATTTGCACAAACATCCATCCCAGTGAATCTCCTCCTCACTGTGATGGAAGGCAGTCATTGTCTCTCCCCTGTTTTCCATTCTTCTCCCGATGTTAAAGCCCCCGGCGGGTGATGGCAAGTCCCGCGGTCGTTAAAACCGCGCCGGCCGATGTAAGGCCCTGCTCCGGGTCATTTTCAATCCTGCAATTCGGGCCGGAGAAGTTGCCGTTGCGGGAGCTCTGAAAAGCGGTCTCCCACCGGGGACCCGCGAGCTCCCGATGTCACTGTTCACTGGACCTGCGGCTGGAGCCTCCGAAGCTCCGAAGTCGGGTCGCAGCTCTCCACGCTCTGAAGCCGGCCAGCTCCACAATGGTGTGTCCGCAGGCTTCGCGACCAGGTCATTCCGGTTGGAGGCCGCTCCATGGTGCTAGGCCCCAACGACAACGGAGACCCGACAGGGAAGAGATTTAAAAGTTCCCCCCCGCCCCCCACATATACACAGCTAAAAACAATATATAAACTACAAGCAAACTATACACTCAACAGGACAAACATTTTTAAAAAGACAGATGGACTGCAGAGTCCGCTGCCATGAGACGCCGCCATCTTTTTTTTTATGTTTAAGTTTAAGTAAATAAATTGTACTTGTATTGCAGCATTATCTTGTGCCATCATTTGTAAATTAACATCTGTTTTTGTTTGTCAATACATTGACAATATAGATCTAATGTGATGGTATAACACTCCATTAATTCCATTGGACTTGAAAATATGATAAATTGTCTTTAAGATGAAGACATCTAACGAGAAAAGTCATGATAAAATGTACTGCCATTTTTGAAACCTTGTGGTGAAATGCGAGAGCGAAATATAACAGCTAAAATATTAATTCACATGTATCCAAGGAAGTGTTTCCATTTTCATCATTTGCCAAATGCTATAAATTGCCAAAGTGCATTAAATAAAAAAAATCTGATTGTTGCCAGGATATGTATTCCGCTCAAAATGACAGCATTTATTGTCATCTCAAATTTTTTGGTTAATGGTACTGCATGGAACGGGCCCTTCGGCCCACTGAGTCCATTCCAACCATTAATTCACACTAATTTCTATGTTATCCCACTTTTGCAGTGGGCAAATCTTAATGGCAATCTTACAGAGGCCAATTGACCTACAAACCCTGACATAATGAGATATGTGAGGAAACCATAGTACTTGGAGAAAACCACGCGGTCACAGGGAGCACGTGAAAACTCCATACAGACAGCACCCAACGTCAGGATCAAATCCAGATCTCTGGCTCTGTGAGGCAACAGCTCTACTAGCTGCGCAACAGTGAGTCAACCACTTTGGTGGGTCTGAAGTTCCTTGTATGTGTGACAAATTTCACTCCCCGAAGGACGTCAGATTTTTACGATAATCCGGTAGTTTCATGGTTCCCATGACGCAGTTTAGACTGTTTATAGAACGTTTTGGGGAAAAAATTGTGCTTTTCTTTAAATTCCATCACTTAAATAACATGTATACTATGTACTCTTGTGTTGTTCATGCAAACAAAGAATTTCATTGCACCCTGGTGTACATGACAAAAAACTAATTTGAAACTGATGTCAGTACATATGGTGACCAGAAAATTTCTCCTTCTAATTTTAGTCACTGTGCTTCTCTCATTCAACAGCACTGAAGATGATGATCTTGTTATTAAAACATTTTGATTTTGTTGGAGCTTGCAGAGGACAAATTGGCTGCTATGTTTTCTACTTTATGATAAGTCTACTTTACAAGTACTTCATTAGCTGTAAAAGTGCTTTTTGGCATCTTGAAGCTATGCAAAGTACAATATCAGTACCACTTTATTTTATTTTCAAGTTAAAGTTGAGGAAACAAATAATTTTATACTAGAATTTGAAGACATGGCACAAAAAAAGTCATCCTTATTTAGTGTTGCTCAATATTGCACCAGATGTGAATTGAGTTCCACTTCCAATATTCAGTTTCAGTGACTTCAGCGGAGCTACGTTTTTGAAGCTGAGTACAAGACACAGCTACCATTATCTTGCACATTTCATGCATGCAGCAAGAAGAATTTTCCAAATCATTGTATTTATATAGTAAAATCAAAATACTTTGCAAACCGGAAATATAAATTAAGTACCAGTATATGCTGAAAATGTTCAACAGCAAGCAGGAAAATTTGACAGAAAGAATTAGTATTTCAATTCGGTGATCGTTCATCACAATAGCATAATTCAGGTCCTATTTAAAAAAGCACATTATCACACACTCAAGAACCTTATCTGCACAGAATGCTGCAGAATCTAGCCATTCACAGTAACTTTTAATGGAATTCAGCTTCAAAATGAATAATAAGTGCTGAAAATACTATAAGAAGAGGAGGGCCAAAATGATCTTGATTTAAAACGCAAACATTGGAGGGATAACTTATCTAACAGTTTTTAATGTAAAATAAATGCAAATTAGGAAAGGATTAGTGAAACCTCCTTTGAATTTAACAAGTGCTGCATAATGATCTACATTATGTAGTCAATGTTGAAAAATATTGTATTTGCTGCTGAACACATAGAAACTGTCCACAAAGATGGAGTGATTTATGTGGCATTTAGTTCATGTTTCCAAGACTGGGTGCTGTCAGGCATTAGCTTAAGGGGCATCCCTATCAGCTAGTGATATCATCAGAGAGGATGAAAAGTTAATCACCTTTAGGTATCACAGGAACAAACCAGAGAAGAAAATTGCATTTGCAGGAAATTCAAGAATTAGTGACCAGAGGTGTACGTTTTTAAAATGTCAAGGAAGCTGTCACATTTAAGAGGCATTTCTTATGTGGACATTATTTTAAATGGTTCCAAAGATGTCTACATGAGGGACGTTTCATCATTTTGGTTAGGAAGTAGAAATTGCAGCAGAAGTGTGGAGTTGCTTAAAAGGCTAAATGTCAATGTTTGAGAAAGTCAATCAAGCCATCCGCTTTGAATTGGAGGTGAATATATCCCACCACATTTAAAACATCAGCAAATAATGATGCCAGGGAAACTCAGTGAAAACTTGCAGCAAAACATGAACAAAATGAGCTGGGATGTGAATTTTTGGGGAGAAACGAGAAATTAGGGCAACAATGAAAACTTGTTTGAAATGGCATGGTTATGTATATGGTTCTGAAAGGACAGTTTTTTTAGAGAAAAATACATCCGTGAGGGGAGGTGTAAATAGAGTATTCACTGGTAAAAGTAGATACTGTAAAGTCTAAGGGGACAATAGTCACCTTGATAATTAATGAGATATGACAGAATCTATCATATCAACACCGAAGCTGTTATTAAATGGTTGCCTTACATCATAATAAACAAGGCCTAGTAATTCAATACTGTCTTTAATTAAATCCACTTGTTTTAGAGAGAAAACAGTAAATGCTGACAATGAATGCCTCAAAACAAATAAACTTGTACAAGAGGTACGCAAAATCTGCCATTCATTTACAAAATGCATTAGAATGATTTCCACCTGCTCATGTAATGGCATTGCGCCAATGTTATGTACAGTAGTGGATATTTTCCATATGTGCAGTATTTTATTTTCAAATGTGGTAAAAATCAGTACAAGTAAGCTATGTTAAAAGTGCAGTAAGGAACTGCAGATAGATACAAAAAGCTGGAGTAACTCAGTGGGACAGGTAGCATTTCTGGAGAGAAGGAATGGGTGACGTTTCAGGTCGAGACCCTTCTTCAGTCTGGGTTACTCCAGCATTCTGTGTCTATTTAAGCTACATTAAGACATCGGGTGCTGGGTGTCATCAAATGTGGATATTCAAACAGGCCCTAACAATCTTTGTTATCATGCAAAAAACCTTACGCAATGCCCAGAGCAGGTGTCAAGTTAAATACATACAATCTGATAATTAACTATTTTAAAACACTATTCAATTAGCAGCATGCTGTCGACATTTCTCACTTAGATCAACACAACCAAAACAAAATTGTTCATCTGTGCTCACTTGTTAGGATCTTGGTCCGTGCAACTGTAATTGTGGTTCAAAGGTTTCAAATCAGTTTGAGACAGCGTTAAACTTTGCATTTTTGAAACCATTAAAAAAAAAATTGAAATCAAAAGCACTGAACCAAGAATATATATTGATCATTACCTTTCCACATAAGTGATACAATTGATCTTTTACATTCCACATCAAGGATAGGCAATAACTGATTATATTACTGTCTACAAATTTAGTATCTACTGTTAGCATTCCTCCAAATAAGATTACTTCCAATAACTATTTTTCTAAATATTTATGTTTTATTCATTGTAGATAAATGTAGTACCTACTGTTCGCATTCCTCCAAATAAGACTACTTCCAATAACTATGTTTCTAAATATTAATGTTTTATTCATTGTAGATAAATGGATGTGTATAACTATCAAGATAATTATTAAAATATATTTTATAATTCTAAACAGTAGCTCCACAATTTGTAAAATGCTGCAGGGATATTAGAAAAGAGTGGTTTGTATCAGCAAAATCCTGCACCTTTTGAGCAGACATTCCCACATATGTAATAAGTTAGATATGGAATTGTTACTCATTTCCATAGTAGTTTGTGCAGTAATGCTTCAGGACAGGAAAAGGTGGGCGTTGTAAAGTGAGTCAATAAAACAGTCATCACTTTGCATCAGTACAGGGTTTTGTACGAACTAGTGAATGAATCAGAACAGACTGTTTCAAGCTGAATTACTGACTGTGCACTTGGCAGGTCCTAATGTCTATATCTTACTTAAAGGTTTAGCATGTTGTAATAGAAAGCTTTCAAATTGTCTGTATTTTAAACTTTAAATATTCTGCCTTCATGAAAATGTTACTTGAATTTCCTCAATGTTTTCAGTTTTCAGATCACTTCATGATCATCCAAGGTAATCTCATTGTCTATTTTGGGGGCTAGTAGGTATGTGTTTAAAGGTTTTATCTTCTATTTGTGTCAGCTAATATCTGTCTACTGATTAGGACCAGTTAATAGGTAACTCGGTTCTAAGTGAATAAGTGGTTTGAACACTCACTTCCTTATGTTCACACTGGTTGCAATCTGTTGGTGATTGCGCTCTGAATGTTCAGTTGAAATAGGATTCAATTAATGATCTTATCTCCTCATCTCCCTCTTCTTGAACTGAATCTCGCAAGACAAGTCTTGACTTAAAAATCTTTTGCAGCTCTTCCTGCCTTTGGCACACTCTGAGCTGGAAACAAACCTTCTGCTTCAAAGCAAAGCAGGGGTTTGTTCTGAAAGAACATAAGAAAAAAGGGTCAAGTCTGTTTGGACATAATTACACTTCATCAAAAGAAGCTTTCTTCATCTCCCATGCGTGAAAAGCCTGCAAGCAGTTAGTCTTTTTTTTTTAAAGAAAAAAAAATACTTTTTGGGAGACTAGCCAAGAGAAAAGCAAAACAGTAAAACTGGGTACACCACTCCTTCATGATTTCTTTGAACTTTTTGAACATTTTTTTCAGGTACATTCAGTTAATGTGTTTGGATTTTGTATTGACTTCGACTCTTTAACGTATTACCTTTTTATTGAAACGACATAAATTTAGCATAATTGGAGTTTTAGAACCCCTCTTTTCCTCCCTCTTTTCAAGATTACATTTAGAAAAGTTTTAACTGTTCATTGTTTGTCTGTTGCAAACAAAAATAAAAATAAATCACTGTAAAGAATTAAAGTGAAATGGAATCTGCCATCTTTCATGTACGTGTTTCAGGATGGGGTAATGCCCATGATGATTCTGACACGTTCGCGCGTTAAGCGGGAGACGAGCATCTACAAAGATGTCTTATTTTATTGCTTGCACCTCTGCTCACCGTATTTGAAAAAAAGAGATTACAGACCTAATTCAACTACAGACCTAAAGTGTGAACACAACAGAAGGACTGGTGAGCAAAGCAAAGCAAAATGGAAAGGCCATAATACTGAGAAAGTGATAGGACAAACAGATAACCTACCAGAAAGTGAATGAATCGGATGACAGGGAAGGCAGATGCATAAATGGGACTGTTATTGTTTAAAAGCGAATGCTGCTAACAATAATTTATATTCCGGCACCAAGTCTAGATCTTATCACGTCCCCTCGTCTTAGCAATATCTCACACACAGGCGCATATTGTTAAAAGTGATCGCAAGTTTAAATCAAGGTAAATTACTGTACCCCTTCCACTCCGGCCCACGAAGCGTAAATCGTTGAAACGAGCCACTTGGTTCTTCATGACCGCCGAGGCGTTGCGGAGCTCGGCCGAATAATTCTCATCATTGCCGGCCATGACCGTGACCACAGTGCTGTCAGCAACATCCCCCAGGGCGACAACCTGTCAAAGAGCAACGCACACCTTCATTACCGTGGATTACCAGCTACTGGTCCCAGGCAGGCAGCTCGGGAGGCCAGGGCGGACGGGATGGGGTAACCTCAGCCATCAGTAGGGCAGCTCTGGTTTACATTTCAGTACTTAATGATGGATATTGTCCCTTTCTGATCGCTTCTTAAATGGCGGATTTGTTCCCTATTCCCTTAATGTTTTTTTTAAAACTAAGAATAATTATTAACTTACACTGTGATGTACTTTGTTGCACAAAGAGCACGATTGTTGTTTGTTTGCAGGAATGTGCGAATGTGGTCTCAACTATTTATTTCACAATTTCTGTGACTCTTCATCATCATAGCAACGGGCAATTAGAGGCTTCGGATACATAATTAATTCGCAACTTTACAATCAGCTCTTTCGGAAGAAATGAACTGATCCCATGTTACCACCAATCTCCTGACACTGAAGTTTTCACAATTATGCTCATTGTTCAAAAATCGATAAATTTATGCAACAATTAATAAACGCTTATATTTCACCACAAATATTTACACACTGCCCTGTGCTCAGAAGTAGGTGCAGGATTATTTACAAAAAACATGAGCCGCATGCAACAGATAAAATGCTGCGCACTCACCAGTTTTATAGTCTTCATCGGTGTTAAAATATAATATGGAAGTTCAAAAATTTGGCACTGTGTACTGAGCAAACTAAAACATTATAAATTTAAAATACAATGCTTTGATTAGTCAATTGCACATTAAAATCTGTCAGTATATACTTAAGTGCACTTCTAGCTGCAGTAAATGTTAGCCTTCATTTATATTAAACAACATTTCTATCGATCGGTATAAGTTTACAATGTTTTCTTCCGACCCTAATGCTTAGTATAAAAAGTCTTACCTTAAATGCCACAGGCAAGGTTTTGTTGCACCTCCAGTGTGACGGCAGGATAGAGCAGAGGAAATTGGGGCTGTCAGTGCGGACTAACTCTGCAGGGTGATCGGCAATGATATCCACCATGGTTCGGTTCTCATGAGGCCGGATCAGAGACCTGCTCAACGCCGCCGCCGTCGCGGCTGCCCCGACTCCGGGCCCTGGTTCTTGGTGAGGGACCATCCCGCTTACATCACTCATTTTCCCCGTTGCTGGTAATGTGGTGGACGGTGGAGTAAAGCGCCGGCTCGTAGTGGGATCTACGGGAATACGCATCACAACGCTTTGATTAGGGGCTTACAGTAGCCACAAATAGTCAGTGTGTCCAGTTAATATCCGTTATTGACACTCAGTTCAATTCTGTCCAGTCTCTTTATTTTTTTGGTTTCCCCTCTAAAATACAAAAAAGCCTTTTTTTTTCAGAAAAGTCGATTTTTCCTCCTCTGACTACAAATATATTCCGAATTTCTATCTTTAGGGAGAAAATGTCAAATCCACGCTGTGGTCAAAGCGACCAAGAGGAGGGAAAAGCCACAGTTTCCAACTGGTGGTTTCACGGAGGTTGGGATTATAAAGCAAGTTTGTGGTCATGAAAAAAGTGAGCGGTGATGAGACATCAAAGAGCACGTGGTGACTGCAGGAGTCATCAACGAGTTTAAATATTCTGTATTCCCTTGCAAAATGCGAAATCGAGACCGTCACATAGTACTTTTCCAGCAGCGCTTCTTGCCCCAGATGTCTACATAAATGTGTACAGTATTCTCCTTCAAGCTGATGAGGCGGGTTTGGAGTAAAGTTTTCAGAGAGCGGCTGGAGATTACGCACTAAAACATTTCCGTGAATGAATGAAAGTTATAAAGCTTGCCCCAGAGTAAAGCGAAAAAAACTCTATTAAAATAATTTACATATCCAATCGTAAAAAGTGCAAACGCCTACTTGTGATCCGAGCCTATCAAAGCCCGCTGATGCTTTCTTCACTATTTATTTCCTCAAAGAGTGTTAGGAGGCAGACGACTTCTAGTTTCTGCCGCGGTTTAAAAAAAGCTGTCTTGCGACTAAGTTCACATCGACAATGCGTATTAAAATGTTTTCAGAATGTGTTAAACTCTCTGCTAAATTCCTAAATTGAGAGGAGCGCTGTGTAACCATGGGTTAATTTTACGAGAATAAGTTAAAAAACATGAATGGGTTGGAGGACTGGACGGATTGACACAACTAACCGAGCCCCAGCCTGTTGCTGCATATTAGTGGTGAGCCTGACGATAACTTTCAAACGTACAAAAGCTTGAATTGGAGTGAGGAAGCAATTATTTAGCAAGTCAGTAATCTGGCACTGGCAAACTCTTGTTAAATCAACTTCAAACGACATGCTTTTTCAGAAGTATTCATCAAAGGGACATGATCTATAGCATATAACGTAATGGCAAAACGTTGTATTGGATACATTTATTTGCCTTGTATTGACTAATTAAATGGAATATTACTCTTTTATTCAGATAATTATACCAATACCGTTTATTTGAACTGTTCCTCAGTTTAACAAATAGAACATATCCAAGGTACCTTCCAAGTTTATTACATGATAACGAGCACCATAATTGACACAACTCCCGAAAGGATAAAGCATCCTGTAGTTTCGATTATAACTACTGATGGTGAATACGTTTTACTAGGTGCCCTCCCCCAGAGCTTTTCCTTTGAAAATGAGCCTTCCAGTGACGTGAGTGCGGATTGCATGAATGTATAAATTAAACATTTTTCATGCATGTTCATCGGAAATTCAAGAATGCTGTCCCAGGTATGGTGTGAGAAACTCGTGGTCACTTTGGCAACATTGAGCAGCTCGTCACCACCTCCCCGCTCGCTCGGGAGCGCTCGAACGATGAAAGCGGAGATCGAGCCCTGCCAGCGCGTTCTTTGATTGACAGCCCAACTGTCCATTCACCGGACGAAACACTTCAGCGCGATGTCCACCAATCAGCGTTGAGGTAGGCGGGACGGACCCGCCCAAATGGAGCAGATTTACGTCTGCGCCAGCAGCCCCTTGCGTCGTGACGTTACGCTCCGGGTGTTGTCGTTCCTTGCGTCGTGACGTTACGCGCCGGGTGTTGCAGTCAAGCCTCACGCACACCGACGGTGCTCCGTCAATGGAACTACAGTTCCCAGGGTGCGCTGCGGGCCGCAGCTGCGCACAAGTGTCGGAAAGGTGATTTATTGGCGAGCGAGCGGGCGAGGATCTGTCAACTGTGGAGCAGGGATTCAAAAAGCGTGCGCACGCTGCCGCTAGAACTATACGCCCGGCCGCCCCAGCGCACCGGATAGTGTGCGCTTGCGGGGGGGGGGTTCCTCATTAAAACGAAAGTGAGTAAAACATTAGTCATTCGTGGGTTTTGTGCCGCAGGCCTAAATTCCGAATTGTTACTCCAGGAGTGTCCTTGTGTCCGCACAAACACACACACAAACACGTCTTGCCGTTTCCTCCACGAGTCAACACGTAAGCAGCTTTCATATATGAAACGCGTGCAAGGCGGAATGAGTTGCTTGTTGTGCATGAGTTGGAAACTTTCAGCGAACTGCCCGTTAATGGACTTGCACCGTCCACACCTCCGCTGCTGTGACCCTACACGTGGACAGTCATGTCCAGAGCCTTATCACCCCGCTGCATCCCAAACTCCCACATTTGTTCGGGCGACCCCGTCCCTTATCCCTCCCCTCCCCTCCCCATGTTCCTCCACATGTGCGGTCCACCCCTTGGTGCTATTCGTTTCAACTCCGTGTGGCTGCAACACGCACACATCGCCACTTCCCTGACTCAATTATTATTTGTCCTTATACACGAACAGACCACCCCTTCACAGGGTTACACAAAAAGCTGGAGAAACTCAGCGGGTGCAGCAGCATCTAAGGAGCGAAGGAGATAGGCGACGTTTCGGGTCGTGACCCTTCTTCAGACAGTATCCCGTGTTCCTTCGCATGTACCTTGTGGAGGATATGTGGTGTACCTGCTCCACAAGGTACAAGGTCCTTCCGCTACTCCTTGTGCTTCGGCACATGCACAGACTGTCCCGTCACATATTATTGATTCGCACGTTCCCGCACATGCATAGGTAACACCTTCCCAGATTCCATTGCAGTGTGGGCGTCTTTACATTCACAGTTTTCCTGATGCTCCCGCTGTCGGGATTGCCTGCATCGCACGATTCTCATGCAACAGCCCTTCCCTGATTGAGCTGCAGCTGCACCTTGTATTAATGAACACCTTTTCCCTGAATGCAATGTTCTTGTATTTCTGCAGAAGATATCATTTCCAGCGCATGTGTCAGGAAGCCTTGCCATCCCCATCCAGTGTTGCCTGTGTTTCTCTGCAAGTGCTCAGTACATTGTGTTCAAGAGTGCTTCCCCACCTTTCCCAAAACTATTAGCGTTTTCCATTCTACTGTGGTCACTGATATCAAAGGTGCATGTACATGATGCTCAATATATTCCCATAGCATTTTGGTTAGTTCATTGTTGTGTATCTTACCTTTTTCTGCAACTCTACATAAAAGTAATCAAGTAACCGGCTTGATATGTTAGTGATATCATTTAAATAGCCTGCAAAAACATTTTTTTTGCAGCTATGTACTTAGTTGATTCAACGGATACCAATGTGGATTAATCCTACAGCAGGAACTCACTTTTTTATGCTGTACACACAGATACAGTTGCAAGTCTATTACCTTTGTCCTTTGGTACTATTAATTTTCATTTTCTTTTAAAGCCCGTTTTCCTCCACCACGCTGCTAAATGCTACAGAAGGATTGAGCATTGAACCAGTACGTTATCATAGGATTTTGTTATTGGTGCTCTTTGCTTGCATTTTTATTATATTGTATCAATTTACAATGCTGCAACCATCAGTAAAGCATTTCAGGTGGGTGTAGACCGATGAAATTAGCCACCATGGGGATTATAGTGTATGATGTTTATGTTACTGGGCCAGTGGAAAATGTTCTGGATTATTAATTTGATGACGAGTTCAAATTGAACCACACCTGTTGTGGAATTTAAATTCCAGTAATTAACATAAAAACTGGAATTGAAAAGAAAACTAACATAATTAACAGCAAACTGTTATACTGCTGTAAATGCTCATCTGGTTCACCAAGATCCTCAGGGAAGGAAATCTGGCATCCTTCCTTTATTTGGCCTGCAAATTACTCCTGACCAACCAAATAGTTGATACCTAATTGTTTCTTCAGTTCCTGGGCAGTTTGGTATAGTCCGTAATTTAAAAAAAAAAAGCAAAATGAAAAGTGGATATTTAGAACCCTGGAAGTAGAAATAGGAGACATTTTCCCGCGGGGACAAAGCTCTTCTCCAAGTGAGATATAGATACCTGAAAGGAACCTCCATAGCTGGTGGAATCGATGTTCTTAATAAATTATAGAACCAATTTGATTTGAAATGAAATTGCTTTTGGACAGGAAAGCATTGTCAGTTGGTGTAACTGACAGTTAGAAAGTTGCAATTCAAAGTTTTCAAAGATTTTGACACAAAAAACAGTTCCTTATAGTACCAAAGATAGACACAAAAAGCTGGAGTAACTCAGTGGGACAGGCAGCATCACTGGAGAGAAGGAATGGGTGACATTTAGGGTCGCAACCCTTCTTTATAGTACCCAAAAAACAAAAAGCTGGATCAACTCAACCAGTCAAGCAGCATCTGTGGATGTAAATAGATGGTGTTTAGGTTTGGGACCCTTAAGATTGGTGGAGTTAGGTAGAGAATGCTGTGATGGTGCAGGTGGTCTTTTTTTTTTAATATATTTTTATTAGAGGCCATACATATTACAAATATTATGGCAATTTTTTTTTCAGCTATTATTAATACATCTTTCCAAAATTATATAAATATTAGCAAACCATATATATAGGCCTCACTTTTTTATATAGAGTGAAAAAGAGAATAAGAAAAAAGTATAAATAAAGAATAGTGGATAATTAAAAGAGTATGATTATATTTGATTAATATATAAAAAAAATAATAAAAAAACAAGAAACAAGAAACAAAAAAACAAAAAACAAAAAAAAAAAAAAAACATATAACTAGTAAACTGTTATTATACTTGTGGAAAAGAAAACAGTATACATCTTATCAATGAATGGAGCAATTTATAAATGTAATATATAGAGACGAGTATATAAATCTGAAATTAAGTGGTTGAGGCAGGTGGTCTTTTTGGCTGAAATGTAAAACAACTTTCATGTAAAACCATGCCTCGTGGCACTATTTTGAAGAAGAACAATGGAGTCATCCCAATAACTTAGTTGATATTTATCCCTCAATCAGTCTCTCTAAAGCAGATTATCCTGTCCTATCCGGTTGCTGTGTGTAAATTGCCTGCTATATCTCCCCATGGCACAGTACACAGCAATTAATGGGCCTGTCCCACTTAGGCGATTTTTTGGGCGACTACAGGCGACTGCAGCAAAATTTTCAACATTAAAAAAAAATTGGGCGACAGTGGCGACAATTTTTGCTGTCATAGGTTGACGTAGGTGTTGTCATCGGTTGCCGCCAGATGTCGTAGGTGAATTCCATTAAAACTAGTCCCTGGCAGTCATCTAAAGAGTCGCCTAAGTGGCACAGGTCCATTACTTACTTTTTTATTATAAACTCATGAAATTACATGAATGAAATTGTTAAAAATGATCTTCATCCATTCTTAAATAATAATGCCACTAAGATATGCAGAATAAAAAGGATCTGATTTTAAGATGGCATAAAAATCAAATTATCATTGGATGAGAATATTTGGGAAAAATATGTCGTTTGAATGAAGGATTGGTGTGATAGTCAATTGTTTTTAGAAAGATTTTCAAAGGAAAATAAATGTTTTACTCTAGGACCATTTACAGAAAAGGTGAAAGTGTGACAAATAAATATTGAATAATGAACCATATTCAAAAGTTAAGGGGGTCAGAAGCTGATGTGTACCTTGGAATAATTAAAAAAAAATCATCTGTAATATCCCGCCAAACAACCTAGAGATAATTGAACATGGTTTGTTACCAAGTATGATTTCCGGTAATAAATCCTAGTGATTCACCTAATCCCAATTTCCATTACACATTTCCGCAGGAAATGAGTAAAGAGCTGCATTGGCGTGAATATATTGATTGATAGGGCATCTTTTGTGTTTATAAACTACCTGACAGTTTTATCATTTTTTAATCACAATTGCTTTTTGTCTATTAGTAATGATAAAATGGATTTGCAGTAACCCCAGGTTTTTTTTATGATAACCAAGCACTTTCAGCCTGCAATTGGTTGCCACAATGGTCCATAATATCAATTCAATCAAATGGAGCAGATCTGCAAGTTCACCTCGGCATTTTCCCTACATAATGCGATTGGAAATAAGAATTAAGTAGAGAAAGGGAAGAGAGTAGAACAAGAAATCCTCCATTGTATTCCTCTGCCCTATTTTTATTTCTGATTTCTATTTCCTTATCTTAAACAATTATTAATTTTAAACCAGTTTTGTCAAGGTTTAGTGCTTTAACCACTATTTAACATTTAGACAGAGGGATTAATCTGTAAATTAATATGCTTTGCCTGCAGTTTTCCCCATTAAAAGGTGTTCATTCTACTTGCTTTATCTTGTGTTATTTAATTCCGTGGGAACTCTCAATTTCCTTTACATTATTCACATTTTACGAATCTCTAATAATTACATGTTTTCCTCCCAACTGTCGTTTGGGAAAATGTAATTTTAAGACCACTACAGCTTAGGAAGCAATAACGTTTTTGCATTAAATACCAAATATGTGGATACATAAAATTGCTTGTATTTCATAAAATGAAAAACAATCTTCAAAAAGTTTATAACTACATTGAGAGTGGTAAAGAAGGCATATGATATGGTTGACTTCATAGGTCGGGGCATTGAGTACAAAAGTCAGGATGTCATAATGCAGCTTTATGTCATTGGTAAGGCCACATTTGGAATATTCTGGCCACCCCATTACAGGAAGCATGTAGAGGCTTTGGAAAGGGTGTAGAGGAATTTATCAGAATGTTGCCTGGATTAGGGGGTATAAGCTACAGGGAGTGGTTGAACAGACTTTGATTTTTTTCTGTAGAATGCTGGAGGTTGCGGGGAGACCTGATAGAAGTATTTACATTTATGATTGGATAGATAGAACCATTTTTCCAGTATGGCAAAATCAAATACTAGAGAGTGTAACTTTATGATGTGAAGGAAAATGTTTCAAGATGTGGGGGACAATTTTCTTTGTACAGAAGGTGGTAAGGGCCTGGAACGTGCTGCCAGGGTTGGTGGTTGAGGCAGATACAATAATGGCATTTAAGAGTCTTTTGGACAGGCATATGGATATGCAGGGAATGGAAGGATGTGGATTATGCTCAGGTAGATAAGGGATGGTCTTGACATCATGTTTGGTACAGATATTGTGGCCCAAAGGGCCTGTTCTTGCGCTATACTGTTTTATGTTGATTCCAACTGTTCAATGCAACAGAACCCAAATTACCCATTTTACCCTAATTAGTTTTTATGATTAATAACAGTTTATTAAGAGTCAAGTGTTTAATTTGCATGTGCACCGGGATTAGAACAATTAATTTCTTACTTTCTGCAGCTTTACAGGCACATTAAATGCAACAATACAATAAATAATCAGTTATACTAGTCAGTATACTAATATGTACTATATCAGTCCACAATAGTACGTAGTGCAACCTTAGTATAAAGTCCATAGTAGTTTGATACTGTGCTAGGATTGTGGTCAGGGTTGCAGGGTGATAAACATAATTTGTGATCGACTGAAACTGAAAAAAACTGACCTGATAGATCAGTGATCATCTTCCAGTTAAACATGCAGGAAGCTTTGTGTCAGCTGTTTTGAGAGGAGACTGGGTGTTTTGTGTCTGATATGTGATTTTGAAGGTCTATTTAATTGTTTTGAGATTACAAAGGAGATAGGCAAGCTCTGTGTAAGAAAGAACTGCAGATGCTGGTTTAAATCGAAGGTAGACACAAAATGCTGGAGTAGCTCAGCGGAGTGAGGCAGCATCTCTGGAGAGAAGGAATGGGTGACGTTTAGGGTCGAGACCCTTCTTCAGACTGATGTCAGGGGAGGGGGCGGGACAAAGATGGAATGTAGGCAGAGACAGTAAGACTTGTGGGAGAACTGGGAAGGGGATGGAGAAAGCAAGGGCTATCTGAAGTTAGAGAAGTCAATGTTCATACTGCTGGGGTGTCAACTACCCAAGCAAAATGTGAGGTGCTGTTCTTCCAATTTATGCTGTGTCTCACTCTGACAATGGAGGAGGCCCAGGACAGAAAGGTCAGATTGGGAATGGGAGGGGGAGTTGAAGTGCTGAGCCACCGGGAGATCAGGTAGGTTCAGACGGACTGAGCGGTGGTGTTCAGCGAAACGATCGTCGAGCCTGCACTTGGTCTCGCTGATGTAGAGAAGTTGACACCTGGGACAGCGGATACAGTAGATGAGGTTGGAGGAGGCGTGTGAACCTCTGCCTCACCTGGTCCTTGGATGGAATCGAGGGGGCAGGTAAAGGGACAGGTGTTGCATCTCCTGCGGTTGCAGGGGAAAGTACCCAGGGAGGGGATGGTTTGGGTCGGAAGGGACGAGTTGACCAGGGAGTTTTGGAGTGAATGGTCTCTGTGGAAAGCAGAAAGGGTGGAGATGGGAAAGGTGTGGCCAGTACTGGGATCCCATAGGAGGTGGCAAAAATGTTGGAAGATTATATGCTGTATGCGATGGCTGATGTGGTGGAAGGTGAGGACAAGGGAGACTCTGTCCTTGTTACGAACGGGGGGGAGGGGGCAGAGAAGGGGGAGTAAGAACAAAGCTGCAGGATGTCGAGGAGACCCTAGTGAGAGCCTTGTCTATAATGGAAGAGGGGAACCCGCATTTCCTAAAGAATGAGGACATCTCCAATGCCCTGGTATGGAACACCTCATCCTGCGTGTACAATAAATTTAGTTATAGTTTTGAACAAGTTACTTAGTTTGTTCTTAGCATTCCCTAACAATGTCTTCTGAATGATTGAGTATGGATAAAAGAGTGTGGTGGAGTACATGCCTCAACTAGCATCAATGGGGCATTGATAATGGTTGAGAATTTCAGGTTATTTCAGGTTAATATTATGAGCAATCTGTTTTGGACAAACCACAATGTTGCGACATCCAATGCCTTTGCATCCTTAGGAGGCTGAGAAAATTGAGCATGTCTCCAATAACTCTACAAACGTCTATTGATGCACCATGAGAAAACATACTGCCGTGTTGCATCACAGCTTGGCTTGTGAACACCTCCCAAGACTACAAGAAATTGCATAGAGTTTTAGACATAGCCCAATCCATCACACAGACTAGACTCCTCACCATGATGCCTCAGAAGAGTAGCCAACATAATCAAAAACTTGTCTCACCCTGATCATTCTTCCTCTTCCCTGCTCCCATCAAGCAGAAGGTATAGAAGCTTAAAAGCACTCCCCCCCCCACCCCCCCCCCCCCCAGACTCAGGAACAGCATTTCCCCCTCTGTTATCAGGCTTCTGAACTGTCTTTCCATAAGCTCGGTGCTGTTTGATTGACCCCTACCCCATTATGGACATTGGACTTTGTCTATGGAACTTATGTGCTACAATGCTGAGAATTATATTCTATACCTGGTATCTTCCTCTTTACTATATCCATTTTACTTGATTTTGACTCGATTGTATTTTTGTATAGTATAATCTGATTGTATAGCTTGCAAAACAAAGCATTTTGCTGTACCTTGGTGCATGTGACAACAATAAACATAAGCCTGCAATATTAGGAAGGTGAATTTGTGATGAGCAGTTTTTGGCACAAATAGCGTTGGTAAACAAACTTCAAAAACAGTTATGGTTTCTACAGCCTAATTTGTATTTTGTTTACTGGCCTGAGAAATGTAACATTCTTTTACATAAAAGGGAGTTAGATGTGGCCCTTGTGGCTAAGGGGATCAGAGGGTATGGAGAGAAGGCAGGTACGGGATACTGAGTTGGATGATCAGCCATGATCGTATTGAATGGCGGTGCAGGCTCGAAGGGCGGAATGGCCTACTCCTGCACCTAATTTCTATGTTTCTAAAACATTCATCCAAAAACCTTTAAAAGGACTAGCTGAAGTTGAGTGCTCCAGGTTTGCTGTGCAGCTGCCTTGAGAACCCAAATTAAAAGGTTTGCGATGCAGAGCTAAATGTGGTAGATGGTCATTAATTAAGTAAATCAAATTAGTTTGGATGAATAAGTGAAAGATCTTGTTTGCAGGATGGGGGATAATTCATCATTTGATTTTTGTTTTGATGTTTCTTCCTGCAGTGTTTGGTAAGTCTCCAGCTTTGGCTGGGTGATTTTCAGTTTTCTAGTACTCACTCGTGTTCCTTTCTCTTGAACTGAACCCTGCCAGTCCATGGAAAATATTTTCATGTTCATGCATTCAGCATGATTGCAAAAGTTGGAAAGGGGAGTATATCACATGGTCTAAGAGTAAGGATGTGGGTTTAAAGAGAACCTGCATTGATTTGTGTTTGGTACCTTCAGGGATTAAGCAGTGACATGAGAAAATAAACTTAAGATTTTTTTTTAAGTAATGTAAGCAAATCTGTGCTTTAATAAAGAAAGAATATAATTATTTTGAGAAAATTGTACATTTTGTTTTTAGAGTCACAATTTTTTCTTTCTAACTTGTTATTTTTCTTTGCTGATTAATCTTCTGTCCCTTTGTGGAATCATGGTTACAGTATTGTTTATTTCCATCTCTAAGCTAATTTTCATATGAGTCTGTGCTCTCTCACTCACTAGGAGAGAGCCCATGAAGGCGGCTTTTGCTAACCTTGCCTTCATCAGTCAGGGATTTGTGTATAGTCGTTGAGACATTATGTTACAGTTGTACAAGACATAGGTGAGGTAGTAATTTGAGTTTTGTGTTCAGTTTTGGTCAGATATATACCAATATGCTGGAAAGAGTGCAGAAAAGATTTAAGAGGATGTTGCCAGAGCCAGTGGGCTTGAACTCTAAGGAGAGGTTAGGCAGGCTAAGACTTCATTCCTTGGAGTGTAGGAAGCTGAGGGGTGATCTTATGGATGTGTATAAAATCATGAAAAGAATAGATAGGGTGAATGCACAGAGTCTATTCTCAGTTGAGAGAATCAAGCACGAGAGGACATAGGTTTAAGGTGAGAGAGGAAAGATTTAAAAAGTACATGAGGTTCAACTTTTTCATTCAGAGAGTGTTGGGTATATGGAATGAGTTGCCAGAGGAGGTAGTTGAGGCAGGTGCTATATAACAGCATTTAAAAGACACCTGGTTGATAATGGGCATGTGGGCTGAAGGCCTGTTTCTGTACCTGACTCACTAAATCTGATTTGCTCCCTCTCCCTCTCCCTCTCCCTCTCCCTCTCCCTCTCCCTCTCCCTCTCCCTCTCCCTCTCCCTCTCCCTCTCCCTCTCCCTCTCCCTCTCCCTCTCCCTCTCCCTCTCCCTCTCCCTCTCCCTCTCCCTCTCCCTCTCCCTCTCCCTCTCCCTCTCCCTCTCCCTCTCCCTCTCCCTCTCCCTCTCCCTCTCCCTCTCCCTCTCCCTCTCCCTCTCCCTCTCCCTCTCCCTCTCCCTCTCCCTCTCCCTCTCCCTCTCCCTCTCCCTCTCCCTCTCCCTCTCCCTCTCCCTCTCCCTCTCCCTCTCCCTCTCCCTCTCCCTCTCCCTCTCCCTCTCCCTCTCCCTCTCCCTCTCCCTCTCCCTCCCCCTCCCCCTCTCCCTTTATTGTTTGCTGAAGCCAGTTTATTTGTAAAGTTAGAATACCATTTCTATTCAGGTGTATTAATGCCTGAGTTAACGATTCTTTTAAAGTGTATTTTTATGTCTTAATCTTTTACATTAAAAAGAGAATCTTACCAATTGTATTTTCATACCTTTACTGGTAATATGATTGTAAATTTCAATTTTTAGAGATTCCCTCCAAACAAAGATAAGCAGGTCATGAAATTGTTTTCCTGATCACCATTGTTTATGTTGATCTCTACAAACTTAAAAATCTTACATTTGTTAATCGGAAATATAGGTTTAAATTGAAATAGTGAGATTGATATTGCAAGGTAGATCAAACGAATTTCAGTCTGGTGTTTAAATGAAAATATTTTGCCTAACAATTTCATGTGACAAGGCAGACTGGGATGATAGTTTTGTGTCCATTAATGGAAAGTTATAAATTATATATGTGCCTGTAGTCTGGAAATTGTAGTTGCAATGATAAAACTGTTGATGTTCACTTTCATGACACAAGCTGAGATATCTGGAGTATTGACTTGCTGTTAAAACATGGACATCCAAACGCAGCAAGTAATAATTGTGTTCCTTTTTTGAAATTCTGAAATCAGTAATCTGATGAAATCTTTGGGCTTTTATAATACATTCCTTTTTTTTCCAAATATACCTTTGAAGGAAGTGAGCGTTCACCTTTGAAGTGTGGGAGACATTTTTATAAACTGAAATCCTGTTCTCATCACTCCTGTATTGGATCCCACCCCCCTGCCAATCTGGTTTAAAGCCTGGATGACCTCGGGCTCATCCGGGAGATTGGGCAAGGTATATAGATAGGAGCTCTTGAGTGGTGGTCACACCTAAGATGCAGACAGAGAATGTGTGGGTGATCACCAGGAAAGAGAGTAGGAAAAGAGTTCAGGAATCCCCTGTGGCATTCCCCTGCAAAACAGGTATCCCACTTTGGATATTGTTGAGGGGGATGACCGTTCAAGGGAGAGCAGCAGCAGCCAGGTCTGTGGCACCGTGCATGAACTTGGAGGTACAGTCAGGCAGAGCGATAGTGAAAGGAGACTCGATAGTTAGGGGGACAGACAGGAGATTCTGTGGCAACAAAATCGGACTCTTGGATGGTCCTGGATGTGTCGGAGCAGCTACAGAACATTCTCGAGGAGGGTGAGCTGCCAGAAGTCATTGTGGACATCTGCACAAATGACATAGTAGGAAAAGGATGAGGTCCTGTGAAGCGAATATAGGGAGTCTGGTAAAAGGTTAAAGTGCAGGACCTTCGGTGTAGTAATCTGTGGAATGCTACTGGTGTATGTGCTAGTGAGGGCAGCAATAGGTTAGGATAGATGAATGCATGATTGAGGAGTTGGTACAGGGGACATGAATTCAGATTTTTGGACCATTGGGATCTCTTCTGGGGCAGAGTTGACCTGTACTAGAGGGGCAGATTGCACCTGAACTGGAGGGGCACCAACATCCATGCAGGGTGCTACTTGGGAGGGTTTAAACTCAAATGGTAGGGGAGTGGGAACCAGAACATCAGGTCAACAAAGAGAAGGGCTGATGAGAAAGTGAAGGTTACAATAAGTACGTCTCAAAGGAAGGACAGGCAGAGAGAGCTTCATGAACATGGGAATAATGAAGGGCTGATGTGTTTACTTTAACCCAAGGAGCATTGTGGGTAAATCTGCTGAAGTTAGAGACTTAGACTTGGATCTTCTGCTGCTCCTTCAACTCCACACAGTTTCTCGTGATGTAGGTATGGAAACTAGCATAGGCCCATGGTATGCTGTCTACGTTTGGGTACACGGAAGAGTCTTTTTTCAACTCTTTTCTGGTCCATTGGTGACTGCACTGGTGCTCTTTTCTATACTCATATAGAATTAAAGTGTCAATATTTTTTATTGCAAACTTCCACTCTTCTCCTGTATTCACAAGGCCCATTGCTGATTTTTGTCTCTGTTCGGGGATCTCTCTGTATCCATCTTAGTGGATCCACTCGTGAAAAACATCCATTACAACCTGATGTCCCACAGCTATCTTGACTATATCACCTCCCACCCTGCTGTCTGTCCCAGGCTGGCCTTCCCCTATCAAGAGATTTTACCCCTGTCCTATCCATCTCTCCCCCACCCTCTCTGCAACTTAAACTTATTTTTCTTTTTGTCATAACTAGCAAAGGGTCTTTGACCTGAAATGTTAGTTTTTCTAATGGTGCTGCTTAACCTCCTGAATGTTTCCAGCCACATATGTTTACATTGAAAAGGGGAAGTTGGTGAGCATGGGAGGAAGACTAAGATGCAGTGCTACTGGGGAATTGGTTGAAGGGGAATGGGATTGATGAGATTGGTTTGCTGGGAGTTGGCATGGATTCAATGAACCAAATAGCTTCC